>CM038215.1:41879695-42027825 GCA_021442155.1 Cymbidium sinense
TCAAACTGCTCAAACTCAAAAACTAACACCATCGCCACACCACCACCACCAAACCTACCACCATTATCTACTCATTATACCTACAATACCTACTACAACTCACCATGACATAAAATAGCTCAACAAAATATAATATCTCGCCATATACAACATATATAAAATAAGCAATAATACAAAAATAAACAAAAGCCAAATATCATGGATTTAAGCTTTATGATGATGGCGTCGATGGCGGTGGCGATGATGCCTGCATCGACTCCCGACTTTAAAGGATTCTCCTCGAGAATGAAAATCAAGTACTCTTGTAATAATTGTGAGTCTAGTTGATGTAACTCATCAAATGTAAGCCATGAATCTTCAAGTGGAGAAAGACCTTTCCAATGAGAAACCTTTGAGTGCCTCCATCGGATGTGATGATAATCGGTCTTCTAAAATTTGATGGGCGATGTGATCTTAAGCGGCGAGATGGTATAGAATGATGAAGTATGAACGCATGTCGATACTATTTGCGAGGGAATAGTGTCATCCTGGCTTGCCCATGGTACAACGTTAAATCGATACATTAAATATTGGAGAAATTCCATTCATTGGAAGATCTATTTCATAAGCATTATCATTTATCTTCCTTACAACTTTATAAGGACCAAATCTCTTGAGAGTTAATTTCTTAAGAGTTCGGTTGGAAATCTCTCAGTCTAACTTTAACAAGAACCAAATCTCCCTCATTAAATTTTACATATCATATGTGCATCAACATTAGCTTTATATTTATCATAACTTCAGTAAGTTTTGTTGAATTTCAAGATGTAAATCATGCATGCTTTGTGCAAATGAAGATGAAAATGCACTAGACCTATATGTTACATGCAATTCAACAAGATCAATTAGTTTTCTTGGATCATAACCAATTATAATATGAAAAGGACTCATACCGGTTGACCTATTAATTGAACTGTTATAAGAAAACTCTGCAGTAGGAAGAACTAGGTCCCAACTAGTAGTATGATCGGTCACTAGACCTAAGTAAATTTCTAAGCTTCTATTAACAACTTCTTGTCCATCTATTTGAGGGTGGTATAGAAAATAAGAGTTTTGTGCCAAGCTTTTTCCATAAAGTTTTCCAAAAATAGCTCATAAACCTTACATCATTAGACACAATTGTCTTAGGTAGTCCATGTAAGCGAACTATCTCACGAAAGAAAAGCTATATGTGAGGCATCGATGTCTTATAACATGGAATGAAGTGTTCCATTTTAGAGAATCGGTCAACAACTATTAGGATAAAGTCAAAACAAGATGAAGTCCATACTAAGATCTTCCCAAGGTTTGTGGGGGATTGGGAGTGGTGTGTATAGACCATAATTTTGTTTTCCACTTTTTGCTACTTGGCAAGTATGACATTGGGCAATGATACGAGCAACATCTTTCTTAAGACTAGGCCAAAAGAACCTATCCTCCATCATAGCTATTGTCTTATCACGACCAAAATGACCAGATACACTCTTGAATGAATTTCCTCAACAAGAAAATTTTGAAGTGATGAATCGGGGATACATAGTTGTGTGCCACGAAAGAGATAGCCATCTTGTATTTGATAATCTGGACTATTAATTGAAACATCAAATTTCAAAGATTCAAAAATTTGTTGAAAATCTTTACAATTAGGATAATCATCTTTAACCTTTTGAATCCGTAACCTTCACACTCATGGTATTTAATAATGTACATATTCTACTTAAGGCATCGCAACTTTGTTCTCACGATTTATGTTTAAGAACAAACGTATATTCTTGAAGAAATTGAACCCATTTTGCATGAGAACTAAGTTTCTTTTGGGTGTTTAGATATTTAAGTGCTTCGTGATCAGAATAAAGTATAAATTCTCGTGAAAGAAGATAATGTCACTAATAACATAAAGTTTGGATGACAACGCACTACGATCATATGTGGAATATCGTTGACGCGCTTCATTTAATTTTTCACTAAAGAAAGCAATAGGATGACCTTCTTGTTTAAGAACACCTCCAATACCAACTCCAGAAGCATCACATGATACCTCAAATACTTTGTCAAAATTTGGCAATTGTAATATCGGTGGACTTGTTAAAAGTTCTTTAATTTTAGAGAATGCATTGCCTTTGTCCAAACAAAGTCTCCTTTTTTAAGACATTGAGTTATCGGGGCCATAATAGTGCTAAATCCATGAATAAACCTTCGATAAAATGTGGCTAACCCATGAAAACTACGTACATCATGAATTGTGGTTGGGGTAGGCCACTCTTGAATAACCCTAATTTTTTGGGATCAGAGATGCCATCACAGAAATAATGAATCCTAAGAAGATTCAAGACATCATAAATGAGCATTTTTTAAGTGAACATATAGTCTTTCTTTCACGAAGCACTTCAAAGACTTATCGTAAATGTTTCTCATGATTCTTAGTTTGACTAAAATTAAAATATCATCAAAGTACACAACTAAAATTTTCCAATGAATGGCGTAAGATATGAGTCATCACTCGCATAAATGTACTTGGAGCATTAGTCAATCCAAAAGGCATTACTAGCCATTCATACAAACCATCTTTATCTTGAATGCGTTTTCCATTCATCACCTTCTCTCATCAATTTGATGATATCCACTTCTAAGATCAATTTTAGAAAACTATTGATCATATCTAACATGTCATCAAGTCTAGGTATGGGAAACCTATACTTAATAGTGATTTTATTTATATCGACTATCTACACACATCAAGTATCATCTTTCTTTGGGGTAAGAAGAGAGAGCCGCATGGAGATAAACTTTCCTGATAAATCCCTTTTGATAATAAATCATCAACTTGTTGTTTTCATTTGGGTTCATACGATAATGTGACAAATTTGGGAGTGATGATCCAAAATTAGCTCTATGGCATGTTGGATACTTCTTAATGGGGAAGCTCACTAGGAAGTTCTTCGGGACAAATATCTTGATATTCCAATAAAAGTTCACGTACTTTAGATGAGAATGATTTAACATAAGGTTGATTTTTAGAGGTTAGGACAACTAATACAAAAATGATATTCCCATTAATCTCTTGTTGAAATTTATGTTTATTAATAATATGTAGGGATTTATTTTCTATGGGTGGAGAAGAATTTTGGGGTTGAAGTGGAGTGACCTCTTTAGCTTATTGGGTTTAAGACAATTCTCTTACCTTGAAAATTAAAAGCATATGTATTAGATGCCCATAATTTGTGACATCCATATCAAAAAGCCAAGGTCTACCTAAAAGTATATGAGCAACATCCATCGGAAGAACATCACACCAAATTTTATCACTATATTCTCCTAATTGAATGGGTACAAGACAACATTGAGATATAGAGATAGAGGTCTTATCTACCCAAGCAACCTTATAAGGCTATGGGTGGGTCTCTGGGGTGAGCTTCATCCTAGCTAAAGTAGAGGTAGCAATAACATTCATGCCACTATCAATGATTAACGTTCAGTTACGTGTGCTCACCCTTAAAATAAGTGTGGAAAATTGATGTGCACCTCCAATCAATATTAGCTCATGGGGTTGCTAACACACAATGCATAATAGCTATATGAGACTCATCTAATGCTTCTTCTACATCACTAGCTTCTTCACAAGGGTCAACTGCAATTTGATTATCATTATTTTCATTTTGTTGATCCTCATTTTCATAATCTAAGTGTAAGTTTCGACGAGGACAAGTACTTGCATAGTGACCAATTTTACCACATGTAAATAAGTAATGCTAGAAGTCTTAGAGCAGATGTTCCCACTAAAGCTTTTCCTTTGTTTCACTAAGTCCTTTAGAACTACTAAAGTAGGAGGGTTAACACGATTGAGAGTTGTTTGTAGATGAAGTTGTGAATAAACATAAGGTTGTGATCTAAGATATTGTTCAATTTGAGTTCACTGAAATGCATCCTCAAGAGAATAAATTTCTCGGGTTATCATTTCATTACGAATATCGGTTGTAACCCATCTAAATCTAGAGATTATTGTGTGGTGATCCTCTCATCACAACGGGTCATCAATTCATCAAAGTCATATACTCAACAACGATTAAAGATCCTTGTTTAAGCGTAGTCATTTCATCCATAAGTTGATCATGAAAATTTAATGGTACATATTTTTGCTTTAAAATTTCTTTCATCTCATCCCAAGCAATAGGTGGTTGTCCTAATCATTGATATTTTGTGTGAGATTAACCCAATAAGTCTTAGCATGACTAGTTAGTTTCATGCAAAATGAACTTGTCTTTCTTCGACATGGGCATCCAATCAAAATATTGGTCCATGTCTACTAACCAATCTAAGAAAATTTTAGGATCAAGTGACCATCAAAAGTAGGTGGATCAATTTTAACCTAAATAACATCATCATCGGGTTTAAGTGTAATGCAACAAAATTAGATAATGGCTCTTAATGTCGAGGATAATGCTCATAAGGAGTTCATGAGCATAACCTTCATCTGTCTTAATTGTCTTCCTATTCGATGAGGTGGGTGAGGAAGTACCTCATCAAACTCGGATATTCATTAAAGTTGTTCCTAGGGTGATACGGTCTAATAGGAGAATGTGGGGAGGGAGAGGAAGAGAGCAGGATCAACATGATGACCTTCTCTCTCTTCAAGTTGGTGTTCTAAGATTGGGTTAGTTTCTACTGATTGTGTTGTAAGCCTACCAACTTTTTGTTCTAAGGCTTCAAATCTTTTTTGGAATTCATTAAAGGTTTGTTGGTGCATAAGGGTAAGCTTTCTATTTTTCTAGTAAAATTCATAGGAATCATGTTTTCATCTAAGGATTGATCTTGATATCTAAGACCACTACAGTTGACATGATGATATTCTTTTAAAATATTAATATAAGCAAATACTTAATTTTTTTTTAAAAAATATGTAATGAAATCAAAGACACGATTAAAAGTAAGTAAATGCTCTAATTAGATAAATATTTTGTATGATTTTTTTAACAATGAATTACAAGATTACTCTTAATACAAAAATAAAACTCAATACTAAACAAGATGTTCCCAAAGAAACATACTTGCTTTCGACCAAATATGATGTAGGACATGGGTGCTTTTATGATATGTGTTATTACAATAATTCTTAAATCCTCACGAAAGAGTAATGATAAATGCACTACTATTGAGCACATTCACAATATTATGAATTTAGTGAAGTTGAAAAGATTTTGATTAAAGTTATGTTAACACACTAGAGATCGAATCTTATAAGTGCAAAGAAATAAGCGAAAAGTTATGAAGATCTAACTGTAATAGATTTAAAATAACCCGATGAAGCGGAATAAGTTGAAGTCCCTCTAAAATGTCATTGTGGAGATCGTTCCTTCCTTAGAGTCCTTCTCTAAGGGTTGTGAGCTCACACACTCAAGTTGTCCGATCACTCGAGGAAACACACAAAAATAGTAAAAGAAATTTAAGAAGGTAACTTTTATTCCAAATTCAAGTACCAAGCATTACAAGAGTCTCCCTATTTATAGATTGAAAGAGAGTTAAGAATACTCAAACTAACACTCATACTACACCCCTTATCAAACTACCACTCATTCCTACCCAAAGTGTCATACCTACTACAATGACTTATGGGTCATGACATAAGAATAGGCCAATACATATAAGCTCAAGACATACAAAATATAAAAGCCCAATAATACACCCAAAGTGTCATACCTACTATAAAATACATATAAGTTCAAGACATAGAAAATATAAAAGCCCAATAATACATAACTTAAATTATAACAGATGGCCCAATCAGGGATTTAAGCTTTATGATGATGACATCGATGACGGTGACGATGATGCCCTACATCAATAAGTTAATTGCATTTCGTTTAATTTTTATCCCCCTATTTAGACATCATATTTGTCAAGTAGAGATATACACATATATTTATTAATTCAATCATGCTTTTAAATATACTTTTTCATATGCATTTTAATATTCTTTTACTTAGATATACCACAATTATCCAAGTATCCAACTTGGCACACATTTGATGCATTTAGGCATGTCATATTCACTTGAATGCTTCTCCTCACTTAAGGCATAGCATATCTACCCATGTACCCACCCATATTCATCTTTTAATT
Organism: Cymbidium sinense; assembly: GCA_021442155.1. Lineage (NCBI taxonomy): Eukaryota > Viridiplantae > Streptophyta > Magnoliopsida > Asparagales > Orchidaceae > Cymbidium > Cymbidium sinense. Next base: position 41,885,831 of record CM038215.1, read on the forward strand.
TATTTCTTAATGGCTCACATCCCTATGAAATGATGTTATCCAAGTAGATCATCTTATTTAGTTATATTTTTATTTTATCTTTTGACTTTTTTAGCATTTAATCCCTTTAAAAGGTTAAGTCGCTGGTAGAAATTTGAAGATTTGTTTATAGAAAAATTCATCAAAATTCAAGATAAATTCGTTAAAAATCTAAATTTCTGACGGATATACTCATGTTGGTAAATCATTGGTTGAAAATGAATTCTAGTGGTAAAATTTTTTATCAAAAATAGGTTTTTGGTGGATTTCCAATAGATTTTTCAACAGAAACTATTTTTTGGATAGATCGGCGGATAAACATATGTGAAAATCTACTGGGTGGGAATTTTTGCCAAAAATTTTCAGTAATCGTAAAAAATTTCACATTCATCAAAATGATTTGCTACAGTTGGTATCAATCCTAATGACAAAAAATCCATCAGAAACCTATAAAGTTTTGAAAAAAAAATGAAAGAGCATTGCATGTGTTATGATCTTTACACCTATAGGAAACACTACTTGATTCACAACTTAGTTTAATGTTATTACAATAACTCCAAAAGAAGTTCATGTCAATAAAAAAATAGTTCTACTTAATATTTTCATTATAAAAGTTCTAAAACATTAAAATTACATCAAATAATTTAATAACTAAATTTTAAACATTAAAAATAACATGATACAAATAATTTTTTTTAAAAAAATATGAATGAAAAACTACAAGTACAAATATAAACCTACTCATCGTCAGTCTCCTCATTGTTGCTGTCCTCCTCATGCATCACTAGCTCTTTCCCCTTCCATTTATCTCAATGTAACATCTCTATTTTCTCTTCCATGATAATCATCTGAGCTTCCATCTGTGCATTCATCTAAGCCTCTATGTCCTCAACCACTGCAACAACATGCCTTCTAACCAGCTCATTGATTAAATCACTGCACTTCTAGAGAACAAGTGGCATGCATCATAAGCCAATCTCTACAAACCTAGGTCATATGTTGTTCCTTTCTTCTTACCTCCAACAACTTCTCTACAAACATCAAACTCTGAGTCCTCAAACTATCCACTAGAATTACTAGAACTAATAAAGCTTTGACTATGGCCCTCCTTCAGCCTCATGTAATCTTCCTATAAAAAAAATGTGGTATTATTTAAATAGAATATACTTTCAATGGAATTATAATTCAAAAATAATATGCTCACTTATGTAAGCTCTTGTCATTGAACATCAATCCACTATTGGTCCACCTAATGTTGATGTGCTATATTATGTAATTCTACGATAGAGGACACCCTTCTAAGAACTTTTATTTGTAAATATACTAATGAAATTAATAAAAATTGATTATAATTTAATTACTAAAAGTGATTAATGACTTACCAGTCTTCTTGATACTCAGTGTGAGGAACTGAGCCTCTAGTATGTAAAGAGCTATCCATGCCCCCACAATCAGATGTTTGATTTTGTTTAGTATATTCTCTCTTATGAACATAATCTTGAGATGCCTATGCCCTACAAATGTTTGCCCACACTTCATCCTCAATCTAAAGCGATCTCTGTCTAAACTTGCATATGTCTATGAACATATTACAAAAATAGGTTGGGCCTCTTAACTCAAAATTTATTCTATTATTTTGGTTGTGCTCTCGAACTACTTAAGTTCCTTCGTATGTAAAACACATTAATCAATAGACCTTTAGCATAATCTATTGCATTGGAAATGAATAAAGAGCTATAATAATACTTCAAATTCCCTAAACCACATGTTTTGTAATTTAATTAGCACCTTTTTTCATGATATGAAAGGAGCAATTAAATTTGCTTCTTATTTTATCTCTTATTTTATGTATTACTTACCTTGAAGGAATGAACCTAAAAAATAAAGTTAAGTTTAGCACCACAAAAATTAAAATTGAAGTTTTAAAATAAATTTACATGTCACCATCTAGCTCAAAAAAGTGTGTGGTGTATGCGGCTCAGCTGCACCATGCATAATAGATGTCATTGGATCAATCTGCTAATGTGGAATATGGTGACAGCTAGGCTGCCTATGACTTGTGTGGACCAAATATGAGTAAAATGGCATAATGTCAGTGGGGTCTTGAGAGTGGTAGACACATGTACATGCGGGTCCAATAATCTGAGGTGGCAAGATTGAGATGAAAGTTATGGTACTGATAATAGTACTAGCTTGAATAATGGGTCGAGAAATAGTCTTCTTTCACTTGAACATGCTCATGATGGATCTACGATGGTCATTGTCATCACCACCTAATATTATATGTTAGGAAAAGAAATTTACAATGGTTAGAGCTAACAAAATAAAAAAAAAATTTACTAAATAGAATAAAATAAAAATAGTATGTAAGAAATATAAAAAAGATAGTGCACAACAACAACAACAACAATAAGCCTTTATCCCATTATGTGGTGTCAACTACATGAGTTCTTCTTCCCCATTATGCCACATTAAATGTCAAATTCCCATTTGATTCTAATAAATTAAGGTTATTTTTAATGCATCTTAAGTCTTTTTAGGTCCACCTCTACCTTTTTTTTAACATAAGGTGAATCTAATACATATACTCTCCAACGTGTCAATCAATCGACTGACACTTTATGTGACCAAATCATTTAGGGTGACTCTCTAATCTTATCTACCTCTGAAGGTACTCCAACCTTTTTATAAATATATTCATTTTGCATTTCATCTCTAAGAGTAAAGCCACTCATCCACCAGAGCATCTTCATCTCTGTGACACTTCACTTAATTTTATTCTTCTCTTTTACTAACTAATATTCTACAATATAAATCATTCTAGGTATTACCACCATCTTATAAAATTTTCTCTTAAATCTAAGAGGTACTTTTTTATCACACAATAAACCATATGCATTTTTCCACTTCAACCATTCAACTTGAATGCTACTAATAACATGCCCATCTATTTCACCATCATTTTCAATAATGGACCTGAGATATTAGAAAAGTTCACTCTTTTTAATGACTTGATCACAAATGGCACAACACCACCACTAGAATTTCTACAACTAAAATTACACTCCATATATTCAGTTTTAGAATTACTCAAAGGAAAATAATTAGACTCTAAGGTTGACCTTCATAATTCAAGTTTCTCTTTAACTCCCACTATAGTCTAATCATTAAGAAGAATTCCATCAATAGAAAAAAGCATACACCATGGTACAACCTCCTCTAAATTCCTAGTAAGAACATCCATAACTAAAGAAAAATGATATGGGCTTAAAGTCGATCCTTGATGTAATCCAACTGAATTAGAAAAATATTTTTTAATCCTCATTGTGTTTGGACACAAGTAATAGCTCTAGAATACATATCTTTAATAATTTGAATATGACCAATATTAACTCCTTTCTTTCTAAAACTCTCCAAAGTACATCTCTTGGAACTTTATTATATGCTTTCTCTAAATCAGCAAATATCATATGTAGATCCTCCTTACTTTCTCTACACTTCTCCAACAAAGCTCTCAAGAAATGTATAGCATTCATGGTAGATCTACATGGCAAGAAAGTAAATTGATTTTGAAAAATCTTGCATCACATTATAACTTATGCTCAATTACACTCTCTCATAATTTTAATGTACATTAACTTAATTCCTTTATACTTTGCACACTCTTGTGCATCACATTTATTCTTAAATATTAGAACTAACACAATCTTTATCCACTCATCTCACACCTTTTTAATCTTTAAAATAACATTAAAAAGATAGTAAGCCAAAAAATTCTATGGTCTCCAAAGCATTTTCACACTTCTAATGGAATATCATCAGGTCCAACTATTTTTCAATATTTCATTTTTTTTAAAAGCCTCTCCAATTTCAAATTTATTAATACGATGATAAAAATAAAATTCTCTATTTTTATTTAAGGTATTAAGATTACTATAATCAATCATATTCTCAGATCCTTCTTTGAAAAATTTTATCAAAATATCTCATCCACCTATATTTAATATCTTTTTTTAAGAAAATCATTTTGTGGATTTCATCTTTAATGCACTTCACTTGAACCAAATTTTTAACTTTTTTTATCTCTTTTCTTTTCTAACTTATACATACTTCTTTCACCTTCTTTGGTATCCAATATACTGTATAAATTTCTAAAATTTATTTTTTTTTGCATCACATGTTGCTTTCTTAGAATTTGTACTGGCCACTTTATATCTTTCTTAATTCTTCAAATTTCTACATCTAAACTAAGTTTTCTAACAAAGCTTTTTATTTATTATCTTTTATTGCATATTTTGACTCCACCACTAACTATTTTTACTAAAATATATTTTTTTATTTTGATTCTCCAAATATATTTTTTACAATTTGCTTAATTTCATTTACTATTTTTTCTAACATAACAATAGCTTTCTTATGGACATCTTAAATTCTAAGATCTTGTAGTTTGCTCTTAAAAGTATTTTCATTAACTTCCTTATAATCAGTATTAACATCTTGTAGGAACATATAATGATAATCAAACAAAGAATTTTTTTAGCCATTTTTAAGAGTAAACACCTTCAATAAATCCATGCAATATGGACAAGGCAACTTTCTAGTAGTGCTCCACCCTGATAATAGTCTATACATTGGAAAGTTATTAATAGTTAATATAAGTGTTGTCTTCATCTAGATGTTTTGCTTTGTAGCAATACCATATGTGAGTACACAACAGTCCTATAAGATTTTTCATCTCATCAATCAAAGGCTGTAAAAAACATCAATTTTTACTTTTGGGTTATGAGGTACAAGTATAATTAAAGTAAAAAACCTAAAAGGTGTGTCCATGCACATCTCTAGAGGTACATTATAGGGTGTAACTATCATTGGTCAACATGAATATCGTGATGCAAACTAAATATATGGTGTGAAATCACTAGCATATATGCTAATTGTGACATTTCATAAATCAGCTATAAAATCAGGATAAGTATGATTGAAATACATTTATACTTCTCTATTTTTTGAATGACTAAAAAAATCTAATTTAGTGGGTTTCTCGTGGTGTCATCCGTATATGCTTAGTTGAATGCATAGATCTATACAGTCTCCGGAGAAATGGAGTAAATGACAAGTAGAATAATCGCTTGTAAAGAAAATTCTTCTCTTTGAGTTATTTTATGCTCAGTGGGTTGAATCTAGTTGCTCCACAAAATTTACCTTCAACATCCAGTGCATTATTATTATACTATAGCATACAATCATTGACATAATAGTCAATCTTTTTGATTGAGCTCATACTTAACTTTGACAACAATTTTTTTGTTCTATATAGGTCCTCCAAAATTAAATTTTCTTGTGGGTTTATCTCTTTAAGCAACCCTGCAAATTTGTTAACATATTCAAGTAGCATATTATATTCAATTTTAATGCTTGGCATTCTTACATCCACATATAGTTTAGTGTAGTTCGTGCAACCTTCCTACAGTGATCGTTATGTTGTAGTTAGCTAGTCATAGAATTTTTTAGCTTTTTTGTTAGGTAATTCCTCTTTCGTTACTCTTACAAACTTAGTTCTTACAGCATCAAAGATCATTTCCTCAAAATTGTGTCCAAAATCATACTCAGTAGAAGTCAATACATAATTCATCGAGGCTCCAGCATCAGCATCGATATGTGGTTCATACTCACCATGTGAAATCCAGAACTAATAATTAAGCTAGAACCCCCTACGATACAAGTATAATCTAACCTTATTTAGTGTCAAATAGACATGATTCTTATGCCTTGCACACATGGACATTAAAACTTCCATTCTAAAAGACAAACATGAAGTTGAGATGTCACGTGCACAAAGTGCTCAACATCATTTAAGAATTTGTCAGTTAATCTTTTTCTTATAGATGCAACCTATTGTACATCCATGATCATTCTCTACAGATATCCATATATAATATAAATTAAAAAATCTGAGAAATATATTTTGTATTATATAAATTATATAATTAATTATGATTAACTAATCAAGTTCTAACATAACTTAAGTGTAATTTTTCACTAGTAAATAATTGAAATAACATAGTAAGCTTAGAAGAACCTCCATTCAAAGAGCAATCCTATGAGAAGATCATAATTATCTTATAGCTCTTTAAATTAATTTGGATTCTTAATTAGTGTGCATAATGTTAGAGAGATCGAGGAAGAAAAAGAGAGAGCAAGATTAGAGAGTGTAAATATTGTGCATTATAAGATTGTAATGACAATCATTTAAAATTTGCAACATTTTAAGACTAAAGTAAAGGGATATGTTCTAAATAAAGTGATTATTGGTATAAACGTAATTTTATAAGATGTAAATTTTGAACTTTTAATTTCTTCTAAAAACTTTGTCGCATTAGCTTATCATCGCCTAATTAATTTTTTTATGAAATGCAAACAAATATAAATTATAAGAAATTGATGCTAATAATCATAGATAAAACTCCTATAATTTAAAATTTTAAAAAAATTAATGTTAAATGTATATATTGCAAAATTTTTGAATCACAATATAAGTAATTAAACACATAAATTAATCACAAAATACATTACCCAGAAACCCCAATTAAGATTTCAATAGAAATCTATGGTGTTTATTTTTGGGATGTGAGACACCACGCAGATCTTAGGGGGTACTTATAGAAGTGATCAGGTACAAAATTAAGGAATGATGTACTATCTTGAAAGATAGAAATCACCACCCTATAATGGACCTAATCACCTAATAAGGACTCCTAAGGCATGATGGGTCTTCGAATATATTAGAGATCTTTCCCTACTTTACATGGAAAAGTAAAGTAGGTTTATTTTAAGTCGGGTTCGTTAAGTTCCTTATGGAGGCAAGCCCCCATAATTAATTACATATTAAGGAATGGGAATTTCTTAAGAATACTCTTGATTAAAGTAGACAATTAGGGTCTCAAAAGATTTCAAGGTTAAGACTATCTAAGGATTGGCTATTTTAGAAAATCAAATGTGATAGATCAAGGAGAAGGCTTATTTTTGGAACCCATAGGGAGAAAGTAGGAAATGCTCATGATACTAAGAAGCCTAATGAGCATTTTGATCTATCCTATAATTAGAATTTATATTTTTGAAATTGAATAGAGTTAATTATTTGAGTTGACATTTTATTAGATTTAGGCTTATAATTCCATAACATCGATTGTGAAATGCCTAAGAGGTGAGGATTTATGAGAAAAGGAAACAATAACCTCAGATTCTAAATCTAGGAAGCTTTGGAGAGGGCCAAAGCACGATCTAAATTTAAGGCAAAAATGGGTATATGGTATACCTCCACAAGAGAGAATAAATCACCTGACTGTTGGACTTATAACCGCCTGGAGTGGCATCCAGCTAACTCCTCCTACGCTTTAAATCCATATAGGTAAGTCACATGCTTTGTAAGATGGCTAGGTTGTTATTTATTTAGAAAGGAAACTAATTCCTTAAACTCACTCCTTAAGAGACTAGAGCATGAGTGGTATGAATTCATGACTTAATCTAATGCAAATTTTATCAAAATTATTTGATTCTTTTGAACTCTGTGTTTTGACATAGGTTAAGGGATTTTGTATGCTTAAATGCACGAGAATTTGATTGTGTGCCAAATCAAGAGAGAAAAGGGTGTTCTACCATCAAAGGCTCTCACAAGTTAAGCCTTCATTCTCTGGAAAAGTTGGAAGCTCCCTCTTAACAAGAGTGGAATAATATGGTATGCATGATATTATACATTCCTTCATCCAACTAAGGGGTTGCTAAAGATTTTTTTATCTTGATTTAATTCCTAGGCTTTTATGTGAAGTTATGAGTTATTTTAAATTTTAATTATGAGTTATTAATTGGGGTAAAAAATTTAATTTTATCCTAAGAGCCTACCATTTCCAGGCCACACATTCAAACATCAAACATGAAGAAACTCGATAAAGCATGCTGTTCTAGTGCACAATCTAAACATAATATCAAACAATTTTATAGACTACCGTAACAGAATAAAAGGCCATTGCAATTGAGTTCCGCCGTACACCCCAAAAAGAGAAGAAAAAGATCGGTAGCCGAGCTCTACCCTTATACAACCCAGATTACAAAAATAATATATACTATGGGGGTCTTCTTTTCTTCATTTCTTCTTTCTCTTCCTTTTGACTTGTTTGTTTTGCTCCAAAGGAATCACAGAGCACCCTAGGGACTAAGCCTTCTGGCCACTGCTCATCCTAATCCACCATAACACTAATCCTAATTTCTAATACAAAATTACATTAAAAATAGGAAAAATAAATCTAGCTACACCTGCAAAACAAATATTAGCTAAACACACCATACAACCCAAGCAGTTATATGAATAATTTGGACTTAGCACCCCACACATGGGTAACCAAGCTCACCTATCCTAACATGAGTTATGCTTAGGGGCTCAGCAACCTGCACAACAAGTGCATTTATATTTTTATTATAGCGGCACCTTAAGCACAACCCCCTATAGAAAATATGATTAGGCTAATAACAACCTACCATCTAGTCTACGAGGTATACACCCTAACATCTAGTCTAAAATATTACATCACAAAACAAAACACAACATCATACATACAACGCCCTAACTTAGCACTAGAAGTGGTGACTCAATATTCTAATGTGTGTTCTTAAGGCTTGTGTGGAAAGACTTTTTTTCTTTAGTTTACGTTTCAATTTAGTTTGAATTTGTTTAAATTTTACCTTTGGGTGATTTCAATTTAAATAATTTAATAATTTATTCTTTATTTTTATTTCACTTTTATTTGGTTAAAATGATGTTTAGGTTTCAAGAATGAAGAGTGGAGTGAATTCCATTTGTAGACAGAACTCACCTTATTCTACATCCTAACTCATAAAGAATCTAACTAAGGTCCTTCAGTATCATAATTAGCCCATTTAATTTTTTGTAATTCATTTGATTTGATTTAGAATTTAGAATTTGTGTTTATTTAAGTATTTGATTGATTGATTTTGGATTAGATGTTTTGGTTTACTTACATCTTGATAACTCAAAATCCTTAATATCTGATGAAGTTTAAGTTTGTTTAAATTCATGTGCTTTTTGATTAATTAATTTTAGATTAGATATTTTAATTTAATTAAATCTTAATAATTCAATATCCTTGATCTCTAATGAAGTTTAAGTTTGTTTAAATTTAGTATTTTTGATTAATTTTAGATTATTTTGGTTTAATCAAATCTTGATAATTCAATATCCTTTTAAATTAATATCTAATTCTTTTCTTTGATTATGGTTATGTGACTAAATTTTATGTTTATTTGATTTGATTATGGTTCATTCATTTGTAGTTTGATCAAATTAGATTAATTGAGATTTTATTTTGATTTTAATTGAGTTTGATTCCTTGTAATTAGGATTTTATCTTTTAATCTCATCCATTTGTCATTTTTATCAAAGTTTGGTTTGCATTTTGATTTCATACATTGGATAGTTAATTATTTTATCTTATTTAAGTAGGTTGAACGAGATTTGATTATTAAATTGATGAGAGTCTTTCTTAATTTAATTCAATGATTTAATTTGATTTGATTTTATTAGCCTATGGGTTTCTTAGTTCAATATATGATTATGTAATTAGTTTAATTAAGAAGTATTTATATTAATTATAAATATTTGTTTAATTTTCAATTTGATTTCATATTGTTTAGATCAATGATGTAATTAATGACATAATAATTTAAGTTTTAATTTAAGTTTGATTATTATTTAATTGCATTTTGATTATGTTCAAATTTATGTTTAAGCTTAAGTTTATATGATTAATTTGATTAACTTAATTAGCTTGTTTAAGAGGTGTGATCAATTATTAAATTAAGTAAAGATTTGTTTAATTTTTTAAATTTGATTTCATAGTTATTTAGGTTAGCGATGTGATTAATGACTTAATGATTTAAGTTTAAATTAAGAATTGATCGGTATTTAATTACATTTATGTTTGATTAAGTTCAAGTTTAACATGATTAATTTGATTGACTTGATTATTTTACTTAAGATGTGTGATCAAATTAATTAGATTAATTTGCTTAATTTGAATTAATTTTAATTTATAGTTAATTTGGTTTATTAAGATGATGGATTAATTATTAAGTTCATTAATTAGGTGTTTATTCAATTGGATTAGCTAATTAGTTTAATTAAGAGTGTGTTTAAGTAATTATTAAATTAAATAAATAACTATTTAATTAATGATGTAATTAATGACTTAATGATTTAGGTTTAATTTAGGTTTTGATTAGTATTTAATTGCATTTTGATTATGTTTGATTAAGCTTAGTTTAATATGATTAATTTGATTAACTTAATTAGTTTACTTGAGGTGGATTAATTATTAAATTTAATTTGGGGTTTGATTTAAGCTTAGATTTAGCTTTAATGTAACTTTTAAAATTAATTTGATTAATTAAGATGATGGATTAATTCATTAAGTTTGCATTTAATTAGATGTTTGATTAATTAAGTTTGATTAAGGGTAATTAAATTTTAAATCATTAGATTAATTAAGGATTTGTTTAATTAGAGATTAATGACTTAATTTCTCACATGTGAGTGATTTGATTTAGTTAAGTGTTTTACTTAAGTTTAATTTGATTAAAGGATTATTGTTATTACCATCATTGTTATTAAGTGAATTAATTGTTTATTTCATTTCAATTAAATTTGATTATTTATGATTAGATTTTATTTATTTGTTTCATTTATTATGTTCATTTTGAATTCATTAACATGTTTGATTTAGTTATTAGGTTGAAATATTTAATGGTTAATTAATTATCTTATTCCAAATGGATGTGATTTAATCATATGTTAATTAAGTTTACTTTAACTTTATTTGGTTTATTTTGATTAGTATTAAAATGATTATGAATTGGTTTATTAATCAATTTGATTTTTTTTTTTATTTAATGATTAATTAGTTTCAGATATTTATAATTAAGGAGTTTCATATGATTAAGATTCCATGCTTAGTGTAGTTTAATTATATTGTATCCATGTTAAAGTTTCCTAGATTTGTTTAATTTTAAGTTTGATTTAAGATTTAATCATTTAATTGAGTTTATTAACTTAAATAGGTTTAATCATATTTAATTTAATTTCGTATAAGGATGATATTTTTCTAATTTGAGGTTTGATTAATGATTGCTTAAGTGCTATTTTATTTCTGATTTTGATTTGATATTTAAATTATTTTTAGATTATATTTTAATTACCTTCTTAATTGATTAAACTTTACTCTTAAGTGTTTCTTTGTGGTTCATTAGGATTCAGAAAATTACATTTTATTCTTAAGAGTCCTAGATGTCAATTGAAGTGATTTAAGCTATTTTTGAATATTTTTGTAAATTTCTGAATTTTATTTGATTTATTTTATTAAAATGGATAATCTGAACTTCAAAATTTAATTTCTCCCAATCTAGAAGTTCTTTTCACCTGAAATTCTTATGGTTTATGTGTATTAACTTTAGTTTCAATTCTTGAAAATTTCAACTTGATATAACATATATTTTTGGTTTAACTAATAAAATTTGATTTATACTACAACTCAAATTAAGTTCAAAATACTAAGTAAAATTTTAGGATTTTAGCTTTGTGGGATTCCACTCGGAAAGACAAATCCAACGAGCCCTTGTTTACAATTTTTGGTTAACTATTATTTTCTGAATTTTGAAGTTTAAGGTGATTTAAATTAATTTTTAAATCATAAAATACGGCGTGACGCCGAGGAGAAGACCGATCAAGCCTGGACCCACTGTTTCCGATAATTAGATCAACGGACGACCGCATCGATCGCATCATCAGATCTGAATCAGTCGCCCGAAACCGGACATCGGACCCAGATAGCATCGTGATCCAAAGGCTCAATGGGTCCATGCTATTCGAGCATCCGATCCCGCGGAACGGGATCGAGGCCAGAGCTCACGGATGAACAGTAAAAATAAATTCTTTTTAAAGGGAAAAATGGGATTTCTATGTGAAAATTTATCCAAATAAACTCATTTTCAGGTCGATCCACACCAAAAAAAAGTCTATTTTTTAATTGAGATGATTTAAATTAAAAATGCAAGATTATCTAGGGTAAATTCTTAAAATCACAAGAAAATTAACACAAAATGCAAGAATCTGCTAAAGTTTGGCAAAATTTACTCTCGGGGATGGTTTCAGTGAAGATCCGAATGAACTCTGTGAGGAAGCTTTGGAATGATTTTACCCTTGCTCCCTTAGAACATGCCTTCTCCGATGTTTACCGTCACTAAAAAGTAACTATTTATATTTTTGAGCTCAAAAATTGCTCAAAGAGGTGGGGGATGGGTTCCTTTTTTACTTTGGGAAGCTTTTGAGGGCTGAATCTTGGTGGGAGGAAGAGGTGTGAAGCCTCATTTCCCTCTATTTTTATAATGGCCGAAAATCCATTCTTTTTGAACTTTTTGGCTCCAAATTGATTGCCATCTTGCTTGAGGTGGTTGAGATGGATGATGGATTGATTGAGGACTTTGGATTTTGCTCCAAAGTCTCTCTTGTGCCATATGATCACTCTATTTAATGCAAATGTTGGGAGGAGTTAAGTGCATGTGATGGGAGAGAATTAAGAGGGTGAAATCCTATGTGGGAGGATCCATGAGGGATTTAAATGGGTTGGGATTTTGGTTGATCCCAAATGGGTTTGGGATGGGTTTGATCACCCTAATGGGTCATTTGGCTTTTTCAAGGGATTTGGCCATTGGGTCATATTGGTCAAATTGACCAATTTGACCAAAATGGCCAAATTGGCTTAGTTATGGGTTGATTCATGTTCAATTGGCTAATTGAAGATGAATGTGGTCTTTAGTTTGAATTAATTTGGATTTAATAAATTGACCCTTTAGGCCAATTTGATTGGGTCAAGTTGACCAATTGATTGATAAAATTGGGTTTATGGCTTTGGTCAAGTTCAATAATCAATTGGAATGAACTTGAGCCATTGGTTTCAATCAATTTGGGTTAGATCATGATTTGACCCTATTTGGTCCTTTAATAATCAACTTGGATCAAATGGACAAATGGCTTGGTGGTCAAGTCATATTTAAATATTGATTTGGATTAATTCAAATTAGTTTCATACATTTGATGTAGGATGAGTTTTGGCTAGTTTGGTTCATTTCTAAGGGTTGACTTGGTCAAATGACTAAGTTGACTTGGTTTGACCTAATTGATTGCAATTGATCATCTTAGGGTGATCAAAAATCATGGTGAAAAGTTTTGGTGAGCTTGGTTCATTCTAATTTGGGTTGAATTGGAAGTTGGCTCAAATGGGTCCTTTAGGTCACTTTGGGTCAAGTGGACCTAAGTGGATCAATTGGTTTGGTTTTGATTTGAATCGAGTTTAGTTAAATTTATATATGAGCCCTAGATTTAAATATAAATTCAACGGTAATCAATTTGGAGTCCAAGGGATTTTGGCTCATTTAAAATTTTTGAGTCAAAAAGGGCTAGGTTAGGTTTGACTTGGGTTAGTTTTGATTTGGTTTGATGATTGTAGATTTTATTTATATGAAAATGATGAATGAATGATTGAAGAAAAGAATTCATTGATTTTAACTTGATTTGATAGAATTTGATTAAGGCCAAGAATTGGCTTAAAGGGTTTATGAGTTTGGATTTCATTTTTGATATAGTTTTGGTCATTTGAATTTGGACTTCATTTATATTTGTGAATATAAATGAAAGAATAATTGATTTATAAAGAAATTAATTCAGTTTGATTTGATCTAAAGGGAGTTTTGGCTAAGCTTATGTATATGGTTCATATGGCTTACGAAAGGTTTTAGGATTTGAATTTGATTTTAGGTTTCAATCATTTGGAGTCAAATTTGAAATTAGATTTGAAATTTGAATTTGAATTTGAGATTTGATTTAAGAATTGAATCTATGTTTAATTTGAGAAAGTGTATTTAGATTGGGTTTAGGCTATAAGATGAGTAATTTCCTTAAGCTCTAAGGCATAGCCTAATCTTATGATTAAAGTCTGTGCAGTTGGGTGTTCACCTAATCACTAGAAGTGTCTTATGACCAAGGAGTTCTTAGTGTCTAGAAGAATCCTAAGTCTAAGGAGGGAGATTAAGAGCTCACTCCAAAAGTGAGGTCAACAAAAGGACCCCAATAGGTGGGTGTAAATGGCACACACCGCATACATGTCACCAAATGACCAACAACATCCAGAAGATTGCAACAAACAACGAAAGTGATGTATACTTAGACCCGAAAGGTAGATAGAATCATGATCTTAGTGCAATGTAGCTATCTTTATGCTAAGGGCATAAGAGAGCAAGAAAGAATTCACTGGGAATTGAGTACATAAACATTCCTCTAGTGAAACAAGTTCAAGCTATTCGCTGGGGATATGAATCTGAGTTTGATTATGAGTATGATTTATTTGGGTGTGTATCTACTGGGGATAAGAATCTATAATCCAATGGGGATCAAGATCAAACTGATTTTTATTTATTTATTTTTAATTGATGTGGAGGCATATTCGCTAGGGATATGTGCTGAGTCCAGGATTTGGGTATGTAAACCTTCCCTTTGATTTCGAGATATCTCTTTGGGGATAAGAATTTGATTGGATTTCTTTAATTTATTTGATTAGACTCCATTAGGGAGGTTAGTTTAATTTGTTATGCACCACTAAGGAGAAGGATTCTAGATTAAGGGCATATCCACGGGGATGTCTGAGTTGGTTAGATTTGTTTGATTTAGATCAGCTGGTGATTTACACGCAGTGAGAGAAATTTGGTTTATTCGATATGTTTAATTTCACTCAACTAGGGAGGTTGATTTTGAATTTATTTTGTTATGGACCACAGTTATCTGGATGGACAACAGAAGAAGCCACATGGTCCTTGCTTTATCTTAAATTTATAGTCTAAAGGGGTAGTCAGGACTATTCCATAAGGGTATGGAACTTTATCTTCATGAGGTAAAAGTCAGTAGGTGATCATTGAATCGACACATTGAAACATGGTTCTTTGGGATCATCACTCGGCTTCAGTAATCGATGATTAATTTGATTTATATTAATTTAATTTTATTTGATTTAATTTAATTTGGTGTGTTATGCTGTGGACCCTGTCGGCGTACGATGGACCCACTGAGAAGGGGCTATGTCGGCCTTGACCTATCTCAGATTTACAAATCCAAAAGGGGTAGTCTACCCCCACAGTAGGACTATCGACTAGGGGTTTAGGTGTGCAAGCTATTGTGCTAGAAAGAAAGCATAAACCATCTTCAAAGTAGGGATCAGCATTGGGGTGATCTGTGATGGCACAACAAATCAATCGACCTATTTGACTGAGTGAATGCCATTGTGGACTCATATCGACTCAAGAATTAAAATTAATTTAATTTTAGATGGACCCTGTCGATGTGATGGATCTACTAAGAAGGAGCTAATATCAGCCTAGACCTATCTTAGTTTACAAATCCAAAGGGATAGTCTACCGTTAGGTAGAACTAACCAACCTAAGGGGTGCCTTTGGTTTGCAATGGTCAAGTTAGGAAGAAAGCAGGGACTCACATCTTCTAAATAAGGAACCACTAGGGTGATGGGTCTTACAAATAAATCGGCCCGACCAGGGGCTATCGGTTTATGATCATCTTTGGAAAGAATGCATAATAGACTTATATCTTTCAAAGCAAGATGACCAGTAACTCATTGGTGGCACAACAAGTTGAACCCACAGGCGACTATTGAGAGAGTGACCCGGGGACTTATCTCAACTCAAAGTAGTAGGCAATTCTATAGGAGTTTTTGACACTAAAGATAGGATGCCGCTTGGGAAAGGGACTTGGGGGCTTGAATTCTAATCACAAGCGAAGATATATTTATTTATTTTATATATGGACCTGTTGGTTTTGAGGGACCATGAGAAGGAGCTTATATCCCAGTCTATCTGACTTACCAAGGGAGAATCTACATCCTTGAACAAATTCTCCAACCACGGGGTGGTTCTAGGAAAGGGGCTGTCCAATCCAAAAAAGCGGGTGTCTAAATGGGGTTGACATGTGATCCAAAATAGAATGCCGGGGGATGTAAAGGCTTAATCCAACACCACGAGAAGATGACATGGCTAGTCATATATCAAATAGGTATTGATGCCAACTCAAGGAGAAAGCATGGGACTCATCGAGTGGTGTATCCACCGGTGAGTCAGCATGGCGATAACAACCAACCAAATGCCCGTCGATTTCGATATCAGTCTAGAAAGAAGGCGTGTAGCTTACATCTCCTCTGAAGCGATCGGGATAGTCTATCTTTGGCTCGATAGATCCGACCTAGGTGACTACTAAATGAGGACTATACATAGACTCAAAAGTAGTCAAGAGGAAAGAGGAGCCTGGGGACTTATCCTAAACCTCAAATATACTCAACCTAGTTAGTGCATGATGGCTAGTTCAAGAAGAAAGCATGGGACTCACATCTCTTAAACAAAGTCAACATGAGGTAGCTTAGGATGCGGTAAAACTACCAACTAATGAGTTTGTGGTTTGCAATGGTCAAGTGGGGAAACATCTCAACAAGTGAACAGGGTGACACAGCGGTAGCATGCACGACCTAGCACTAATGAGTGAGTGCCACAGGGGCTTGCTCCCATCAAAATAGCAGATAAAGATATGTTTATTTGTGTTGTTGTGAAAGAGGGAATAGATGCGCTTGGGTTCTCTTACACCTATCTAAACCACGAAGAATGGATGAAATAGTGTTGTGGCAATTGTGACTCCACCAAGAAAGGATGTCTTGGGTTCTCTTACACCTAACTTAGTTGTACTAGTCAAAATAGGATGCCTCTTGGGTTCTCTTACATCTAATAAGAGGATCATTTGTAGTTTTGTGTTTGTGTTGTGGAGGATAGGATGCCTCTTGGGTTCTCTTATACCTACCTAAATATCATGGTGGATTCACAAAAGATATTTCTAACACAGAAGGGAAGAAATTTGAGATGAAAAGAAGTTTTATTGATAATTATTTTCAAACAAGATTTATGGATAGTATTTCTTTAAGTAGAGCCCATTGATTGGAAGCATCAGGCTCTCTCCTTTACAATTTATGAGTTGATAAGATCCTCCTTGGTAGGCCTTCTCTATGGCATAAGGGCCTTCCCAAGTGGGTTCAAACTTGCCTCCTATCTTTTGTTGGGCAACAATTGGCCTCCTTAGAACTAAAACAAGCTCTCCTACTTGAAAAGCTCTAGGACGGACCAACTTGTTATGAGCTTGAATCATCTTGGCTTTGTATAACTTCAGGTTCTGCATGCTAGGCGTCTCTCCTCCAAACCTTGAGCTCTTCCAAACTTGGCATTTCTACTCCATTGTGATTTTACTACCGTATCCTTAGTGATGGGAGTTGGACTTCTAATGGTAGAAGCGACTTTGGACATACACTAAGGAGAAAGGGGTGAATTGGAGTTTGTATGTGGTGTAGTAAGCCCATAAGGCTTCAACTAACTATTCATACCATCATATTTGTTGTCAGTGTCTTCTTTTAATATTTGAATGAGTTTTGTTGAAGGCTTACGCTAACCCATTTGCCTTGGATAGTAGATGGTAGAATATCTCCAATATGTATGTCTCCAAAGCTATTGATTTTAGTGCTCTTGAATGCAGTACCATTATCGGATATAATTCATCGAGGCACCCCGAACCTATATACGATATGGTTCCTAAAAATTGGAGCACATGCTGAGCTGTGACCTCTCTAAGTGGGATTGCCTCCACCACTTGGAAAAGTAGTTAGTAGTAGAATGAAGATGACCTTTGGAAGAAGGAGGATCGATCGGACCCATTCGGTACAACACTCAAATGGCCATGAGGCCAATGTAGGATGTAGAATGTTGGGTGGTTGATGTAGGACCACACCATGTACCTGACATTGGTGGCATCTCCTAGCTACGTCCATGCAGTCTGTGATCATCGAAGGCCAGTAGTATCCTAGTCTCTTGATCTTGGCTTTCATCTTTGGATTGTGCTCCACATAAACTCGTACCTCGGTCATGATCTGAGCTTCATGTTTGTCGAACAACCATAATATATGATCAAGGACCGCCGGTACAAGGTGCCATCCATGAGTGTAGGAAAGGGCTCTCTTCACCTGTGTTAGTGATTTCTCTTGAGGTAGTTTGCCTATTTAAATAATCCATGAATGGTTCCAATCACTTTTTTGGCAATGGCAACCTCCCCTTGAGAGAATCTCTCGATGAGTTCAACATCAATAAGGGATAAGACTTGTCTATTTTGGACCCTTATTGGAATGGACTCATCTTATGGACATTCAACTCTTTGGCAAGCTTGGCTAATGCATTGCTGATTTCTCTCGAGGAATCTTGTAGATGGTAACCTTTGGGATTTGGGCCAATAATTTCATGGTATATGGTAATGATGGAACTTAGGCTTTAGAACTTTAAGGACCCAATGATTTGGTTGATTACTAAGACTGATAATTCCCACAAAGTGCTTGTCTTTTGCATAGGGGTATGAATATGATGTCAACTGACAAATCATGGACCCTCTAGTAACCCTCAAAATAACATGGCTTGTGTCATGAGAGAGATATCTGATTGATTCATCGGAGATCAGTTCACCTTGAAAGCATGTAGTGTGTTGCTTTTGGGATGCAAAGATTAAGGCTAGGAGTGCTTTTTTCAATAAAGGTAGTTGTCAATAGAGGATAGATGATGACTAAGGTAATAGAAAGCATTTTCTGTCATCATTGGCTTGGGCTAAAAGAAGGAGTCATCTCATAATGGTATATAATATGAGTGCTTGTGGGATGAGGTTCTAGAATTGGCGAGTCATCAGATATTACTTGATGTCTTTGAAGGCATCTTTGACACTTGTCATCCAACGAACTTGGCATCCTTTTGATAGTGAGAATGGTTGGCATCTTCGATAAGTTGGAAATGAAGCATCTTAGATAAACCAACCACTTGGAATGACTTGAGTTGTGTTAGGCTTTTAGGGGTGGCATTTCTTTGATCTTTTTTGATCAATTTCAATTCCGTGTCGAAAACAAGGAATTTTTGAAGCTACTTTGAATGCACACTTGGGGTTCATTTTGAGGTTGTATTATCTTAATTCAAAAACTACTCTCAAGTCAAAGAGATGGTCTTCCTTTCTTTTGACAATGAGATCATCGATGTAGCATTCAACTTGATGATGAATGAGTTCATCAAGATTTGAGTCATGGCTCGGTATGTAACCGCATTTTAAGGCGAAAGGCATGACCTTATAATAATAATTCGATCGAGTTGAAAGCGGTTTCTTTCATTCTCAGGGCCATCTTAATTTGGTTGTAGCCAAATGACCCATCCATAAAGGAGAATACATGAGATGAGGCAATGTCCACCATTAATTCGGTATAGGAAGTGAAAATTCATCCTTAGGACATGCCTTATTTAGATCCCTAAAATCAAGCATATGTGAATTTGGCCATTCTTTTCATAACACTGCCAACCGGGTAGATATTTTTCTTTCATAATAAAGCTAGCATCGTCGCTTTCTTGATTTGAAGTGACTTGTTGTTCAATATCTCTAATCATGTGTCTGGGGATATGATAGTTAGCATTAGGTTCTATTGCTAGTGGACTATGTCGTGAGATAGACCGCATCTCTTCATAACTCCATGCAAAGTATTCCTTAAACTCAATAATAGCTTCACTAAATCATTGATTTTTTTCATTCAATGAGAACCGATGTTATATGTGGATCTTCTTCGCCTAAGTTGATTTCTTTGAGCTCATCGATAGCAATCCGATCTCCTTCAACTCTGCATCCTTGACTTCAAAGTCATTTGGATCATCTAAGTTTCTAAGCACCTCCTCATATGAGTTAGCATGATTTGAAAAGAACCTATCGATTCTAAAATGATTGGTGATGACAAGTAATCATCATCATAGACCCATCAGACCAATCCTAGTCCTCTTGATTATGAATGCGCATTTGTTGTCCCATAACCTTTCAAAGTAATCCGACCCGTGTTTAGATCAAGCATGTGGAATTAATCCTTTCTTTGCTAAATTAAGAACACAAGGCGAATACCAATCAAAAGGTAATTCTATTAAATCTTTATATGAATCATCCTCAATTACATCATCTTCTTGACTTGAGGATGATGCTCCAAGAAAGAACTTCGCTTTACATTTATGGAAGACTTGGGGCTTCCTTAACTACCAAAACCCTCAACTTTTTATGAGGAAAGTGGGGTTAGAGCTAAAGTTCCCAACTGATGCTTCACTGTTTCACATATAGACTTGGATACACTTATGCTTTACTTAGGAGCATGGTCTTCATCACTGTCTAGCCCAACTATAACTTGCATGAGGATATGTTGTCTGGAAGTGCTAGTTAGCATACTAATCATATATGACTCATCCTCTGAACTCTATTCTAAGTCTATATAGGTAGTAGGTGTAGTCCTCAGTAGGGACATAACTCTATTGGATGGCCAATAAGGAGGTCTTCCATCTGCATGTCTCGATTTGCCTCTTCCTCTCCTGGAGGTCAAGTCATCCTACCCATATGTTCGGAGTAACAAATGTGGTGGAATATAATGTCGTGCTCTACTTTCTCCTCCAAGTCTATTTCTCGCCTTTATTTTCTTTTCTTTTCTTTTTTTTCTTTTTTCTTTTCTTTTTTTTTTCTTTTTTTTTCCTTTTTTTTTTCTTATTTTGAACTTTCACCAAGTTCATGAATAGACTTGTTGATTTTGAGGAGATAGTCCATCCTCATATATTCGACCTCATGAACTATGAATGGCTTAAGATCTCACGCAGATTCAATCCCACCCTCATGAACTTCATGCACCGATAGAGAGATGGAACCACATTTGTTCTCTCATTTCTCCCAAGCAAAGAAAGATGTATCCAAGTCTATAATATGCTTGAGTAGTCTTCCAATCATCTACTAATGGCAACACTATAGAGCCTCCCCTCTCGCTTGTTCATTGAATCCTCTCAACATCATCCTCTTTTGAAAGTTTGGAGATGTCAATCCTCAAGTAAGAGGGTTTTAGACTCATAATACCGATGCACTGGTCAACAAGAACTCGATATCTATCTTCCAATATCCACTGTAATGTAAAGAGGGTTGTGCTTGGTCATTCCTAGAAGCAAATCTTCTTCATCACTAAATGTAACTCCTAGAGTGTCCTCCTCAACTGCCCTCCTCCAAGAGTCAAGCTAAGCATATCTCCAGATCAAGAAGAGCCTTAATTAGAGATTCTCTCATCTCTTTAGCTAAGATAAAGGTGTCATATATGCTTAACTTAGATAACAGCTTTCTAAGATGTGCTAGATGTTGTAGTCAACCATGGCTTGATCCTCCACAAGCATATCCATGAGTGGAGCATCTTGTGGAGGGCTATCTCTTTTAGAACCAATGATTTGCTTACCCTTATCCCGAGGTGCCCTAGGAGGTAACTTTGCCACCAAGGTTAACTTCAATGACCTCTGAATGATGAATTTGTAGGAAGTTCTACCTTCTCATCGTGTACCTACCACTTCTCCTATAGGATCATCGGAGTTGGATGACTCCAAATCAATCTCAAAAGGTGAACCCGTGTGATTTAGAAATGGGAAATCCATTTCTAAATTAGAAGAAGACTAATTGGAACTAAAGTTATCATTATTATTTTATAGACTAAGAGAGTTTTTGAGAAAAATAAAATCTAGAGTATCAAAAGTTGACAAGATGTAAGTGAAAGCTTTCTTCATTGATTTCTTCTTAAATGGAGGTGCATGATAGAAATCTAATAAAGTAAGTAGGGTGAGGGTATAGTGCCCTTGTCCGCTGATACAATGCTTCTACTAGAAAAAGAGGAGCTAGTGGAGGAAGAAGTAGTAGCTGCAACAGTGGATGGAGTGTGGACTGATTGTGTACTATGCTATCCCGTGCAAGTAAGGTAGGTTGCTGCGCTGGGCTGACACCTTCTTCAAGTTATCTTTGGCAACCTGCAAACCTTCCTTATGTTGGAGGTTTGAGTTACTTCAAGCACCTATAAAAAAGCTTCTCTAGAGACCACTTTTTAGATTCGAGATAAGACAATATCCCAACCTTCTTTTGTCTTAAGAGGATCATGTATCCCCAAGAATTACTCCGATAGAACTGAGGGTTGTTCTAACAAGTATTCCTTGGGGATAATAGCTCTTGACTTGTGTCAGCCCCTTAAAGGTGACACAATCCTCCAAGATAAGACTAACCAGTGGTGGGAAATAGTTAAGATCATTACTCTCGCCCACATCTTTTGGCCTCTTGGGCTCAGGTAACTGAAAGTCAAATTTCTTTAAAAGATTCTTAAAGATCTTCCTAATTACCTCCCTCTTGAATGAATATGGCTTATTCAATATATCGAGTAGGTGGGTAGCTACTAGCGTGGATATGAGTACCGCTATTGAGTATAATGTGGAGGAGGAGGCGGCAGCCACTGTGGTAGCTATGGTGGTCGGTATGCTGGCCGAGGTGGTGGTAGAGGAGATGGCAATGGAGGCTCCTATGCACGAGGTCTCTCATACTGAGCTCTAGTTGGCTACTTCCCTTTGTCTACTAATACCACAACCCCTGGCTTCTTTCTAAATGCTTTCTGTGGCTTGGGCTTGAATGATTGGTCTTGAAAAGGTAACTGTTTGGCTTCCCCTCGTAGGATAGATGCCTTATTAATTATTTTCTCAAAGGTTTTGATTGTAAATCCTTTGTGCATGAAAGCAACCAAGCCATGAATATTCTTGAGAAGAATTTCTATAGCATGATATTCGGACAGCTATGGTTCACATTTCATACTCAAGTTTCATCACCTAAGAATATAATCAACAGGGGACTCATTGGATTTTGTCCACAAAGGTCACCCAGTACCCTTTGTTGCTCAAACCTCTTGATGAAGAGGTGCTCTAACTCAAAGAAGTCTCAACCACTGGGTAGTTCAGCATGCCAATCAAATGCAATCCCTGACAGACTGCTAACGAAGAGTCGGAAGAGAAGTGCATCACTACCTCCGACATTGCAACAGCCAACTCTAAAGTGTGCTATATGTTACCAAGGGTTTCCGCTTCCATCAAAGATCTTGAAGGATGGTGGCACAAAACCCTTGAGATATTGGACTACATCAAAATTTTCTAGGTAGGGTCTACCCTTTGGAACATATGAGCCACCTCAGGCTTGCACCAATGCTTCCTTCACTTATTGTTCTACCATATGCTTTATATCTCTTTCAAGCATGGAGGTACTATCTTTGACCTTCCTATGTAGACTACCACTATCCTGATCCATGAGAGATGTACTCTTGGGCTGATCCAGAACATGCAACAACCTAGGGTGGTCGGCCTCTAAGGGAGTAGGCTGTATTGATGGAGCTTGGCCTTGAAGTGCTAAGACTGCCGCTAACAAGTCTTCAACTCTTTTCTCCATCTTACTGATATGCTCATCTCTGCCTTCGGGCCGTAAGGTGTTGGGTTGAATGAGCCATGTCTTCCTCAACTACAACACCTCAGATATGTTGATCCCAAGGAGGGAACCCCTAGTGTCGATCATATGGACTTGAGTCCTCCAAGAGATCATCATCATCGGATCAAGCGACCTTCCTTCTCATCGAGTTGGACACTCCTATAAGCTCTCTTCTCAAAAGTATTATTTGAACCTCTCTAGAACAATCTAACTATGCGAAAATACCCGCCGACGGTGGAGCTATGCTCACGTAAATACATCGCATTGCTTACCACCACCACTATCTCGGGAGGATTGTGCTCGATGTATATGATCACCATCGCTAGAACACAACTGGGAGGATCCACCATGGACACTACATCTATATCTCTACCCCTTCGCCACCGATGCCGCAGGTGAGCAGGCTATGTACTGGAGGGTGGTGACTCAACCACCAGGCCTTGGGCCATTCCTTCTTCTCCATAAGGTGGGAGGTTGAATGGGAGAGCTCAACCTCACCTCAATGAGTGGAGTAGATGGAGGATCCTTGGGTCGTAGCCGATCACCAATGGGTCTTTCCTGGATGGGGCTCTTGATTGGAATGGGGATGTCGTGAGTTGGATAGCAATGGTGCGGAGTGGAGCGTGTGGAGATAACGATTCTCGACTATAGGCCTACTCCTCCTATGACAAGTAGCATAGGTAAGCACAATGTTATATGAACGATCCTGGGATGATCGAAAATCCATCGAGTGGAGGTCATCACTACCGGAAAACCTCGCTCCTCCTCCTTAAAGATGCCCGAGCCTTGAGGCTCTCCCCTGGATCGACTCTCTGGGATAACCGTCTCGATCAAAAAAAACTCACTGCCCCAGAGCTACCAACCCGGCAAAGATCACCAGCCCCATAGGCTTCCTATGCCCCTATGGGGAAATATGTGGTGGTGGAGGTAGTGCAATCCCTATAGTCTTTCTCCATCTCGACCGAGAGGTGGAACCTACTACCACTCAAAGAGGTCTGTGGAGATCCTCCTCGACCACATGGGAAGCATCCATCTCTCTCTCCCTCTTGTGATGCCACTGACCTTGCGTTCTTATGTATATTGTGATGTAGGTAGAAGCGAGCTCACCCACCTCAAACATGAAGGAGACTATCTGAAACCAAGATAGTCTTCCCTTTGGGTGTCCAAGGAGGGTATTGCTAGTAGAGAGTAATGACTTACCCCGGAACAACCGGCATAAACTAATACCGGTGGCAAAACAATAGTGGCCTACCTCTTTAGTGGAGGAAACTCATAATCAGATTGCATATCAAATAGGATAAGCAGCGTCTGCCCTGCCACCTCCTCCTTGCTAACTGTGGTGAGGGCTGTCCCTTCACAAGAAAACCTCACCCCCTCAAAACCATGGCCAAAGTAGATGACCTTGATGGAGCCAGTAGTAGAGAGACTAGCCTGATCCAAGGCTAAGTTTAGACTAATGGGGAAGGAAAACACAAACTTGTTGGGAGCCATAGATGATGTACTAATTGAGGACTGGAAGAATTCACTGTAATGAAATCTGCATTATTGAAATATAGCTCAGTCAGACACTTGCCTTGATATTCACCTTCAATCATTGATCTCAAGATTTGATTTGAATTTGAACCCACACCAATAATCTTAAGGATGTTAAGTGGGGTTCATTGAAAATTTGGAGAGATTTTGGATATGAGGAGAGTCTTTGCCATTTGATTTTGATTTAGAACCCATACTCAACCGATTTAGGGGGGTTCTAAAATTTGAGGAGAGATTTTTTTTTGGAGATATTTGTGTTTTGTGCATCTTGTTTGAAAATATTGATAGTTTGAAAGACCTCTACTTAGCAAAATTTGGGTATGCTAAGAAGAGGTTGTGATTTTGTGTTTCAAATATTTTTCTTGTGAAGATTTGATTGTGATATTTTGATTTGAAATGGGGCTTTACTTAACAAATTTGGTATGTTAAGTAGATGCCACATGTGTTTGATTTGTGTTTGATGATGAGGCTTTCACTTAACAAATTTGGTATGTTAAGTGAAAGTTAAATGTGATTGTGAGATAAATTTTCTTTGAAGATGGGAGTTCCACTTAACAAATTTGTATGTTAAATGAAAGCCCCAAATATTTTGAGATATGTTTGTTTTCTTTTGAGAATGAGACTCTCACTTAAAAAAATTTGGTATGTTAAGTGAAAGCTCAAGTGTGTTTGACATGAAAATTAGTTCCTTATTTAACAAATTTGGTATGTTAAAATAGGGATCAAATGTGTGTTGAAAATAGGCCCTCACTTAACAAATTTGGTATGTTAAGTGAAAGTCAAATGTGTTTATGATTTTGAAAATGAAACTCTCACTTAACAAATTTGGTATGTTAAGTGAAAGTCAAATGTATTTTGAATTTAAAATGAAACTCACTTAACAAATTTGGTATGTTAAGTGAAAGTCAAATGTGTTTATGATTTTGAAAGAAAAGAACTTATTTAACAAACTTAGGTTAAATGGAGTTCAATTTGTTCTGATTTTCAAAAGGGGTTCATTTGATATACTTGGACATGTCAAATGAGCTCCCAATGTGTTTGAAGTCCAAGACTTTGGCAAGAAGTTTTATTAGACAAATGCAAATAGAATTCAATTTGCTCTACCTTCGGAAGGGGAACATTTGACAAATTTGGTATGTCAAGTGGGGGTTCAAATATGTCTTGACTTATCTTTATGTGTGTATGGTTTATTATTTTGAAAAGGGGAAACTTCAACTCTAGCACATGTGAAGTATGCAGTGGAGTTTCAATTTTATATTATAATTTAAAATAGAATCTCCATCCAACAAATTTGAGTGTGGGATGGGATATTATTTCCAAAGAAAATGTGCTTTTGAAAAGACATTAAAATGATTGATTTTGATTTTGAAAAGAACCTCCATGTAACAATCATATGATTTGTTAACGAGGTTTGGTTATATGTTTTGTTTTTGAAAATTTCTTACAAATTTTGTGTAAAGATCTTATTATGTGGATTTTGAAAAAGTGCTTTGGAAAGACATGTTATTTTATAGAAGGGTTTTATTTTCTTATTGTTCATGGGATGAACCTTGCCTCACCATCTAATGGTGAAGAGGTTCTTAATTTTGGTCATCTCCTTTATTTTGATTAATTTTAATTTTCACCTATTGGGGAACCAATAGAGATTTTAAGACCTACACTGAGTGAGATCCTAAAACCTAAAGGATGTTGGCGAGCTTTGCTTAAGGATGAAATAAGCTAAGTGCCAACAGAAAGAATGATAGTCTTGGGCTTATATAAAATATAAGTCCACTATCGATGCTTGGAGACAATAATTATCTACTAAAGATGGAGAGAGGAACCATCCCCAATGGAGCCGCCAAAAAAATTTGTGGAGTTTCTTTTGGGATGTGGGACACCACGCAGATCTTGGGGGGTACTTATTGAAGTGATCAGGTATGACATTAAAGAATGATGTAATATCTCAAAAGATATAAATCACCACCCTATAATGGACCTAATCACCTAATAAGGACTCCTAAGGCATGATGGGTCTTGAATATACCAGATCTTTCCCTACTTTACATGGAAAAGTAAAATAGGGTTTATTTTAAGCGGGTTCATTAAGTTCTATGGAGGCAAGACCATAGTTAATTACATCCTAATAAATGAGAATTCTTAAGAATACTCGATTAACATAAACAATTAGGGTCTCCAAAGATTTCAAGGTTAAGACTATCAAAGGATTATTTTAGAAAATCAAATGGGATAGATCAAGGAGAAGACTTATTTTTGGAATCCAAAGGGAGAAAGTAGGAAATTGTCATGATACTAGGAAGCCTAGTGAGCATTCCGATCTATCCTATAATTGGGCTTTATATTTTTGAAATTGAATAGAGTTAATTATTTGAGTTGACATTTTATTAGATTGCTAAGGCTTATAATTCCACAACAGAAGATTATAGAAATGCCTAAGAGGTGAGAATTTATGCTTGTAGCCCGCAGAGAGAAACAACAACCTCAGATCCTAAATCTAGGGAGCCTTGGTGAGGGCCAAAGTATGACCTAAATCTAAGGTAAAAATGGGTATATGGTATACCTTTATAAGAGAGAATAAACCACCCTACTAACGGACTTATAATCGCCTAGAGTGACAGTCAGCTAACTCCTCCTACACTTTAAATCCATGTAGGCAAGTCACATGCTTTGCAAGATGCCTAGGCTATTATTTATTTAGAGAGTAAACTAAGTCCTTAAACACACTCCTTAAGAGACTAGAGCATGAGTGGTATGGATTCATGAATTAATCTAATGCAAATTTTATCAAAATTATTTAATTCTTTTGAACAATTTTTTTTTTTGACACAGGCTATGGGATTTTGTATGCCTAAATGCTCAAGAATTTGATTGTGGGCCAAATCAAGAGAGAAATGTGTGTTCTTCCATCAAAGGCTCTCACAGGTTAAGCCTTCATTATCTGGCAAAGATAGAAGCCCCCTCTTAACAAGAGTGGAATAATATGACATGCATAATATTATACATTCATTCATCTAGCTAAGGGGTTGCTAAAAATTTTATTATCTCGATTTAATTCCTAGGTTTTTTATGTGAGGTTATGAGTTGTTTTAAAATTTTAATTGTGAGTTATTAATTGGGTGTTAATTCATCCATCATACAAGCATTCACACATTCAAACATCAAACATGAAGAAACTAATAAAGCTAACATCAATTGTAACACCCCAAAAAAGAAGAAAAAAGATGGATAGAAGCTCTACCCTATACAACCCGGATTACAAAAATATATGTTATGGGGTCTTCTTTCTTCTTCTCTCTTCTTTTGATTTTTTTGATTTGCTCCAAAGGCATCACAGGGCGCCCAAGGGATTAAGCCTTCTGGCCACTACTCATCCTAATCCCCCAAAATACTAATCCTAATTCCTAATGCAAAATTGCATTAAAAATAAGAAAAGTAAATCTAGCTACACATGCCAAACAAATGTTAACTAAACACACCATACAACCCAAATAATTATATGAATAATTTGGACTTAGCACCCCACACAAGGGTAACCAAGCCCTAACATGGGTTATGCTTGGGGCTAAGCAACCGCACAAAGTGCATTTATATTTTATTATAGTGGCCCTTAAGCATAAAATATGATTAGCTAATAAACGCCTACATCCATATACACCCTAACATCCAGTTTAAAATATTACATCACAAAATAAAATACAACATCATACATACAACACCCTAACTTAGCACTAGAAGTGGTGATTCAGTATTATGATGTGTGTGCTTAAGACTTGTATGACAAGACTTTACTAGGCTTCTTTAGTTTAACTTTTAATTTTCAGTTTGAATTTGTTTAAATTTTACCTTTGGGTGATGTCAATTTAAATGATTTAATGATTTATTCTTCATTTTTATTTCACTTTTATTTGGTTAAAATGATGTTTAGGTTTTCAAGAATGAAGAGTAGATGAATTCCATTTGTAAATGAACTCACCCTATTCTACATCTTAACCCCTAAAGAATCTAACTAAGGTCCTTAAATATATTTTATTTGTTGATTTAGAATCTTTAAGATAATTGATTGATTGATTTTGATTAATTAAATATCTTTAATATCGTGAAGTTTTAATTTGTTTAGAATTCATGTGTTTTTTTGATTAATTAATTTTAGATTAGATGTTTTAATTTAATTAAATCTTGATAATTCAATATCTCTCTAATGAAGTTTAAGTTTGTTTAAATTCATGTGTATTTTTTGATTATTAATTTTAGATTAGATGTTTTGGTTTAATTAAATCTTGATAATTCAATATCCTTTTAAATTAATATCTATTTTCTTTGATTATGGTTATGTGACTTAACTTTATGTTTATTTGATTTGATTATTATTCATTCATTTATAGTTTGATCAGATTAGATTAATTGAGATTTTATTTTGATTTTAATTGAGTTTGATTCCTTGTAATTAAGATTTTATCTTTTAATCTCATCCATTTGTCATGTTTATCAAAGTTTGTTTTGCATTTTGATTTAATGCATTGGATAGTTAATTAGTTTATCTTATTTAAGTAGGTTTAATGAGATTTGATTTGATTGCATATTAAATTGATGAGAGTCTTTCTTAATTTAATTCAATTTGATTTTATTTGATTTTATTAGCTTTATTGGTCTATGGGATTGCTTAGGTTCAATATGATTATTTAATTAGTTTAATTAAGAAGTGTATTTATGTTAATTATAAAGATTTGTTTAATTTTCAATTTGATTTCATATTTGTTTAGATGATGATGTAATTAATGACTTAATAATTTAAGTTTAATTTAGGTTTTGATTAGTATTTAATTGCATTTTGATTATGTTCAAATTTATGTTTAATCAAGCTTAAGTTTAATATGATTAATCTCATTAACTTAATTAGCTTATTTAAGAGGTGTGATAAATTATTAAGTTAAGTAAAAATTTGTTTAATTTTTTAAATTTGATTTCATATTTGTTAATGATGTGATTTGACTTAATGATTTAAGTTTAAATTAAGAATGGTATTTAATTGCATTTATATTTGATTAAGTTAAGTTTTATGATTAATTTGATTGACTTTCAGTAGTTTACTTAAGATGTGTGATCAAATTAATTAGTAGATTAATTAATTGCTTAATTTGAATTAATTTTAATCTAATTTATAAAGTTAATTTAGTTTATTAAGATGATGGATTAAATTATTAAGTTTGCATTAATTAGGTGTTTATTTAATTAATTAGTTTAATTAAGGAGTGTGTTTAAGTTAATTATTAAATTAAATAAAGATTTATTTAATTCTTAATGATGTAATTAATGACTTAATGAATTTAGGTTTAATTTAGGTTTTGATTAGTATTTAATTGCATTTTGATTATGTTTGATTAAGCTTAGGTTTAATATGATTAATTTGATTAACTTAATTAGTTTACTTGAGGGGTGTGATTATTAAATTTAATTAGGGGTTTGATTTAAGCTTAATTTTAGAGTTAGCTTTAATGTAACTTATTTAAATTAATTTGATTAATTAAGATGATGGATTAATTCATTAAGTTTGCATTAATTAGATGTTTGATTAATTAAGTTTGATTAAAGGTAATTAAAATTTTAAATTATTAGATTAATTAAGTGTTTATTTAATTAGAGATTAATGACTTAATTTCTCACATGTGAGTGATTTGATTTAGTTAAGTGTTTTACTTAAGTTTGATTTGATTAAAGGATTATTGTTATTACCATCATTGTTATTAAGTGAATTAATTGTTTATTTCATTTCAATTAAGTTTGATTATTTATGATTAGAGTTTTATTTTATTTGATTCATTTATTATGTTTGTTTGATTTCATTAACATGTTTGATTTAGTTATTAGGTTGAAATATTTAATGGTTAATTAATTATCTTATTCCAAATGGATGTGATTTAATCATATGTTAATTAAGTTTACTTTAAAACTTTATTTGGTTTAATTCGATTAGTTTAAATGATTATATTGAATTGGTTTATTAATCAATTTGATTTTTTTTTTAGTTTATTTAATTTATTTATACTCATTAAGGGGTTTCATATGATTAAGATTCCATGCTTAGTGTAGGTTTAGTTATACTAGTTTGATCCATGTTAAAGCTTCCTAGATTTGTTTAATTTTAAGTTTGATTTAAGATTTAATCATTTAATTGAGTTTTATTAACTTAAATAGTTTTAATCATATTTAATTTAATTCTAAGGATGATATTTTCTAATTTGAGGTTTGATTAATGATTGCTTAAGTGCTATTTCATTTCTCATTTTGATTTGATATTTAAATTATTTTTAGATTATGTTTTAATTAACTTCTTAATTGATTAAACTTTACTCTTAAGTGTTTGTTTAGGGTTCATTAGGATTCAAAAAATTATGTTATTTTCTTAAGAGTCCTAGATGTCAATTGAAGTGATTTAAGCCATTTTGAAGATTTTTATAAATTTCTGAATTTTTATTTGATTTATTTTATTAAAATGGATAATTTGAATTTCAAAATTTAATTTCTCCCAATCTAGAAGTCTTTTTCACTTCAAATTCTTATGGTTGAAGTGTATTAACCTTAGTTTCAATCCCTGAAAATTTCAACTTGATCTGACATATATTTTTAGTTTAACTAATGAAATTTAATTTATATTAAAACATAAATTATTGTCAAAATACTAAGTGAAATTTTAGGATTTTATCTTTGTTAGATTTCTCTCCGAAAGACGAATCCAATGAGCCCTTGTTTACAGTTTTTGGTTAAGTATTTTATTGTCTATGAATTTTTGATATTTTAGGTGATTTAAATTAATTTTTTAAATCATAAAAATTTGTTTTACTAACACCGCCATTGAGGGAGGAAGACCGGTCAGCTGCGGAAGCGACCCGGTTCACTCTGATAGTCGATCGCATCGGGGCGGTCGAGATTAGATTTAAATCGAGGCCAACATCGTGCGATCACGTCGTCGCCGAACTCACGTGTCGGATGGTCCGTCATCGGGTGATCGAAGGCCGGATCCGCAATCTATCGTGTCGAGCCATCCGATCCGTGACCGCGGATCGGAAAGCTTGTAGCCGGTGATGAACAATAAAAATAGTTTTTTTAAAGGGAAAAATGGGATTTCTAAGTGAAAATTTAACCAAATAAACTTGTTTTCATGTTGATCCGCACTGAAAAAATTCTATTTTCTAATTGAGATGATTTAAAGTAAAAAATGCATACTTATCAAGGGTAAATTCCCAAAATCGCAAGAAAACTAACACAAAATGCAAGAAATCCTAAGGTCATCTAAAGTTTGGCAAAAGTTACCTCGCCAGGGATAGTTTCTGGCAGCGGTGAAGATCCGAGTGAACTCCTAGGTATGTGAGGATGCTTTGGAATGATTTTTAACCTTCACCACTCTTAGGAACGTCATCTTCTCTGATGTTTACCGTCGCCTCGTTGGAAAAGAAACTATTTGTATTTTTGAGCTCAAGAATGGCTCAAAGAGGTGGGCGATGGGTTCCTTTTTACTTTGGTAAACTTTTGAGGGCTGAATGATGGTGGGAGGAAGAGGTATGAAGCCTCATTTCCCTCTCCTTTTATAATGGCCGAAAATCTATTCTTTTTGAACTTTTTTGGCTCCAAATTGATTAGCATCTTGCTTGGGGTGGTTGGGATGGATGATGGATTGATTGAGAACTTTAGATTTTTACTCCAAAGTTCTCTCTTATTGTCATATGATCAGCTCTATTCAATGCAAATGTTGGGGACGAGTTAAGTGCATGTGATGGGAGAGAATTAAATAAGATTGGGTGAAATCCTATATGGGGGAGGATCCATGAGGGATTTAAATGGGTTGGGTTGATTTTGGGCTGATCCCAAATGGGTTTGGGTTGGGTTTGATCAGCTCCTAAAGGATCATGGCTTGGTTTCAAGGGATTTAGCTCAATTTAGGTCATATGGGTCATATTGGGCCAGGTTAACCAATTTGACCAAAATTGGCCAAATTAGATTGGGTTATGAGTTGATTCATGTTCAATTAGCTAATTGAAGATTAATGTGGTCTTTAGTTTGAATTAATTTAGAATTAATTTGAATTTAAGCCAAACTAACCCTTTAGGCTAATTTGGGCTATGTTGGGTCAAGTTGACCAGTTGAGCTCAATTGATCAAATTGGTTTTAATTATGACTTTGGCGCTAAGTTCAATAATCAATTTGGAATAAACTTGAGCCATTGGTTGCAATCAATTTGGGTTAGATCATGATTTGACCTGATTTGGTCCTTTAGGCCAATTTGGGTTAACTTGGATCAAATGGCCAAATGGGCTTGGTTTGGCTCGATTAGTGGTCAAGTCGTATTTAAATAATGATTTTGGATTAATTCAAATCATTAGTTTCAATCCTTTTGATGTAGGCTGAGTTTTGGCTAGTTTTGGTTCATTTGGACTAAGGGTTGACTTGGTCAAATTACTAAGTTGACTTGGTTTGACCCAATTGATTGCAATTGATCATCTTAGAGTGCTCAACGATCATGGTGGAAAGTTTTGGTGAGCTTGGTTCAATCTAATTTAGGTTGGATTGGAAGTTGGCTCAAATGGGTCCTTTAGGTCACTTTGGGTCAAGTTGACCTAAGTAGGTCAATTGGTTTGGTTTTGATTTGAATCAAGTTTAGTTAAACTTATATATGAGCCCTAGATTTAAATATAAATTCAATGGCAATCAATTTGGAGTCTAAGGGATTTTGGCTCATTTAAAATTTTCAAGTCAAAAAGGGCTAGGTTGGGTTTGACTTAGGTTAGTTTTGATTTGGTTTGATGATTGTAGATTTTATTTATACTTGGATAAATGATCGAATGAATGATAGATTTGAGAAAGAATCGATTGATTTTAACTTGATTTGGATAGAATTTAGTTAAGTCCAATTAATTGGCTTAAAGGGCTTAGATTGAGTTTGGATTTGATTTTCGATATAGTTTTGATCATTTGAATTTGGATTTATATTTGTGAATATAAAATGAAGAATAATTGATTTATAAAGAAATCAATTAAGTTTGATTTGATCTAAAGGGAGTTTTGGCTAAGCTTATGAATGTGTTCATATCTTAGGAAGGGTCTTAGGATTTGAATTTGATTTTGGTTTCAATCATTTGGAGTCAAATTTGAAATTAGATTTGAATTTGAATTTGAATTTGAGATTTGGTTTGAAATTGAATCGCATTTGATTTGAAAGTGTATTTAATTTGGGTTTAGGCTATAGAATGGGTAATTTCCTTAAGCCCCAAGGCCTTTTCTTATGATTAACAGTCTCTAAGTTTAGGTTAAGTGTTCACCTAATACTAAGTGTCTTATACTAAGGAGTTCTTAGTGTCTAGAAGATCCTAAGTCTAGAAAAGGAGGCTAGAGCTCACTCCAAAAGTGAGGTCAACAAAAGGAAATAGGTGTGGTATGGCGACAAGGTACACGCCATTATGTTCACTAAAATGATCAACAACATCCAAAAAATTGCAACAAACAATGGAAGTGATGTATACTTAGACCCGAAAAGTAAATAGAATCATGATCTTAGTGCAATGCAACTCTCTTTATTCCATGGGCATAAGAAAGCAAGAATTGGGGTGGGTACATGAACCTTCCTGGAAGCAGGTTATATCCGGATATGAATCTAAGTTTGATTATATGAGTATGATTTGTTTGGGTGTGTATCTACTGGGGATAAGAATCTATAATATGATGGGGATCCAGATCGAATTGATTTTATTTTATTTTTTTAATTGATGTGGAGGCATACTCGCTAGGGATATGTGCTCGAGTCTGCTAGAGATTGGGTATGTAAACCTTCCACTAAGGAAGCAGGCTCGGGCTATCTACTGGGGATAAGAATTTGATTGGATTTCTTTAATTTGTTTGATTAGACTCTACTAGGAAGGTTGGTTTAATTTGTTATGCTCCACCAGGTAGAAGGGTTCAAGATTAAGGGCATATCCGCCAGGGATGTACACTCGATTAGATTTATTTGATTTAGATCTAAGCTCTACTAGGGAGGCTAATTTGATTTGTGCCTCTAAGAAATTTTTAATTTGACTCCACTGGGGAGGTTGATTTTGAATTTATTTTGTTATGGACCCTGTCAGTGTGCAATGGACTACACTAAGAAGGAGCCATAGGGGCCTTCGCCTGTCTTCACTTTGTAAGTCCAAAGGGGTAGTCTACCTGCCATAAGGTAGTACTATCTGACCAAAGGGGATACCTTTCGGTGTGCAATGACTGTACTAGGAAGAAGGCATAGCAGACTTGCATCTTCCAATGGAGGGAAAATTTGCTAGGGTGATTTGTTGGATGCACAACACATCGAACTCTACCTAAGGCGACTACTGAGTGAGCGCCATTGGGGATCATACCTCAACTCAAGAGTAGTCCTAATGATTAATTTGATTTATATTGATTTAATTTAATTTAATTTAATTTAATTTGGTATGTTATGTTGTGGACCCATTGATGGATGTACCGAGAAAGGCTATGTGGCCTTGACCTATCTCATTTATAAATCCAAAGGGTAGTCTACCGGCCATAATGTAGAAATATCCTGGGTTTATTTGTGCAGTTATGCTAAAGCATAATAGACTTACATCTTCCAAAGTAGGGATCATCCAATGGGGTGATATGTCGATGGCGCAACAAATCAATCTCGACCTAGGGTGACTATTTGAGTGAATGCCACTGTGGATTCATGTTAACTCAAGAATAGTCATAATTAATTTAATTTTAGATGGACCACTGTCGATTATGCGATGGATCTACTAAGAAGGAGCTAATATCGCTAGACCTATCTTAAGTTTACAAATCCAAAGGGATAGTCCACATTAGAAACCAACCTAAGGGGTGCCTTTCAATTTGCAATGGTCAGTTAGGAAAGACGAGGACTCACATCTTCCTAAATAAGGAACCACCAAGATGATCAGTCACTTGCAATCGGGCACTGGCTACCTCATTTGCAATGATCATGTTGGAAAGAATGTAATAGACTTATATTTCAATGCAAAGACGGCCATGAGGTAACTTCGTTGGTGGCATAAGTTAAACCCGACTAAGGGAGAGTCTTATGGGGACTTATCTCAACTGAAGTAGTCCTATAGGGAGTTTTGCTAATGGTGCCTAAAGATAGGATGCATGGGAAAGGGTCATTGGCTTGAATTCTAATCCACAAGCAAAGATATATTTTATTTATTTTATATCTGCATGGACCCTATTGGTTTTTGAGGGATCATGAGAAAGCTCATGTCAGTTAGTCATATCTCACTTGGACCAAGGAGAATCGCATCCTAAACAAATTCTCCAACCATGGTTACTAGAAAGGGGCTCCAATCAAAATAATCATGGTAGTGTCTAAATGGGGTATTAAGCATGATCCAAATAGAGTGCATGGGGATGTCGCTAAAGGCTTAATCCAATACCTAGAAGATGACATGGCTAGTCACATATCAATAGGTAGATTCCTCAAGTAGAAAGCTCGAGGACTCACATCGCGAGTGGTGTGTATCCAGTGGGTCGCGTTAGCAAAATAACCTAAGGTGCTCGGTTCGATGTCGGTCTAGTAAGAAGGTGTGTATGCTTACATCTCTCTAAAGCAGATCTGATCCCTAGGATAGTCTATCTTTGGCTTGACAGGGGCCATCCGACCTAGGGTGACTACTAAATGAGGAGTCATGTGTAAGGACTAGACCCAAGCTTAAAGTAGTCAAGAGGAAGGAGCCGCTGGGGGACTTATCTTAAACCTCAGATATACTTGACCTAGTCAATGCTAGTCAAGAAGAAAGTGTGTGACTTACATCCTCTTAAATAAAGTCAACATAGGGTAGCTTAATGCTGAGACTACCAACTGACAAGTCGTCGGTGCAATGGTCAAGTCGAAGAAAATATGGGGACTCACATCGATGACAAGTGAACGAGGGTGACACACCAAGGTAGCATGGCGGTCAGACTGAAGCTAATGAGTGAGTGCCACAGGGGGCTTGCTCCCACATCAAAATAGCACGAGACAAAAGATATATGTTTATTTGTGTTGTGAAAGAGGGAATATGATGCTTCTTAGGTTCTCTTACACCTATCCTAAACACATCGAAGAATGGATAAAATGGTGCCATATGGGCAATTGTGACTCCACCAAGGAAGGATGTCACTTGGGTTCGCTTACGCCTAACTTAGTTGTACTAGTCAAAATATGATGCCTCTTGGGTTCTCTTACATCTATCCTAATAGCACTGGGGGATCATTTTGTAGTTTGTGTTTGTGTTATGGTGGGATACGATGCCTCTTGGGTTCTATA
The DNA here is from genome assembly GCA_021442155.1 of Cymbidium sinense. Taxonomy (NCBI): domain Eukaryota; kingdom Viridiplantae; phylum Streptophyta; class Magnoliopsida; order Asparagales; family Orchidaceae; genus Cymbidium; species Cymbidium sinense. The sequence goes on from CM038215.1 coordinate 41,923,204, forward strand.
CCTACCAAATATATCATGGCGGTTTAAGATATTTCCCATATGAGATAAAATTTGAGATGAAAAGATGTTTTATTGATAATTATTTTCAAACAATATTTATGGATAGTATTTCTTTAAGTAGAGCCCATTGATTGGAAGCATCGGGCGCTCTCCTTTATAATTTATGAGTTGATAAGATCCTCCTTGGTAGGCCTTCTCTATGGCATATGGGCCTTCCTAAGTGGGTTCTCTATGGCATAAGGTGCCATCCACGAGAGCGTAGGAAAGGGCTCTCTGCTTTATTTGATGTGCTAGTGATTTCTCTTGGGTAGTTTGCATATGTAGATAATCCATGAATGGTTGTCTCCTCGACTCCATCCTTTTGGCAATGGCAACTTCCCCTTCAAGAGAGGATCTCTCGATGAGTTCAGCATTAATAAGGGATAAGACTTGTCTATTTTGGACTCTAATTGGAATGTACTCATCTTATGGACATGCCAACTCTTTGGAAAGCTTGGCTAATGCATTTGTTACTGCGTTCTCTCCCCGAGGAATCTTGTAGATGGTAACCTTGAGGATTTGGGCCAATAATTCCATGGTATACTTATGGTAATGATGGAGTTTTAGGCTTTAGAACTTTATAGGACCCAGCGATTTTGCTGATGACTAACTAAGACTCCCCAAAGATGTTGATAATCTGGACACATAGTGTAATGACTAACTCCAAACTAGCAATCAGAGCCTCATATTGGGCTTCATTGTTGGTGCATAGATTGGATAAATGATATGAGAATCTCATCACATGGTAGTTAGGAGAACTATTCTACCCCTATCTTCCTAGGATAGTAAGCGTGATTCTTCTTCTTTAAGAGGAAGGCGCCATCAAAGTACATCTCCAGTGATGAGCACTAGTATCCCTTAAGTTCATGATTTATTCATCGGGGAGATCATCATTAAGCAGAGAATCAGCAGGGAGTGGATGCGCTGCTAAGAAATTCACAAGTGCTTGTTCTTTAATGTCACGGAGGGGTTTGAATGTGATGTCAAGCTGACAAATTCTTACTTGGATCAGATAGCATCGGCCTGTATGAATAAGTGGATTGATTAGAGATCACACCATGAGAAAGCATGTAGTGTTGTAGCTTTTGGAATGCAAAGATTAAGGATAGGCAGTGCTTTTTAATAGGCGGGTAGTTCACCTCAACAGGGATTAGAGGATGACTGAAGTAATAGTGAGCATTTTCTTTTCCTTCATCATTGGCTTAGGCCAACAAAGCACCAAGGGAGTCATCTAATGCAACAGTATATAATATGAGCGGCTTGCCAGGATAGTAGCGCTACTGAATCATCATCATTGCTTGATGTCTTGAGCATCGGCGCACTTATCATCCCACTTGAACTTGGCATCCTTTTAGATAAGTGTCGAGAATGGCTGGCACCTTCCTGATAAGTTAGAAATGAAGCATCTTAAATACGCCAACCGCCCTTGGAATGATTTGAGTTATGTTAGGATTTTATGGGGTGGCATTTCTAATATCACTGTGATCTTTTCTGGATCAATTTCAATTCTCCTATGTCAGACAACAAATCCAAAGAATTTTCTTGAAGCTACTCAGAATGCACACTTCAGGGGATTCATTTTGAGGTTGTATTATCTTAACCGTTCAAAAATAACTCTCAAGTCAAAGAGATGGTCTTCCTTTTCTTTGCTTTTGACAACGTGATCATCGACGTAGCATTCAACTTGAGGATGAATGAGTTTGTCGAAGATTCAAGTCATGGCCCGTTGGTATGTAGCACTGACATTTTTTGGGCTAAAAGGCATGACCTTATAATAATATATTCAGATTGGGGTTCGAAAGATAGTATTTTTTTCATCCTCTAGGGCCATCTTAATTTGGTTATAGTCAAATGACCCATCAATAAAGGAGAATACTGCATGAGATCAGGCGATGTCCACCATTAATTATAGTATAGGAAGTGAAAATTCATCCTTAGGACATGCCTTATTTAGATCCCTAAAATCGACGTATATGTGAATTTGGCCATTCTTTTCTTAACGGATGACAACCACATATATTTCCTCCTAATAAAAAGCATCGATCGGTTTCTTGATTTGAAGTGACGCTATTCAATATCTAATCACATGCGTCTAGGAGCCTGCTTGATAGGGTTAGCATTAGATTATATTGCTAGTTTATGGCGCTATGTCGAGATAGAACCGAACTCCATGCAAAGAAATCCTTAAGCTCAAACAATAGCTTCACTAAATCATTGATTTCTTTTTCATTCAATAGAGAACTAATGTATGTTGGGTGTGGATCTTCTTCAGTTCCTAAGTTGATTGCTTTGAGCTCGTCGATAGTTGATCTGAACTCCTCTTTGAACTTTGGTGGTGCATCCTTGACTTCAAAGTCATTTAGATTATCTAAAATTTCTAAGCATACCTCCTCATATAAGTTAGCATGATTTGAAAAGAACCTATTAGATTCCAAATGGTTGGTGATGACTAAGCAGTAATCATCATCATTGATTGGACCCACTATACTGAATCCTAGTCTCGGTCTTGATTGTGATTGTCTACATTTATTATCCCATAACCTTTTAAAGTAATCAGACCTGTGTTTAGACCAAGCATGAGGAATTAATCCTTTCTTTGTTAAATTAAGAACACATGGCGAGTATCAATCAAAAGGTAATTCAATTAAATCTTTGTATGAATCATCCTCAAGTTCTACATCAGCTTCTTGACCTGAGGATGATGTTCCAAGAAAGAACTTCTAAACATTTACATTTGTGGAAGACTTAGGGGCTTCCTTAACTACCAAACCCTCAACTTTTTATGAGGAAAGTGGGGTTAGAGCTAAAGTTTCCAACTGATACCTGATTGTTTCAAATATAGACTTGGATATACTTATACTTTGCTTAGGAGCCCAGTCTTCATCGTTGTCTAGCTCAATTGTAACTTGCATGAGGATCTGCTGTCTGGAAGTGCTAGCTAGCATACTAATCATATATGACTCATTCTATGAACTATATTACAAGTCTATATATATAGTAGGTGTAGTCCTGGTAGCAGGGACATAGCTCCTATTGGGTGGTAAGGAGGTCTTCTCTACATGTCTCTGGATCCTCTTCCTCACGGTGGAGGTCAGTCATCATATGTTGAATGAAGTAATGAACTATGGGTGGAATATATAATGCTCTACTTTCTCCTCCAAGTTTATTTCTCTCTCCCTTTTATTTTCTTTCTCATTTCCTTTTTCTTTTCTTTTTCTTTTTCTTTTTCTTTTTCTGTTTCCTTTTCTTTTTCTTTTACCTTTGAACTTTTGCCAAGATCACGAGAATAGACTTGTTGATTTTGAGGGAGATAGTAGGCCACATCCTCTTATATTTTGACCTCATGAACTATGAATGGCTTAAGATCTCCTTTAACGTAGTATTCAATCCCACCCCTCATGAACTTCATGCACTGATGTAGAGAGGATGGAACCACGTTGTTCTCTTGTATCCACGATCTCCCAAGAAAAGCATTGAAAGATGTATCTGAGTCTATAATATAAAACTTTGCAGTATTCTTCCAATCATCTACTTATGATAGCAACACTATAGAGCCTAAAGCCCTCTCACCTTGTTCATTGAATCCTCTCAACATCATCCTCTCTTTTGAAAGTTTAGAGATGTTAATCCTCAAGTAAGCGAGGGTTTTTAGACTCATGACTTGTAGCTGCGCTCAAGCTAGTCCTTAAAGTTGACACAATCCTCCAAGACATGACTAACCATGCGGTGGTAGAGGCAATAATTAGGATCATTACTCTTGCCCACATCTTCTAGCCCCTTGAGCACACGTAACTGAAAGCCAAGTTTCTTTAAGAAATTCTTAAAGATCTTCCTAACTGCCTGCCTCTTGAATGAATATGGCTTATTCAATCTATCGGCAAAAGTAGGTGGGTAATAGCTACCTAGCGGTGGATATGAGTACCGCTGTTGAGTATAATATGGAGGGAGGCTATGTATGTGGTGTGGGTATCTTTGGTAGGTGGTGGTAGAGTAGGTGGCAATGGAGGCTCCTGTGCATGAGGTCTCTCATACTGAGCTCTAGCTGGCTGCTTCCCTTTGACTACTGACACTACTACCCTTGGCTTCTTTTTGAATGCTTTCTGTGGCTTGGGCTTGAAATATTGGTATTGAAAAGGTAACTGTTTGGCTTCATGTTATAGGCTATACGCCTTATTGATTAATTTCTCAAAGGTTTTGATTGTAAATCCCTTGAGCATGAATGAATAAGATTCATACTTACATAATTATATTGCTTGTTTAATCTAAGATAAAGTGTAGCTAGGGTCGTTAACATCATGATCATGTTTTAATGTGATCATATGGTGTGCTAAGTAGCTACATTTTTTACACTTAGGACTATCTCTAGCAACTATGCAAAACTTACTATGATTTAGATGTACATCTAAGAACATGAATCATATAAGCAATAAAGTGATGAATACAAAAATTATCTCACAAATATTATGTCTACTAATTATTGAATTTGTGTTGACCTTAACTCAATTTGAACAATCAAAATGAAGTGTCAATTTTCATCCTAATAAAATAAAATGGAATAATAATAAGCATGGTGAATTGCAAACAAATAGGCTAAGCCTAGGGATTAGATTTTTACAAAGATAACTTCTATTGATTGGGTTATATAATAATTAAGAGATGCATAAAAGCTCATTATAATTAAATCTATAATGCTTTTTGCCTTTCTTCTAAATGCATTTGGATCATTGATCTCTTTGGTAACCTCTCTACCTTTTATTTATAGATTTAATGTAAATGGATTTCATTAACATGTCAAAAGTAATTTATTAGATTACTTAAGTTTAATATAATTATCTCAAACCTATGATCCATCATGATATGTTATTCATGATAAGTTCATTCTCTTCCTCTCAATTTTAAATGAACTATTGTAAATGAAATTAAAAAAAATAAAGGATATAAGTTATCATCAAAAAATAATGAGTGAGGTTTATCACCTGCTAGATAGAATAAGAAATGATGCCTAATATATAATTATCATTTATAACAATTTATAATTTTATTTCAATCTTGTAAAAGCATGTTTGATATGGTGTGATGTTTGGGAAAACTCATAATGCATGCACATAATTTTGAGAACATACATATTAAGTAGCCAAAATCTCATAAAAATTAGAATTTGTATGGGTTATGCATTTATGCATTAAATGAAATCTAGTGTAACATAAATAAAGATGTAAAAGTGTGTCAATGTACTGATTAAATATGTTTTAATAGTCATCTATTGACCTCAATTAATTGTAAAAAATGATTGAATCTTACATTTAATATAATTTAAATAAAAATACATATGAGCATTATATGGTGCATAATATTTGTAAATGATGTAAGATTCAAACAAAAATGATTGAATCTTACATTTAAAATAATTAAAATAAAAATACATATGAGCATTAGATGGTGCAAAAAATTTGTGAATGGTGTAAGATTCAAACAAAAATGATTGAATCTTATATTTAATATAATTCAAATAAAAAATGATTGAATCTTACATATAATCCTTTCTAATTAGTATATTTTAAAACCATTAGTAATTTTAATCTAAATGGCATATGAGTGCCCAATAAAATTAGAAAGCAAATACCATAATATAGGGGACATAATATTTTAACTTTATATTCATGCACTATTTTTGGGTGCATTTTATTTATACATAAAAATTAGGTGTGGGTTGTGACGATATAAAGTTCAACAACCTTTTTGGTATTTTCAATAGGATTGTATTTGCAAACCTAATTGCACTAATTCTTTAATATTCTTTTATCGTTTGCATATTATTATTTTTTATTTAAATTTCAAAGCTATTTTTCTATTTTAATGGGTTATGGTTTATTTGTAAATCATGAACTATATTAGACTTTAAATTTATTTTTATAATTTTCATCAAATTATTAAATAATCTAAAAAATTAATCTTATAAAAATGGTGTTTAAAAAATAAATAGCATTTGTCTTGGGATCTTTTAATGAATTACTCTTAGGCCATTGCCTAAAAATATGATTAGGTTGTGGAAATCTTAAGTCAACATGAATTTAAGACTAATCAAATAGTTTTGACTAACAAAGTTAAAATATACCTTTTTATTATTTTGTTTGCATTTTCTTATACATCTAAATTTTATAAGTTTTATATTCCTTAAAATTGAGCAAATCTATCTAAGAATATATATATTTTGAAATTACAAGACTTTTATTGATGACATAATTTAATAAAACATCTTATGACTAGATTAGGTTGCTTACCTCTATTGCTAAGTGATTTTGAACTTGATAACTTAGGATAATATATTTATAAAAATTACAATTCAATTTTTATATATTTTCTTGAATTTCTTAAATTTCTTATATACATTGATTACCCTTTTGTGCCCTCTTTTCCCATTTGCTTATGGTGATTCATTAATCTTGTTGCATAGGATTTCTTCAATGAAAGGTCATCATCCAATTGGATATAGTGATTCACTCTTTATATTGTGGTATGGCTCACCTTAAAGAATATGTTATCAAATTATGATTATGTTTTTTGAATTATAGTCCTTATTTATTTTTATCTAATCAAATTCTAATACAAGAATAAAATTTTTATTAAGAGTATCTCTAAGAGGAGTTCCAAGAGTGTAATTAACCTTTGATGACACATTATCTTTGAGAGATTGATAAACTAAACTCTCTTAGTTTTAAACTTTTATTAGTATTTTATATAAATTTAGATATCATTAATTGATCTTGTCTCATTATACCTCTTTCTTATTTTACTTATGAAATCTTCCATATAGAAAGGCACCCTCATATTATCATCATTTTTTTTAATAATGGTTAGTGATTGTTGTGGCTATTCTGGTGACAAGAAAGAATATTATATGATAGATGAGACTACATTCTATTATAAATATTTGATGAACATCAAATGCTTCATGTACAACAAAAAAAAGTAGCAATGATAAGGTTTAAAATAGTTTATATTTAACATTAGGAGGTGACAATGGTGGGCATTAATTTTAGCCATCAGTCTATGTGAGGCAATGGAAGATAGTGGATGTTAATGGTAGTAGATATTAAATAATAGGCAATGATGGGTAGAGTTCAAGAACTCTCTATGAATCATAGATTTCTTCCTAAAAAAAGTCTCACTTGAATGTATAAAAATAAAATTAATTTATTGATTTATAGAATGGGTATTTTATTATTATTATAAGAATATTAGTCGCTTTAGCAGATAGTTTGAATAAGGTCATATTAATCATTTTATTTTGTTTACCATATATTAATGCCTTGATGGACTAAAATATAGAGTGAGCTTGGACACATTAAGTTTATTATATCAAGGTGCACATTTTGACTATAAAATTATGGATTTATAAAAATTTGAAGTAACAAATAGCCATGAGAAGTTTTAATTATGCATATAAGTGCTCTAGTTAGGCCCATATAGACTTTGATCCTTTCCATATAGAAAGGCACCCTCATATTATCATCTTTTTTTTTTGAATAATGGTCAGTGATTGTTGTGGCTATTCTGGTGACAAGAGAGAATATTATATAATATATGAGACTACATTCTATTATAAATGTTTGATGAACATCAAATGCTTCATGAACAACAAAAGCCAAAGAGTAGCAATGATAAGGTTTAAAAATAGTTTATATTTAACATTAGGAGGTGATAATGGTGGGCATTAATTTTAGCCATCAGTCTATGTGAGACAATGGAAGATAGTGGATGTTAATGGTAGTAGATATTAAATAATAAGCAATGATGGGTAGAGTTCAAGAACTCTCTATGAATCATAGATTTCTTCCTAAAAAATTCTCACTTTATTGATTTATAGAATTGGTATTTATTTATTTTTATACGAATATTAGTCCTAGCGAGATAGTTTGAATAAGGTCCCATTAATCATTTTATTTTGTTTCTCATATATTAATGCCTTGATGAACTAAAATATAGAGTGAGCTCGGACACATTAAGTTTATTTTATCAAGGTGCACATTTTGACTATAAAATTATGGATTTATAAAAATTTGAAGTAACAAATAGCCATGAGAAGTTTTAATTATGCATATAAGTGCTCTAGTTAGGCCCATATGTACTTTGATCCTACCATTCTTGGTATCGTTAGATTTGTCTTATCAATTATAAACTATAAATTTTGTTAGAGGGAAATTTTGGATAAACATTGAATAATTTTTATAAGTTTTTAATTCAAGAATACATGAGTTCTTTAAATCTAAACTTCACATTAAATAATGTGCTATATCAAATGGGATTGTTTCGCATATCATAAGAAATTTAATAAATTGCATAAATGTTTCTAATTTTAATTAATTATATGAACCCTTAGTTTAATGTTAATAAATTATTATACCCTAATTATTTTTAAAGATATAAAATTTAAAATATCAAAAAATACTTAATTATATTTTGAAAATTGATCAAAAAATAAATCCTGCACTTATTGTATTATTACTATTCATTGAAAATCTTAAACAATATTAGAAAAATGGCTAAGCACCTTGGAGGACATCTCCTCAAGACTATAATGAAGATAGAATCTCTAGCCAATTTTGCTAATATTAATAGCAACTATATTTGCATGTTATGTGCTACCTTGGCCCAAAGGGAGTTGAACTCATGCATCCTTGGATGGTAAAGGGAAGCTTCTTATATAATTCATCCTAATTGTAGGAATCCTTGAAGTAGTAGTTTATTCAAAATCCCCTTCCTTATAGCAACTCTATAACATCAATATAATTTTCAAATAGAGTTTTAGTCTAGATAAAATACTATAAAATTCATCCTATATGTAATAATCTTTTAAGAACTAGAAGTTTGTTCAAAATCCCCTTCACTGTAGCAACTTCATAATATTAATATGGATATCCCTTTAGACTGCAATCTAAATAAAATTTTGAGTAAACTTTTACCTTACCATAAATAACTACCTAGGCATGTTTCACATTGCTATGGGTGAATAGAGATTGTTTAGTATATTAACAAATGATCAAGAAAAGAAATTTTCTCACTACAATCATACATGAGATATTAATATGAATGATCCTTTTAGACTATAGATAGTTATATATATATAAGTTGAGGACTTTTAGGAGCTAGAGATTTTTTTTATATGAATAAATTATAAAACAAAATAATTATAACACCTAACCATGTTGAAATAATATATTTAGTGTAAGAAGGCAATAATATAATAAAATAAACATGAACTATGGAAGATATATCTTATAATAATTATAGGAAAAGCCTTGATATGTCAAAATTATCATCAGCAAATATAAACATTTGTCTTTATCATCTTCAAGAGGGGACATTGGACAATGGTAAGATAAGAATTGGATGTCAAAGACTAGTAACATTGATTATCAACTATATTTAGGCATTAGGTGATAATTAATGAGAAACTTTCAAACTTGGGTGATAAGGATGCTTAATTCAGTCATTTCTTATTAAGGGGGTCGGATAAGCTTGATGAAGCAAATTAAATGTTTGTATCTAACAAATGTTATGCATTGATGAAGAACATTTAAAATTAAGAAACAAATAGAGGTTAGCTTGGGCATTTTACTGATAAAGAGGAGACTAGATTACTGATAAAATGACTATCAAATTTTAATAACTGACGAATCTTAGATGGTCGCGAGCTCCCACATGTAAGTGTATGCCTAATTCCTAGTAGCATAAATCATAAGCATTAATGTTATTAACAACCAAATAGGGGGCGATGGTATGCATTGAGCAATAATAACTAATATTGAGTGGAAAATTTTGATGTGCATTTGTGTAGATGAACATTGATGCCAATTGATAGCGACATCGAGAAACAACAAACAAAGTTGTAAAATTCTTTACAAATATTAAATCTCTCAATGTTGAAATTATCTTATAAATATGTAAAATTAGAGCAATTAAGGATAATGTGTTCAAAATTACTAAATTTGAGTTCATTCTTTATAATTCCATATTTTTGATTGTTTTATATTATTTTAGATATGTTGTTATATAAAACTCATATTTAGTGATTTTGGACACATTATGTCATCTGGTTAAGATGATCATTTTGAATATAAGAAAGAAAAGTTTAAAGAATGTTTGATCTTTCCATTGACTTTGGAAAGTTTCTAAATATACTTCTAAGAGCTTAATTTATATGCATTTGGACTTGAATTTCAAATCTCCAAGTATTGTTTGGTAATCTTGGTGAACTATAAAAACTATTGGAAAAAGGAGATAGGATGAACTTCTATTTAATCTAAAAAAAATTCTTACTCAATTTCTACTATTTTTTTAGATCTCAATTTTTTTTGTCAAATCAATGATAGATTATTTTTTTTCATTTCATCATAAATCTAATAAAATTTCAATAATTTACCAATTTATTTTTTAAGTTTGATCAATGTATGAGCCCTTATTTGATTTTTAAAAATTAATTTACCTAAAGATATAAAAATAAAATAAAACAACACAAAAAGGGCTATACATATTTATTTGAATGATCAAACCTTAAATTCTTTTCTCATTGTACTATTACTAGTCTTCATAAGAAAATGCTAAAAATAATAACAATAAAATATAAGCTTGAAATTTTTGTATTAACTCCAAAAAATGAAGATAACATTTCAATATATATCTTTTGATAGTAATCAGAAAAGCCTTAATTTGTGATGATGGGCATTGGATAGTTGTCGTGGTCATGCTTATTTGATGTAAAATTCGAAGACTAATAAGATGAGCATTGGTCGCTTGGTTAGGTATTAGATGACAATCAATCAACAATCATTCATTCTCTTAAAAGAGTTTAAAATTAAGCGATCTTAATGATGTGAAGCAGATGTTTATGGTTGACAAATGTCAAGTGTTAATCATGAAGAGATATCTCATGATAGTCGATGAAGAGCATTTGAAGTTGGACAATAAAGAGAGGTCAACTTGGTCATACTCTTGATGTGCAATTAGGACTATCAAAGTTCGTTCGCGAAACAACTCGAAGCTCATGTTCGCCTGCTCGGTTAACTAAACGAGCCGCACCTAACATATATTTCAAGTTCGATATAAACGTGAAATGAACAATCATTTGTTCTCGTGTTTTCGATTTAGCTCGAAATAAAAAATTATATTATATTTTATATTATTATTATTATTATTATTATTATTATTATTATTATTATTATTATTATTATTATTATTGTATTTTATTTTTATTTATTACTATTACTATTATTATTATTATTTTATTATTATTATTATTTTATTTTATTATTATTAGTATTATTATTATTATTATATAAAAACACATTTACATATCACAAATGCAAGCATGGCTTAGTTGTTAAAACTTTTATTATGCAAAAGATTAAGCTTGTTGTTCGTGAACAACTGTGTTTTTCGTCTGCAGTTAAAACGAGAAGAAGCATTTCAAGCTCGATATATAAACGAGCCGAACACGAATAAAACAAATTTCAAACGAGCCGAACACAAACAAGAGCTCTGTTCGCTCAAGCTCGGCTTGTTTACACCCCTATGTGCAATAGCAGCCATCAACCAATAATAACTAATGTCAAGCGATAGATATCAATAAGCATTTATAACTCAAGCATTATTTTATAAATCTCAAATTTCTCGTTCTTAGTATTAGGGGTGTGCACTAGTCGGTTCAAACCGAAAAACCGAACCGAACCGATGTTATTTGGTCGGTTTGGTTCGGTTTTAAATCTTGGTTGTAAATAGTTATTCGGTCGGTCTTTGGTTTTTTTTTTAAAAGATTGGATAAACCGAATAAACCGAATAAACTAAAATTAGTTAAAAAATCAAATATATATATATATATATATCTAATTTTGATTGTAAATGCTTAATTATTTGTATAGATTTATAGATTTCTACTTGACTAAGAAATTTTTAATATATAAAATTTAATAGATTATTTTAATTAATTAATTTATTAAAAATATTTTTATTTTTATTTTTATATGCTATTTGATTTAATCAAAAACCTCAATAAACCAATTATAATTCGGTTTGGTTAGTTTTATATGTTATTTGGATGGTTATTTTAAATTATTTAGTTTGGTTTGGTTTAACAAAAAAATTCAACCGAACCGACCGAACCGACCGAATGCTCACCCCTAAAAATCATGAGTCAAATTTAAGTAACAATGGGGCATGTTTTAACCTTAAGTGCTTATATCACTTTATATACTTAATTAACATAATAAAGATAGCTGAGAACAACAACTGAGGCATAGCATTCAAGTGTCCAAATGTGTTATAAATATTTATAGATACTAATATTTTGGATATCAAATACCCATAGTGGTATAATTTTGAATAAAAACAATTTATTCAAAAAAAAATGAAGGAATGGAGTGAAGTACAAGTGTATACTTGAACTAAAGGATTTCAAAAAAAGTATGATTGAACTATATAATGACTTCACTTAAATGATCTAACCAAAAAAGGAATTTAACAAAAAGCGATATTAGCCAAACTAAAATTAAAGTTAATCTAAAAAATAATCAAGTTCAAAAATGAGATTAATAACTTGATTCATATGAGTGTCTCTAGCCTACAAAAATTTCTTAGCCAAGCAAGCATGACTAATGGCATGAGAGAAATATTGATCATAAAAAATAGACCAACAAAAATAAGCATACTTAGCCAAAAGAACTAAGTATCATAAACTTGGCATCAAAGTATAATACATAGCTATAAAATTAACACAACAAAATAAGTTATATGAGATATTAATGAAGTGAATTTTAAAATTGTTCAAAAACAATCAAGATTCTGAGATGCTATGTAAATTGATCCTTGATTATTATATGTGTTCCTCACTAAGTTGGCTAAGTGACATATAGCTTCTGTGCATAAATATTAGTGTGGATATAATTAATTGACATAATCAAACCATCTCAGATTAAGTTAAAATAAAATAAATCAAGATAGAAACTAGAATGATAATTTAGCAGAACATGTTTCTAGTCTAATGCACAAGTAAATACTATTAAAGGCGACAAGCTTATGAGTGTAGTTTAGTGTCTCTAATAAATTTTTTGTCATGGGTAAACTCTAATCATAATAAATATTAGCTTAAAATAAAAGGTGATGATCAAAATAAAAATACTAAAATTAAAATAAAAATGAAAATATGCAGGCTTTCCGCTAAATTTATTATTTTTTACAATTAGAAATTAAAATATTTCTAAAATTTGATAATTAAATAATTAAAAAATTATTTTTCATTTTCAATTACATGAATGAAATAACATACTTAAATAAATTAGTATTTTTTATATATTTAAATAAAATAATTTAAATTTTAGTTATTACAAAATATATAATAGTATCAAATAAATAATAATAAATTAAGTGAAATTATGGACTCCAAAATACACAATTAGGATGCATTTTATAGCTGTGGGGAAAAATTACTAATATCATGTAAATAACATAATTAATGTCTGAAAAAAAATTCAAGGATCGTTTCCAAGCCTAATGAATATCTACAGGTTTTTTTTTTTTGTTTTGTTTGAGAATTATTGAAAATTTTAAATGGATTTGAAATTTCAAAATAATAAAAATTATTATTTTTAAATAGTCAAACACATCAAATGGCTTCTAAGAAAATATCATAAGATTTAAAAACGTGTAAATGTGGGTAATCAACATTATCTATTATTTCTATAATTTTAAGATTTAGATTTTAGTTATTATATTTTTAAATAATTTTGAGCATAATAAATACCTAAAAAACATAATTATATATATAAGAAATAATTATTTTTAATGATTATAAATGATGTGATATTTTACAAAAGTAAATCATACAATAAGTTCAAATTATATAAATAATTTTTATTTTATTTTAATAAAAAATAGTTAAAAATTAATTTATTATTCCTATTGAAACAAATAGATAATATTGATACAAACATGAGCTTTCAATTTTATTGAAAGAGAAAGATCGAGATGCGAATGCATTAATACAATTGTTAAAAGCAAGCGGCAAGCAAGGATGATGTAACAAATGAGTGATTGCTTAAGTTTTTTTTTAGTAATGGCATGTCAGGATAGAATATGATTGTTTTGGGATGTGATAATTTTGACACAAGCTATCGACTCAATAAATATAATCTCGCTTTGTGCCCCTTGTTGGAGTGAATCATCACCGGCAAAATGTATTATTTGGAGTAGCATTTTAAAGAGACAATTGAGTCATTCTCATGGCTATTCCAAACATTTCTTCTTGATGAATGAGACATCCTATAACAATATTCACCGATCAAGATCGCAGCTATTGAAATTGTATCAAATCATAGGTTGTGCCAATGGCATATTTCAAAGAAAGCTCCTTCCAAGGTTCATTGCTTTAATAGTAACAAGATTGTACAAGGGCTATTTTATAAATGCATGAGTAAGTGTGAGGAAGAGTTTAAAGAGGGGTCCGCCATGCTAGAAGAAGGCAATTTGCATGATCATGCTCATGGAGCTTTATAAAATTAGTTCCAAGTGGTCCACAGAAAGGACTCATTCTGCATGGGCATCTTGTCAACGCGTAGTGAGTCCACGAACAATGAATGTCACGGAATATCAAAACCAACAAGTTACGATTATTTTGGGGTTGGAAAAGGTTATGGATACATGGCATCGAATGAACATGACAAAGACTTCATGTCATCGATTGTTCCTATTGTTAAGACCAGCCCAATTCTAAAACAAGCTGCTATATTTTATACAAGAAAGGTTTACACTATATTTGAAGAGAAAGTTTTGCATGGAGTTGGAGACCTATCAAGAACAAGTCGATGACGATCATGGAGTATTTGGTGAGAAACTTAGAGAATAAAAATGCATCCAAAACATGGACGTGCATTTGGTAGGACTACCCTAGTAACTTGTACTTGCAAAAAATTTAAATGATGGGAGTACTTTGTGCCTGATCGAAGTTCTTAGTGAAGATGTTGTGTGCGGATAAGTATCTTCTCATGCGATGGTCTACAGCAAAGAGGGATATTTACATTGATAGTGCATAAAATTAAGAGATGGCAGTTAAATATTATTTTGATCCACATAAGCATTATTATATCTGATCCGGCCGATATGCACAAGGCAATAAGAGAGTTGAGGACTATATGCGGATCCCTAAAACTATATGATGATAAGCAAAGAAGATGAAGTCAACCACACAAGGAAAAGACATCTTAAAAGATCCAAATAAGCAACGCCCAAAGTGTTTCCAACTCAAGGCTTAAGGGATATTGGGAGAGATCCAAGAAAGCCAAGAGTAATTTTCTATTTACATATTATTTTTTGGTATTTTAAATATTGCTGTTAATCTTCAAACCCTTCTACCTTTTTTTGTTGCAGAAACCAAAGTACAGTCTGATAGTGTTGCTGAACGTGTTTCGTCACAAGTTACGTTACCTTTCTCTGTTATGCCAAAGTATTTTTCAGAGGTGCGCACAGAATATCACACATCGTTGCTGTAAGAAATCATCAACTAATATAATGTTCTATAAGCAGGAATTTAACTCGAGCTCCATAATCAATCAGTCGGCTGAAGGGTACATTAAGCTGATGATGGATATTATTTCAGGAAAATATTTTGATGCATGACATTATCCGCTTTGTGTTCTTCAATCGTACAATCTTCTCCAATGGTGCTTTAGCTCTTTAAGCAATAGTCACTGAGTAATCCCCTACTGAGGACATTGTAATCATTAGACTGTACCAATAAATATGTGCAATAAATAACAGATCGTTTATTGCCTTTTATTCAGTTTATTTTTCCTGATTCTAGAAATAATGTTCATTTTTAGTAGATAATTAGAAATCTTTGGATGATTGCAGTGATCATTTTTACCTTTTTTTCCAGCTTTTATGTTACCAACCTCTTATGATTATGTATAGGCATTGCAAAGGAAGCATTTGATGAGTTTTGGATATTTTCCGGTGGGTATTTTAGACTCAGAATGTACCTGAGTGATCATTTTACCTTTTTTCCCGTTTATTTTGCCAACTTCTTATGATTATGTTTAGGCATAAGTCATTGATGGTTTATGGGTGGTATTTTGTATCTGCACTGTACCTCTTTGGAGTGTACAGATCATTTTTGATGGCAGTTTATTTTGCTTATTTCTTATGATTATGTTTAAGACATCTCAATAGAAGCATTGATGGCAGTTTGGATAGTTTCTGGGTGGTATTTTTCATCTGTACTCTGTGTACCTCTTTGGAGGGTACAGATCGATTTTGACCTTTTTTTGTAGTTTATTTTGCTTACTTCTTATGATTATGTTTAAGACATCTCAATGGAAGCATTGATGGCTTGATGGTTAAGAACCGGTTTAGTGATTCATGTACCTCTTTGGGTACATATTATTTTGACCTTTTTTTATTTTGCTTATTATTCAGATGTCTAGGCATCTCAATAGAAGTATTTGATGGCAGTTTGGATGGTTTCTGGGTGGTATTTTGTATCTGTACTCTATGTACCTCTTTGGAGGGTACAGATCATTTTTTACCTTTGCTTCCAAGTTTATTTTGCTTATTTCTTAAGACATTAGAAGCATTGATGGTTGATTGATGGTTTCGGTATTTTGCATCTATACTCCTCTTGAAGGTACGATTGATTTTGACCTTTTTTTCCAAGTTTATTTTGCCAACTTCTTATGATTATATTTAGGGCATTGCAAAGAAAGCATTTGGAGGCAGTTTGGATGGTTAAGAATTGGTTTAGTGCATCTGTACTCTGTGTACCTCTTTGGAGGGTACAGATTATTTTTGAACTTTTTTTCCAAGTTTATTTTGCCAACTTCTTATGATTATATTTAGGGCATTGCAAAGGAAGCATTTTATGGCAGTTTGGATGGTTTCTGCTATTTCAGATCTGTGTCACCTCTTTGGAGGATACAGATCATTTTTTTACCTTTTTTCCCAATTTATTTTGCCAACTTCTTATGATTATGTTTAGGGCATTGCAATGGAAGCATTTGATGGCAGTTTGGAAGTTTTCGGTGGGTGTATTGCATTTGTGCGATCGATTTGACCTTTTTTTTGCGCTTTATTTTGCTTATTTGTTATGATTATGTTTAAGATATCTCAATGGAAGCATTGATGCTTTGGATGGTTAAGAACTAGTTTAGACTCATTTCTATCTTTGAGGGTACATATTATTTTGACCTTTTTTGGAGTTTATTTTGCCAACTTCTTATAATTATGTTTAGGCATTGCAAAGGAAGCATTTGATGGCAAGATTTTATGGGTGATATTTTGCATCAGACTGTATACCTCTTTGAGGGTACAGATCATTTTACCTTCGCTTCCAAGTTTATTTTGCTTATTTCTTATGATTATGTTTAAGACATTACAATGGAAGCATTTGATGGATGGTTTTGAGATCAGACTGTACCTCTTGAGGGTGATCGATTTTGACCTTTTTTGCGCTTTATTTTACCTACTTCTATGATTAAGACACATTCAAAGGAAGCATTTGATGGCGCTTGGATGGTTAAGAACGGTTTAGTGCATCTCAGACTGTGTACCTCTTTGAGGGTACATTATTTTGACCTTTTTTTAGAGTTTATTTTGCCAACTTCTTATGATTATATTTAGTATGCGAAAGGAAGCATTTGATGGAAGTTTGGAGGTTTTGTGGGTGGTATTTTGCATCACTCTTTGAGGTACGTCGATCATTGACCTTTTTTTGCTTTATTTTGCTTATTATTATGTTTAAGACGCCCTCAATGGAAGCATTGATGGCGCTTTGATGGTTTCGGGTGGTATTTTCCATCTCAGTTCTTTGACCTGCAGATCATTTTTACCTTTAACTGTGTGGACAAATTTAAAAGTCATCTTAATCTATTATTTTACAAAATTTAGTAATTAAAAATAATTATTATATAATTAAATGTTAAAAGTTATCCGTTACGGACAAGTTCCATTACAGTTATAACAGATTTAAAATTCAACTTCAGTTATTTTGTTTTTGTTTCATCTAAATAAATAGACAAGTCAGTTTGATAAGGTTCAAGTTAATATTCAACTTCATTTCACTCGACCATGTGCATACTAAGAATACCAATGAGCTAATTTTTTCAACTGCTTTGTTTTCATAATAAAAGAACAGTTAACAACAATCAAAATTTATAATCAAAATTTTACAATCAAAATTTACTTACCTAAGAGCTAATTTTTTCAACTGCTTTATTTCAATACATATCAATTAAAATTAAAACTGTAAGAATATCATGATTTTACAATCAAAATTTACTTACACCAGCCAAACTAATTTTACAATAAAACTTTTTTAAAAACAGATAATCCCTAATGGCCAGTAATCATTAATTTAATTTTCTGCATTAATTTTATGTATTCTGCTGTGTAACATTTATTTTATGCAAATGGCTGCATTAACTTTATGTATTCTGCTCATAACAAAATGATCATACCATAAAAAATGATTTTAAATGCAGATTTCATTGAAGAGTATAGCCCCCAAATATCAACCCAGAGTAAAATATCAGTGAAATCAAACTATATGAAATGAGAGAAGAGAAGTTAAAAAAATAGAGTAAAATATCATCCCAGGTCCATGCACTTCAACAAAAAATAGCTAAGTTTTCAAAGCCACCTAATAGATGCATTAAACAAAATCCTATATCAAACTAAATAATATTGTTCTCACTTTGATTTTAAGTCTCAAACAAAATGTAGCGTAAGCGAACTCAACCCTAAATATATTCATTTTCTTTGGCCAATCTCTGGTCTACCCAATTGGAGGTTTCTTTCTTGCCTCCATGTATGCATACAAACATTCAGAGTCGACACTATTTTCTTGGACTGGTATCCCACTCACTATGTCGATTGGCCATTTCTGATCGCTCGCAAAAGCCTGCCCAGCATCTTCAATAAGTAATTTGATCTGAATAGCCAAAACAAAATCTCAATAAGTTGGACCAAGAAAAAAAATAGTTAAGAAGAACCAAATTTGAAAACAGTTCTTACAATCTCAGGAAGAATGCTCTTATGGGTTGGTTTGGGCAATGAGTCATAAAATACCAGCCTCGACTTAATATGCCCAAGGAGTGTCCAGGTCGATTATCTATAAGGCGTAAGATTAACTCGACACCGTCCTAAAGTGATATCTTTGGATGAACATTTTGCTTTCCATCTTTAGGCCGCATTGGCATAACTCGAAGAAAAGAGAAACGATTACACATTATAGCTTTTATCTAAATAAACAAGAATCAATCATAATACCAAACATTCTGGGGGTAACATACCCAATGCAAGCATGAAATGTACAAATGGGGGACATACTGCCGAGTGAGAGTACTTCTCGACCAAGAAGAAGAAGGCATCAATGTGTGCATCGAGATATTGATCTGCAAGAACTCATTGATCCGCTCTGCAATAATGATATTCCCGACGAATCATCACCCTACAAGTGATAAATATTTTAAAGTGATCTCAACTAAACGAATAGGTTATTTTACGTATGAAGGACCTGATTGAGGCTTGACTTACTTGTCCTTGAACCGGGAGCATGACGTGTCAATAAGATCGAGCATCGGCTTAGGCAAAATAGCTCTGGATGAGAACTCAACAACATGAAGTGCCTCTGATGCCTGCAACAAAATTACTGATGATGAAAGTTAGTGATGAAGAGCTACATTCACTATGAATAAATGATCGATCTACTTAGATGATGAATACCTCCGACTGATGCTCCTCCACCACAACTATAGCAGTCTGTGGGTCATCGACCTTTATTGGCTCATCTTCTAACCTATAAAAAAATTTAGTGAAATATATTTCTATTATCTCAAATTCAAAAGAAAGTAACTTAATACCTCTGTTGTCGCTTCATCTTCAGGAGGCCACCACACTTATTCTTACCGAGACTTCAAGTGTGTGTGACGGGGGAAGAAATAGCTTTCCTCTTTCTTAGCTTTAACACCACGCTCAATGCTTCCAATTACAGGTTTCGGAGCATCGTCATGTGTAGTGGTGGCCTCCACAAGAACTTCTCCTACGATCAATTCCACGTGGGCTTCCCCTTCTGAAGTATCCAACTCCACAATGGAAGCTCCTGTGGTAGCCTCCACAAGAGCTTCCTCTGCGGTACCCTCCTCAGGGGCTTTACACGTGGTATCCTCCCCATGGGTACCCTCCACAGGGGAAGCTCCCGTGGTAGCCTCCTGAAGAGTTTCCCCTGTGGTGACCCCCATAGGAACCTCCCCTACATTTGGGGTGGTAGGACCCCGCTGCCTGGCTAGAACATCCTCGATAGCAGCAACCCGCAAATCAAGCCCATCCATCCTCTCCTTTATTGTTGCATGGAAAGATGACATCTCTCTTTCGTCCTTGAAACCAAGTATCCTCTCCACTGCAAAGTCTGTTGTGGGGGTAGTAGCAGAGGGTAGGCTAGAAACACTGGACGGGAGAATATCGAGGAGAGACATAAGGAGAGTCAGTGGGGGCTGCACTAATTGGACTTAAAATGGGACTACTATCAGGCTCCACATGTGTAGATTGTTGGGGGGGGACACGGGGAGCCGCCTTCTCCTCTTCTAATAAGTCCTCGAATGAAAGGCATACCTGTGGTAAACGGATAAAAAATTTTGAAGACATACAACATAAATAAATATATTCTTATATGAACTAAGTGATATTATTATATGTCACCTGGCGTCCTCCCAAACCAGTGAAAGCATTTTTTTGGAAAATCTATTTTTGCCCATCGCAAAGATAATGCGTTTCAGTTTGGATGCTTATGATGCTTATGTGCTCAGCCGCCCATATCTACAATGAATATTTTAAACAGTAAACTTCAAGACATTAAATTACACAGTAAAGGAGATATAAAACATACCATCAGAAGAGTGACAAAGCCACTCATGTAACCGGCTGCCCTCTGGGTCTGAATCTTTGATGCAATAACATCAAATTGGGAAACTAGAAAGTCCCAAATGGCATCTGCCCAGTTGTATTCAGCAAATCTATCTATATCATCAGTGTAAGCAATCAATTTCGATGCCACCCTGGATTTGACAGAAGAAAATGTATATACAACTGCACAAACTATGCCGGTAACGAGCCAATTCTCCATTGATTCTTGTAGTCCATGAACAGAGATGGAGATTGTCATACAACCTTCTCCCCTCTGTTTGGCATCCCTATCATCAATGCAACTTCATCAGGGGTGAAAGGAATGTACTGCCCACCCAGAAGAAAGCTTGTTTTTCTATGTCCCAGCAAGACAGGATCGATGTAATGGCAACTGAGTCTTCTTAATTCCGTGGATGTCTAATGAATTGATGGAGATGAAGCCTCTTTAAAATGTCAGTGACTTCATCAAGAAAGCATGTAAATATTATCGAATATTTTTCTTGGTAGGCTGCACCTCAAAGTTATCCTTTTCCCAGACATGATAAACTTCAAAAAGAAAAGTCAGTAGGTCAAAAATGATCTATACCCGCCAAAGAGATACACAGAGTACAGATGCAGAATACCAACCAGAAACCATCAAAATAATCTCCAAATGCTTCCATTGTAATGCCCTATACATAATCATTGAGGTTGGCAAAATAAACTGGAAAAAAAAGGTCAAAATGATCCACCCAAAGAGGATACAGAGTAGATGCAAAATATCACCCGAAACCATCCAAACGCCATCAATGCTTCCATTGAGATGTCTTAAACATAATCTCAAAAATAAAGCAAAATAAACTGAAAAAAAAATGAGTACTCCAAAGAGGTACAGAGCATGATACCACCGCAAAAACCATCCAACGCGCATCAAATGCTTCCATTGAATGCCCTAAACATAATCATAAGTAAAAGCAAAATAAACTTGGAAAAAAAGTTAAAAATGATATGTACCCTCCAAAGAGGTACACAGAGTATAGATGCAAAATAGCCCCTAGAAACCATCCAATCTGCCTCAAAATGCTTCCATTGGAATGCCCTAAACATAATTATAAGAAGTTGGCAAAATAAACTGGGAAAAAAAGGTCAAAAATGATATGTACCCTCCAAAGAGGTACACAGAGTACAGATGCAACATACCCAAAACCATCCAAATCCGCAAAATGCTTCCATTGGAATGCCCTAAATATAATCATAAGAAGTTGGCAAAATAAATTGGGAAAAAGGTCAAAATGAACTGTACTCCAAAGAGGTACAAGAGTGATGCACTACCCCTAAACCATCCAAACTCAAATGCTTCCTTTGCAATGCCCTAAACATAATCATAAGAAGTTGGCAAAATAAATTGGGAAAAAGGTCAAAATCGATATACCCTCCAAAGAGGTACAAGAGTATATGTAAATACCACCAAAACCATCCAAACTCATCAAATGCTTCCTTTGCAATGCCCTATACATAATCATAAGAGGCATAACATAAACTAGAAAAAGGTAAAATGATCGTACCCTCCAAAGAGGTACAGAGTACAGATGCAAAATAGCCCTCACAAACCATCCAAACTGCCATAAAATGCTTCCTTTGGAATGCCCTAAACATAATCATAAGAAGTTGGCAAAATAAACTGGAAAAAAAGGTCAAAATTAATCCCCTCCAAAGAGGTACAGAGTCACAAAAAATACCACTAAACTATCCAAACCGCCATCAAATGCTTCCTTTGCAATGCCCTACATAATCATAAGAGTTGGCAACATAAACTAGAAAAAAAGGTAAAAATGATCGTACCTCCAAAGAGGTACACAGAGTACAGATGCAAAATAGCCCCCACAAACCATCCAAACTGCCATAAAATGCTTCCTTTGTAATGCCCTAAACATAATCATAAGAAGTTGGAAAAATAAACTGGGAAAAAAAGGTCAAAATCGATCTGTACTCTCCAAAGAGGTACACAGAGTACAGATGCAAAATACCACCCAGAAACCATCCAAACTGCCATCAAATGCTTCCTTTGCAATGCCCTATACATAATCATAAGAGGTTGGCAACATAAACTGGAAAAAAAAGGTCAAAAATGATCACCTCCAAAGAGGTACAGAGTACGATGCAAAATACCACCCACAAACCATCCAAGCGCCATAAAATGCTTCCTTTGGAATGCCCTAAACATAATCATAATAAGTTGGCAAAATAAACAAAAAAAGGTCAAAATCGACCTTCCAAAGAGGTACACAGTACTGATGTAAAATACCACCAAAACTATCCAAACAATCTCCAAATGCTTCCATTGCAATGCCCTAAACATAATCATAAGAAGTTGGCAAAATAAACGGGAGAAAAGGTAAAATGATCTGTACCTCCAAAGAGGTACAGTATATGCAGCCCCGAAATCATCCAAACTGCCATAAAATGCTTCCTTTGCAATGCCCTAAACATAATCATAAGAAGTTGGCAAAATAAACTGGGGGAAAAAGTTCAAAATACCCTCCAAAGAGGTACATAGAGTATCAATCACCACCGAAACCAACCAAACAATCTCCAAATGCTTCCATTGCAATGCCCTAAACATAATCATAAGAAGTTGGCAAAATAAACCGGGAAAAAAGGTAAAATGATCTGTACTCCAAAGAGGTACTGAGTATAGATGCAAAATAGCTCCTAAACCATCCAAACTGCCATAAAATGCTTCCTTTGGAATGCCCTAAATATAATCATAAGAAGTTGGCAAAATAAACTAGAAAAAAAGGTCAAAAATATTCTATACCCTCCAAAGAGGTACACAGAGTACAGATGCAACATACATACCCGTAAACCATCCAAGCGCCATCAAATGCTTCCTTTGAGATGCCCTATACATAATCTCAATAAAAGACAAAATAAATTGGGAAAAAGGTCAAAATGATCGACCTCCAAAGAGGTACACAGAGTGATGCAAAATACCAGTAAACTATCCAAACTATCAAATTATTTACATTTGAATATAATGAACATAATCTCAAGAAACAGGCTAAGAAAACTGGAAAAAGAAGCCCTAAATGTTATGTACCCTCTAGAGAGGTACAGAGAGTACAGATACAAAATAACATATAAAAAATAGCCAATCTTTCACTGGACAGTGAGAAGAACAGAGTAAACCCTAAATTCATTCAAGTTCGAGAATGCATGTGTAAATACCTCATGTAGTCACCTACAATACCTCAATTTTTGATTTGCTATATCAGCAAGGTCGACGCGGCGCTAAGAGAGAAAATCCTTAATCGAAGAAAGCCCTAAACCGCGGACGAGGAATGTCAACGCCGTTCGCTCTTCTCCGCTTTTGAACGACGGGCAGGCGGGGCGGGAAATGTCTACACCCGCTAATACGCCATCGACGCTTACGGGCCGGCGCGGGGAAATGTCTTTGGCCGTCAGTTATGTTATCGGCCGTTATCTGCTCCGTTAATCGCTAAAACGGAAAACCGGACACGATCGGTGGATTGAGTTGATTGCAGTTACGCGACCGACGTAATATTTTCTCATGAAATACACTTACGATAAAGCCCGTTATTAGGCTCTTATAGATTAAAAAAATTCAAAAAAAATTTTTTTAAATGAAAATGAGAGTCAAACCTCACCGCCTCCAACTTTTCCCAATCACAAAAGAATCAAAATTAAATCAAGAAAAGTACAAATGGAAATCAAGATCGAACGACTTACTCCAAAGCGTTCTTGTGCATTGACCGCCTTGTCCGCTTCCCCGCATAGAAGGAGGAAGCGAACTGCGAGAGACAAACATACGGTCCTGGGTCGGCGACCACTAAATTCACCGCTAAGTCAAATTCTGACAGATTCAGAGATCCTAAAAAAGAGACGAACACGATTGACAGGAATCGAGAAAGAGAAAGGAAGAATGAAGGAAAAGGATAAAGAAATCGACCTGGCCTTGGTAATTTTGTCCTTGATGATATTGACTTCATCAACAAGGGCCACATCCTTAAACATTGCATGTGTTCCTCCGTCATGCTCTGACCTAACCCACGAAAAGCTTCACGCTCTCCTCCTCCATTCTCTTCTCGTCCCTCCAAAGCCCCACCAGAGCAGGCAACGCTTTTACCCTCTCCGCCATTCTCCTCCATGTTCTATCTCCGTCTTGGTTTCTTCTCTCTATCTCTCTCCTCCATCTCACTGTGTCCTTCTGCATCGCCACCTTCCAAGATGCTCTCACTAGTTCGGTAAATGTGGATGGATAATCATTAATTAGGGATAATAAATTCATTTTCATCCGTTGAGGCCATTGAAACAATTGGCATGAGGGGTCCTAAATTTAACCTGGAAAGAGATCGTTTATCTCTTCCACCAAAGATTTTGGATTATAATGTGGCCTTTTTTAATTTTTTGAGTTGCCTAGGTTTATGACTGAAAAGTATAATATTTTATGTAAATTATGAATTTTTAGGCATTTGACTTGATTGGACAAGTGCTTCAATTAGCCTAGGTTGGTACTATTAATTTTATATTGACTTCATAAAATAGCTCACTGATAATTAATTTTGTTGAAATAGAATTTCAATATACCTAATTTGATCATCTTATATGAGTTAGATTGGTTAGTTGTTTTCTTCATATCTTAACATCAAATCATACAATCTCTCACTAAAACATAAAAATATTAAAAATAATGATGTGTTGCAACTCATTATTGATGTTTAGTGTTTTTTTTATTATTGGCAAAAATGTTGTCACTAGTTACAAATATTTAATTAATGTTGCCTTTAATGAAACTGGCATACTAAAGATCGACATCACTCACTAATGAAATATTGTTGGTTGCTACTATAAGGAAATGTCATTGATGATATGATGTTGCTCATTGTTGTCAATAATAATGTATTGATGCTTATATTAACATTAGTATTTGCATTGATGCCTCCATGATAAGCCTATATTGGTGTTGTCATACACTTTTTGAAAGAATGAACTTGAAACCCAATGTTATTATTCAAAATTGGTTTAAAGTGGTTAACTAATCAAGCTAAAGGAGGAGATGATGAACTCAAATAATTTGAAAAAGTTGAAATGGAGAAGATAACTTGACATAGAGAAGAATATAGTTTCATTAAGTTTAGAGTTGTTTAGCTCAAATATTATTGTCTGTTATCATCAATATATCTAAAAGGTAGGGTTAAACATCTTCATTATGGGATCAAACTTATTAATCTTCTTTTCGAAATGCCTATCTTCATAGTGGAGCATTCATTCCTAATATGACTTTATTGGGCTCCAAAATATTGTTTCTTTTAGCTAGTATGGTTAAAATTTTTCATAAAATATTATTTTTTGTTGGTGCAAATCAAAGAGTCACCAATGTAATCTTTGATATTCTTTACTTTTTTTCACCATTAGGGATCAAAACTAAGACATGTTCGATAGATAGCAAGCTTTGATGATCTTAGCATGTAAAAAAATTCTAAATCCAAATCTAAAAATACTATTTTATAATCAATCAAGCATAAAATGATATAACATTTCAAAATATATAAATATTATTATGTAATGGACTCAAACATAAAATTAAAGTTTTATGATATAAATTAAATTTGTGTTCTTAAATATCTTCTCCTATCTAGTATATTTGAATTGAATAGAACTTATTTTATTCTTGGGTACATGTTCTCACATAAGGCATGCAGTTTTGATTAATTGTATCAGAAGAGAGTTTAACTCTGAAAAAACAAATCTTGATTAAAGTACTAACTAATTTTTATATGATTTTTCAATGTTGTATTATGACTGAACTTGGAATTTTAATTTGGAGTGGATTTACTTTGGAATTGACTTTATAAGGATGCCAAAGAATAAAGAGTAGGGGTATTTAATTTTGAGAGAGTACTCGAAATTATAGTAATTTTTTATTTAAATTTACATTAGAAATATTATTTTTATATTTAAGTTGACTAATTTTATTTAGAATTTTAGGACTTATATCTTTCTAATCAGAAAATGAGAAAAGCTCAAGGAAGTGGACTTATGATGTGATAATGAAGAACATAAGTCTCAAAAATCATATATCAAAAATGATAACTACCATTAGGGTAATAACTAGAATCTAAATCTAATGTATATGAAAGACTTACAACTTAAAATTTTACCTAAATCTAAGTAAACATGGCCCTAATCTTATAATCTTCCTAAAAAAATGAACAATAATTAAAACCACCTAAACCCCTTTAAAATCATGCACATAATCTTTACACAAATAAAATATAGGCTTAACTAGTATTATTTCGAAAAGGGGACCTACAATTTAGCCAATAAGTCAAAATCAGGGCATGAATGTCGACTCACTACTACAATTTTTTATCTATCTATACTTTAATGTGATTTTATTTCTAAGCAAGAGACTCATAAGGTAATGAATATGTGTGCATTATCTATAATATGGATTAATGCTAATTCAAGTAAAAGCATTCTTATGAGTAAAGAAATCAAATAAAAAGTAGACTATATAGTAAGATTCATTAGAAAGCCATTTAACTTAGCTTAATAGCCCATCTATGGTTAATGTGGTTACTTATAAATAAGATAAAAGATTTACATTCTTAAAAGCCTACTAATATGCTTTACATTTTAAGCTAATGATAATTAACATCAATAAACCTAGAAAGAATCACACATTTTTAATGTGATTTCTAAAAAAAATAATTCAAACTAAACATCATTAATAAAAGACAAATTAAATAAATCTTTTAAAGAGAAACAATAAATGCAACTTGGGACTATCATAATACATCATAATTAAATACCTAAATAAAATTGACATGTGTGCCTTCAAGCTTTATACTCTAGGTGCTCTAGAGCTCCACCATGTGGTTCATCCTTTAATTTATCAATATGATATATTACATAGGCTTATATAACTTTCATAATAAAAAATTTATACTCTAGGTGCTCTAGAGCTCCACCATGTGCTCTCCTTCCTCTCCTCCGTGATTCTTCCTCCACCATGTGGTCAGCCTTTTTTTTTCTTTCCTTCTTTCCATGGACCATGGCCTCGACCAGCCTTATAATCTTCCTAAAATAGAACACTAATTAAAACCACCTAAACCCCTTTAAAATCATGCACATAATCTTTACACAAATACAATATAGGCTTAACTAGTATTATTTCGAAAAGGGGACCTACAATTTAGCCAATGAAGCTAAGCTAGTCAATCATGGGGGCATGAATGCGACTCACTACTACAATTTTTTATCTATCTATACTTTAATGTGAAGGGCTTTATTTCTAAGCAAGAGACTCATAAGGTAATGAATATGTGTGCATTATCTCTAATATGGATTAATGCTAATTCAAGTAAAAGCATTCTTATGAGTAAAGAAATCAAATAAACAGTAGACTATATAGTAAGATTCATTAGAAAGCCATTTAACTTAAGCTTAACCCATCTATGGTTAATGTGGTTACTTATAAATAAGAAAAAAGATTTACATTCTTAAAACCCTACTAATATGGTTTACATTTTAAGCTAATGATAATTAACATCAATAAACCTAGAAAGAATCACACATTTGTAATGTGATTTCTAATAAAAATAATAATTCAAACTAAACATCATTAATAAAAAGACTAATTAAATAAATCTTTTAAATAGAAACAATAAATGCAACTTGGCACTATCATAATACATCATAACCTAATAAAATACCTAAATAAAATTGACATGTGTGCCTTCAAGCTTTATACTCTAGGTGCTCTAGAGCTCTACCATGTGGTTCATCCTTTAATTTATCAATATGATATATTACATAGGCTTATATAACTTTCATAATTAAAATTTTATACTCTAGGTGCTCTAGAGCTCCACCATGTGCTCTCCTTCCTCTCCTCCGTGATTCTTCCTCCACCATGTGGTCAACCTTTTCTTTTCTTTCCTTCTTTCCTTGGACCATGGCCTCGACCAACCATTTGTTCAATGCTCCCTCTCCCCCGTCTTTCTACTTTTAGCACAAAATGATAAAAACCAAGCTCTTTCCCTTTCCTTTATTCCCTCTGATTCTTCAAAGGTGTCGTTCTCTAAGGATGAACTCTCTGAGGGACAAAAAGAATGGAACATATCCCTTGTAGGTCATGTAATCGAAGCGCTTATTACAGCTCTCTTCTAATTGCAATCAAGAAGTGGAAATTTAAGGGAACTCTGGAATTGCTTACCCTGGAAGGGGACTTCTTTCTCTTCAAGTTCACTTGCCAAGAGGCCTACAACTTAGTTTGGGATAATGGGCCTTTCTTCCTGAATGGCCGGCCTTTTCTTTTCCAGAATGGGCATGGAACTTCAGGCCCTCCAAGGAAAAAATCTCTGAGCTCCCCTTATGGATTAAGTTGATGAATTTCCCTCTCTGCCTCTGGAATGAAATGGACTTCTCTAAGGATGCTAGTCGGATTGGGGTACCTCTTGCAGCTTGATAAGCACAAAAGCCGAATTATTTTTGCTAGATCATGTGACTCAACACCTCTTCCTCCCTCTTGGACTCGGTTCCAATCAACTTAAATGGGATGAAATTCAATCAAGATATTGTTTATGACTGGAACCCATCGGTATGTTCAAAATGTCACACCTTCTCGCATGATGATAGGTCCTGTCCTCAAAACCCAGCCCCCCGTGCTCAAAACCGTGGTCATAATTGCAGCTGTCTCCGCCTCAAGGAGTTCATCATGAGAATATCCAAAATTAGTTGATCGATAAACCTCCATAGGTACTTCCCTCTAACCCTTCAGCAGATGGTTTAAGGTTATTGGAAGGTTCAGATAAAGACCCCCACCCCAAAATCACCTTACGGTTGGTCTTAACTAGCCTCCTATCTTATCGCCTTTATCGGAGGACCTATTGGAGCAAGAGGCAGAACCTGCAATTAATGAGGAGCAAACTGATTCTGAATCTCTCTTAGAATCACAAAGTGGTACTATAACTTCTGGAGTTATCACCCAATCTGCCACAATCTCTCCTTCCCGTATAGATTCATAGAAGGCTAAGGAAAAAATCCCAAACACTCTTGGGAAATCAGCTCATGATAGGGATATTCCTAAGTCTATCTCTAATGTGACCCCCTCTACCCATAAAGGAAAATAAAAGAAGGGCAAGAAGCCCTCTACCTCTTCTTCCCAATGATCCTCCCTGCTTTGGGAAGTTGGAATGTCCGTGGCCTCTCGGCTGAGGGCAGAAATCTTGATTGTTCGAGGTTAATAAAGGAGTTCTACCGACCTTCTCGCCTCCCTAGAGACTAAGATCAACTCAGATACGACAAATCGTCATTCTTCCTTCCATAAGATTACTTTCTTTCCCTCTGAATCTTGTTGCTCTAATTTTGAAGATGCTGGTGGTGGTCGTATTTGGATTAAATGGTGTTCTAATCATCTTGATTTGAAAGCTTTAGTTAAGACCTATCAATTCATCCATGGCTCTGTCTCCATTGTTGGTACTGAGACCTTCTTTATGACTTGCATATATGTTGAAAATGATGCACACTCCAGATTATCTCTAAGGAACTCCTTGAGGGATTTAGCTAGTGCAATATCTGAGCCCTAGATTCTTATGGGAGACTTCAACTACTGTCTCTCTAGCATTGAGAAATCTGGTGGTAACCTTATATCCCTTAATAACAACTTAGAATTTAAGGATTGTATTAATGACTGTGAACTTTTAGACCTTCCTAATACAGGCCTCTTCTACACTTGGTCTAACAAGCAGATAAACAATCCTATCTCCTCTAAGCTGGATAGAGTTCAATGTAATTCTCATTGGCTTGATTTGTTCCCTTATTTCTTCTACAGAGTCCCCCCCCCCCCCCCCCCTTGTCACCTTCTTACAACACACCCATAAATCCTCCCTTCAATTTATGTACCCTAATCATTGGTCTTCTACCCCAGATTTTCTAAAGGTAACCAAGGAAGCTTGGTTTGGTTTTGTTCACAGGGACCCCCTTTTTATTTTCTTCAAAGAAATTATCTCAAGTCAAAATGGCTTTCAAAAATAGACAGTGGGATTCCCTCACCTTACAGCTTCAAATTGAGCAGATTAAGAGAGATCAAATGGAGATTATGTCCAAACTCGATAGAGAGCAAAGTAACCCTCTGTTAATCTATGATGCAAAGGATATTAAAGAAAGATATTCGAAGTTGATCCTTATGGAGAGCATATGGGTCAAGCAACATGCTAAGGCTCACTGGCTCACTAACTGATGATGATCTAAATTTCTTTATTGCTCTATCAAAGAGAGGAAAAGCAAACCTTATCAAGGAGCTTCTAACTGATAAGGGGTTGATTAATGATCATGACTCTATGGTTGAGGAGATTTGTGTATTACTCCTCCCTCTTTAATTATTGTAATTTTGACTCTCTTCATCTCCAGGACTTCCCTCTGGGAGAAAGCTTATTTCTGGGCGGAGTCGGTGGTCGATATATAAGTGATCAAGAAATTCTTTCACTTAATAGTATTAGTGAGAACAAGTCCCTGCCTAGATGGATTTAATTCCAAATTTTTACTTCAACTTGGGATATCACTAGGAAGCAATTTCTAAAGGCCCATCATTTCTTTAAGACTTGTTGCCAAACTATTTTAAGCATACTCTTATCTCCTTAATCCATAAGGTGAAGCACTCAAACTCAATCTGAGATTATCATCCTATCTCTCTTTTCAATATATTCTATAAGGTGATTGCAAAAGTTCTTGCTAGTAGAATAAAGAAGACTCTCCCGATTCTTATCAACCCGGCTCAATTAGCCATCATTATGGGTAGGGACATTGCTGATAATTTGTCTATGGCTTATGAGATTTGTAATGAATTCTCACCCTCTCATCACCAGGGAAAGTTTCTTGCTAAATTTGATCTAAGAATGGCTTTTGACTCAATAAAAATCTCTAATCCATAGACTTTAAGGTTTTCCATCTCATTTTATCAAATGGGTGGAGGCTTGCATTCTTGATGCTTCCTTTTTTGTAGTACTCAATGGTGAAATAAAGGGCCTCTTTCCTTCATCAAATCGTTTATGGCAGGGGTGCCCTCTTTCTCCTTTCTATTTACCTTAGCTATGGATACTTTCTCTTGTCTTATGGAAAGAGAATTAACCTTTTTCATTATAACCCCTTCTTTGTTGGTACTGTAATATATCTCTCACCTCCTCGCGACTTATTGGTTATGGGGGTTGCAAATAGCTTTTCATTGGAATCTCTCAAGCATAGTCTTGAATCTTTAGAGACTTACCTTGGGTTGGAAGTCAATATTGATAAGTCAGTTATCTATTTTTTTAAAGAGACTAAATGGGTGGAAGATCTTATTAACATCCTCAATATTAAGCAAGGTTCTTTCCCTATCAAATATCTTGGCCTACCTCTGGCTTTGGGGCCAATCAAGATGGTTCACTTCAATGCCCTCTTTGATAGACTTCATGGGTGGTTGGGGGGCTGGAAATGTAAATTTCTTTCCCTTGGGGGAAGATTCCAACTGATTAGATCATCTTTGAATAATTTGCTTTCTTATTGGTTTAGATTCATTGCCATCCCGAAAGGAATTATCAAGCGTATCTGCTCCTTCACATCTAACTTCTTTTACCATAATGGGGATAACAAGAAATTGTACACTATCTCTTGGACTTGGAATTTTAATTTGGAGTGGATTTACTTTGGAATTGACTTTATAAGGATGCCAAAGAATAAAGAGTAGGGGTATTTAATTTTGAGAGAGTACTCAAAATTATAGTAATTTTTTATTTAAATTTACATTAGAAATATTATTTTTATATTTAAGTTGACTAATTTTATTTAGAATTTTAGGACTTATATCTTTCTAATCACAAAATGAGAAAAAGCTCAAGGAAGTGGACTTATGATGTGATAATAAAGAACATAAGTCTCAAAAATCATATATCAAAATTATAACTACCTTTAGGGTAATTACTAGAATCTAAATCTAATGTATATGAAAGACTTACAACTTAAGATTTTACCTAAATCTAAGTAAACATGGCCCTAATCTTACAATCTTCCTAAAAGAACACTAATTAAAACCACCTAAACCCCTTTAAAATCATGCACATAATCTTTACAAAAAATATAATATAGGCTTAACTAGTATTATTTCGAAAAGGGGACCTACAATTTAGCCAATGAAATGCTAGTCAATCATGGAGGCATGAATCCTCACCGCTACAAATTTTTTATTTATCTATACTTTAATGTGAAGGGCTTTATTTCTAAGTAAGAGTCTCATAAGGTAATGAATATGTGTGCATTATCTATAATATGGATTAATGCTAATTCAAGTGAAAGCATTCTTATGAGTAAAGAAAAGATAAAAAAGTAGACTACATAGTAAGATTCATTAGAATGCCATTTAACTTAGCTTAATAGCCCATCTATGGTTAATGTGGTTACTTATAAATAAGATAAAAGATTTACATTCTTAAAAGCCTACTAATATGGTTTACATTTTAAGCTAATGGTAATTAACATCAATAAACCTAGAAAGAATCACACATTTTTAATGTGATTTCTAATAAAAAAATAATTCAAACTAAACATGATTAATAAAAAGACTAATTAAATAAATCTTTTAAAGAGAAACAATAAATGCAACTTGACACTATCATAATACATCATAATTAAATACCTAAATAAAATTGACATGTGTGCCTTCAAGCTTTATACTCTAGGTGCTCTAGAGCTCTACCATGTGGTTCATCCTTTAATTTATCAATATGATATATTACATAGGCTTATATAACTTTCATAATAAAAAATTTATACTCTAAGTGCTCTAGAGCTCCACCATGTGCTCTCTTTCCTTTCCTCCGTGATTCTTCCTCCACCATGTGGTCAGCCTTTTTTTTTCTTTCCTTATTTCCTTGGACCATGGCCTCGACCAGCCATTTGCTCAATGCTTCGCCCCAACCTATCCCTTGTAGGTCATGCAACAGGCCTTATTATGCCTCTCTTAATCAAGAAGAAGTGAAAATTTAAGGGAACTATGGAATTGCTTACCCTGGAAGGGGACTTCTTCCTCTTCAAGTTTACTTGCCAAGAGGACTACAACTTAGTTTGGGATAATGGGCCTTGCTTCCTCAATGGCCAACCTTTTGTTTTCCAGAAATGGGCATGGAACTTCAGGACCTCCAAGGAACAAATCTCTGAGCTCCCCCTATGGATTAAGTCAATTCTCTCTTTGGAATGAAATGGGCTTCTTCTAAGATTGCTAGTCGATTAGTACCTCTTGTTGACAATTTAACTGCTACAAAATCCAGAATTACTTTTGCTCACATCTATTGTAGATCAACACCTCCTCCTCCCTCTTGTACTCAGTTCCAATCAACTTAAATGGGATGAAATTCAATCAAGATATTCTTTATGACTGGAAGTCATCGGTATGTTCAAAATGTCACATCTTCTCGCATGATGATAAGTCCTGTCCTCAAAACCCAGCCCCCCCGTGCTCAAAATCGAGGTCATAGGCCTGCCTCCTCTGAGTTCATCATGAGAATATCCAAAATTAGTTGATCGATAAACCTCCACAGTTACTTCCCTCTAACCCTTCAGTAGATTGTTTAGGGTTATTGGATGGTTCTATAAAGACCCTCCCCAAAATCACCTCTTCTGGTCTAGCCTTCTATCTTATCGCCTTTACCGGAGGACCTATTGGAGCAAGAGGCAGAACCTACAATTAATGAGGAGCAAACCGATCTGATCTCTCTTAGAATCACAAAGTGGTACTATAACTCGAGTTATCACCCGACCAGTCTCTCCTTCCAGTATAGATTCATAGAATTTAGGAAAAAATCCCTAACACTCCTGGGAAATCAGCTCATGATGGGGATATTCCTAAGTCTACTTCTAATGTGACCCCTCACCCATAAAGGCAAAAAAGAAGGGCAAGAAGCCCTCTACCTCTTCTTCATAATGGTCCTCCCCGCTTTGAGAAGTTGGAATGTCTCCTCTCTACCGAAAATCTTGATTGTTTGAGGTTAATAAAGGAGTTCTAGCTCAACCTTCTCTGTCTTCTAGAGACTAAGATCAACTCAAATATGACAAATTGTCATTCTTCCTTCCATAAGATTACTTTCTTTCCCTTTGAATCTTGTTTCTCTAATTTTGAAGATGCTGGTGGTGGTCGTATTTGGATTAAATGGTGTTCTAATCATCTTGATTTTAAACCTTTAGTTAAGACCTCTCAATTCATCCATGGCTCTATCTCCATTATTGGTACTGAGACCTTCTTTATGACTTGCATATATGCTGAAAATGATGCACACTCCAGATTATCTCTAAGGAACGCCTTGAGGGATTTCCTTAGTGCAATATCTGACTAGATTCTTATGGGAGACTTCAACTATTGTCTCTCTAGCATTGAGAAATCGGGTAACCCTATATCCCTTAATAACTCCTTAGAATTTAAGGATTGTATTAATGACTGAACTTTTAGACCTTCCCAAGACAGCCTCTTCTACACTTGGTCTAACTAACAGATAAACAATCCTATCTCCTCTAAGCTGGGTAGAGTTCTACGTAATTCTCATTGGCTTGATTTGTTCCCTTACTCCTTCTACAAAGTTCCTCCCTCCCTATCCTCGATCATTCCCCTTGTCACCTTCTTACACACACCCATAAATCCTCCCATTTTATGTACCGTAATCATTGGTCTACTACCCATATTTTCAAGGTAACCAAGGAAGCTTGGTTTGGTTTTGTTCACGGGAACCCCCTTTTTATTTTTTTCAAAGAAATTATCTCAAGTCAAAATGGCTTTCAAAATAGAGTGGGATTCCCTCCTTACCTTAAAATTGAGCATATTAAGAGAGATCAATGGATATTATGTCCAACCTCAATAGAGAGCAAAGTAACCCTCTGTTAATCTATGATGGAAA
This sequence comes from Cymbidium sinense, assembly GCA_021442155.1. Taxonomy (NCBI): domain Eukaryota; kingdom Viridiplantae; phylum Streptophyta; class Magnoliopsida; order Asparagales; family Orchidaceae; genus Cymbidium; species Cymbidium sinense. The sequence continues at coordinate 41,959,107 of CM038215.1, forward strand.
GGTTATTAAAGAAAGATATTCAAATTTGATCCATATGGAGAGCATATGGCTCAAGCAACATGCTAAGGCTCACTGGCTCACTCAATCTGATGATGATCTCAAATTTCTTTATTGTTCTATCAAAGAGAGGAAAAAAGCAAAGCTTATCAAGGAGCTTCTAACTGATAAGGGGTTGATTAATGATCATGACTCTATGACTGAGGAGATTTGCAGGAATTAATCTTAGTTCTTTAATTGCTATAATTTTGACTCTCTTCATCTCCAGGACTTCCTCTGGAGAAAAGCTTACCTCGAGTGGAGCCGATGACATAAGTTAACAAGAAATTCTTTTTATACTTAATAGTATTAGTGAGAACAAGTCCCCAGGCCTAGATGGATTTAATGCCAAATTTTTTACTCCAACTTTGGATATCACTGGGAAGCAATTTCTAAAGGTTGCCCATCATTTCTTTAAGACTCAGAAGCTGCCAAACTATTTTAAGCATACTCTTATCTCCTTAATCCCTAAGGTGAAGCACTCAAACCCAATCTGAGATTATTGTCCTATCTGTCTTTGCAATATATTCTATAAGGGGATTGCAAAAGTTCTTGCTAGTAGAATAAAGAAGACTCTCTCGATTCTTATCAACCCGGCTCAATCAGCCATCATTATGGGTACATTGATAAATTATGGCTCATGAGATTTGTAATGAATTCTCACCCTCTCATCACCAGGGAAAGTTTCTTACTAAATTTGATCTAAGAAAGGCTTTTGACTCAATTAACAGGAAATCTCTAATCCACAGACTTTTGGCTAAAGGTTTTCTATCACATTTTATCAAATGGGTGGAGGCTTGCATTCTTGATGTTCCCTTTTCTGCAGTACTTAATGGTGAAATAAAGGGCCTCTTTCCTTTAGTAAACTGTTTACGGCAGGGGTGCCCTCTATCTCTTTTCTATTTACCTTAGCTATGTATACTTTCTCTTGTCTTATGGAAAGAGAAGTTAACCTTTTTCGTTATAACCCCTTCTCTGTTGGTACCTGTAATATCTCTCACATCCTCTTTGCAGATGACTTATTGGTTATGGGGGTTGCAAATAGCTTTTCATTGGAATTTCTCAAGCATAGTCTTGATTCTTTAGAGACTTACCTTGGGTTGGAAGTCAATATTGATAAGTCAGTTATCTATTTTTTTAAAGAGACTAAACGGGTGGAAGATCTTATTAACATCCTCAATATTAAGCAAGGTTCTTTCTCTATCAAATATCTTAGCCTACCTTTGACTTTGGGTCCAATCAGGATGGTTCACATCAATGCCCTATTTGATAGACTTTAGGGGTGGTTGGGGGGCTGGAAATGTAAATTTCTTTCTCTTGGGGAAAGATTCCAACTGATTAGATCATCTGTGAATAATTTTCTTTCTTATTGGTTTAGATTCATTTCCATCCCGAAAGGAATTATCAAGCGTATCTGCTCCTTCACATCTAACTTCTTTTACCATAATGGGGATAACAAGAAATTGTACACTATCTCTTGGGCTAGGACCACCTTCTTTAGAGATAGGGGTTTTTCTCTCTACTTCCTCTTAATTCTCTTAAGGCTAAAACCTTATGGAAATCACTTAACAAAGGTTCTCTCTTTGTAAGATGGTGTAAGCAGGAATACAGGTCGGTCTGGAAAGCCACCCATCATAGGGTCTCCCCCTTATGGAAGGAGTTAAAGTCCTATGCTACTAGATTGGGACAAGTTTCACTACCACATTGGCAATGGAAGAATGCTTTCTCTCTCATCCTTGGTGTGAGAAAACACTCTTGTCGATATTGGGAGCCAATCCCTAATGCTATGGGCCTTCCATCTGATGCTAAGTTAAGTTCTATCATTATTGATGGGAGGTGGAGTCTTCCTAGGGGTTCTTTTCCTGAATTCTCTTTACATAATAAAAAATCCTTAGCATTCCTTTACCTGGTGGTGAGGACTAGATCTCTTAGGATAAAAGTAAGCATCCCTCTAATGTGGAGTTCAAAAAGGCTATCTTTAAGTCATATCCTAGCATGAGTTGGTATAAAGAGATTTGGTTTAAAGGTCATGCTATAAATTATGCTCTCTATAGCTGGATGGCTTACTTAGGAGGGCTAAAAACCACTGATGTGCTATCTAGAAGAGGTTTAGGTCCTATTGTTGAATGTTGTTTTTGTCATAACTCCTCAGAATCTCACTTGCATCTCTTCTTTGAGTGCCCATTTTCCATGAATATGGCAAAACCCTTCTCCCAAATGGCCAATTCTTCTTCCGCAATCTTCTACAAATGATTCTATGCAATGTAGATATCCATGCTCATAAAATGATCAAAGGCTTCATTATCTTATAAATTATGGTATACACAATATGGATGGAGAGAAATAATCGGCTCTTCTCTTTAACATCCACTTCCTTCCCCACTCTAGTCAAACAAATCAAAAGTCGTATAACATTCAAAATTGCAAGATGGAAGATGAAAGATTCTTGGCCTTCTCATGTTTTACATATACTAAAGTCCCGGAGAAGTGATGCATTCTAAACTCCCTTCATCTCCTTTTCCCAGCTTTTCCTCCTTTTCTTTTAAATTCTTCAAATACGAGTTCTGGACGATGATGACTAACTGTTCAGAGCAATTTTTTGTCCATAATTTTGTTTAAGGACCAGGAAGACCTTCTTAGCAACCTTGGCTAAAGCATAATCGAATCTCCCTCCAATGGATGGCGTGAAGGTAACCGCTGGTTTTCCTTACTCTCTTTCATGTTGCTCAACCCGGTGTTTCTGGATTTGGCCACTCATTTTGTAGTCTGAGTCCAGATCATGTGTCTTTTGTTCATTCTGTTTTTTTGGGTTTTTGATTTCTGGTTTTTGTCTATGTATTTGTCCTTAAGTTACTTATCTCTTCCTTATCCCTTTTCACTCATAGTTCTTTACATGTATTCTACTTTCACTTTGGAATGGAATTGGGCATTGCCCTCAAATTTTTCTAAGAAAAAAAACTATTATTCCAAGTAAGGTAGCCCAAATAAGCTTTCTAGTCATAGTATTTATATTTACTTTAAGAGTTTTAGATCAACTTTCTACTACATTTTGATAGGCATCTTCATTATCCAATCATCCTCTTAGACCCTGATTGGAATTTTTTTCTATTTTTTAGTTTTTAAAAATAGCAAAAAAATAAAAATAATATAATTGTTTACCTATTTTTATTGTTTCCATTTTTTAGAGGGATTTAAATACCTACCACACAATTCTCATATAATTATATATTTAACATATAAGTATTAATTTATATATATATATATATATATATATATATATATATATAACACACTAGTTTTTCAATATCACTCAAAAATATCATGATCATTTACTTTTTAAAAGTGGAATTTAATTTCATTTAATTATAATTGTTGCAATAGCACATTGTATGTAATATTTACCTAAATGTATCAAAAGTATTTTGCAACTTTTTTATTTTAAATCAAGATATTCATATTTCCTTTTTAAATATGTGCTATAAATGCTTATTATTAATTAACATTTCCATTCAATTAGCAACAAGCCAAAATCATAAATCAAGATACTTAATTAATTTCCTCGGAATCAATTTTTTTTATATGGTTATTTAATGCCATCAAAGTTTATATTAAAATAAAAAATAATAATGATTTTTTGCACCAAATGTGTGTGAATTTTAATGTACTAAATTTGTTTCCATTGGCTATGATTTTTAATGTATCAAATATGTTTCCATTTGATTATGACGGCTATGGTTTTTAATATATTAAATTTGTTTCCATTTGATTAAAATGGCTATGGTTTGAATATATTAAATATGTTTACGTTTGATTCAAAGATTTATGCAATTGATATATTAAATTTGTTTCCATTTATTTGATTCCAAGGGTTATGGAAATAATATATTAAATCTTTTCCAACAGAATGAAAAGATAAATATGCACATAATTTATTATGTTGCTATTTAAATTTGAATTGGAATCTACATTGCATTAAGAAATTTATTTTAAAATATTTTTAGAAATGAAAATTTAACATCTATAAGTAAGTGAAGCATTGACAAAGGGTAATAAAAATATTGAAAATTCTTTTATAACTCATTCTCTTTTAAAACTCTCATCAATTTCAAAATTTTCAAAATTTGTTCAAAGTTTAAAGGTAGAGCAAGATCATTGATAAGAATAAAGAATTATTCAATGATTGAAATCGTGTTGTAGGATTATTTCAATTATCCTTTTAAATTTTAATTTGCTATAATATTAGAACTAAAGCATATGAATTTTTAATTTTATTTAATTTTTTTTCCCTTTCAAAATGTACTCCAAAAATTATTTTAGGTTGTAAGTATTTTCCCATCCACACATGATTTCAAAGAGATTTTTCTTTTATACTAGGTAAATTACCCCCCACTCCTCTGAATTTTATAATTTCTTTTATCAGATAATCAAATTGATCATTTGCCTCGACTAAAAATTATTTTTGACATCCACTTTTGCCCTAAGATGTAAATTTGCCCCTTCTAAGAGCAAAGACTAGTTCCGCCCTTGGTTATGATCAAAATCAAAATAATTTGCAAAGATCATTATCTACTTGAAAGTCTTAAGAAGGAGAGAGAGAGGGAAACTAGTATTTTTTTTTAAATAATTCTTTCATCATTAATAATTATGTAAACAAACTTTCTTGAAAGAATCGTATATGTGATCAACTAATATACAACTAATCCAATGTAGGAATTTTAATTGACTGATATTTATTAAAAAAATCTTTATAATCTTGTAACTCAAGGAATATAATATAATTGAAGAAAACAGGAAGAGAACAAAATAGAATCAACTTAGTTCTAAGAGATTATAATATAAATTTATTACTATTATTATTAATGTTTTAGATGAATCCATATGTTAAATAGATATAATCAATTCATTGGTTAAGCCCAATTTGTTAAAATTAGCCTAACTAGGTTCATTTAGTTCAATTGAGCTAACTTCCATGCAATTGTCCAAATTGATGGATTGAATTTTTTGCTAGAATAAATTTAAAATATGCTCCTTTTTGACCATCTATGTGATTTGACTTCAACTTAGGCTTTGGGTTAACCTAAATTGAACATCATTTAATTTTTCTAATTTTAGGGTTGATCAAGCATGTATTGAGGGATTCTACTAGTAATTTGATTTATGACCATACAAAAAAATATCTCAAGATTAAATGTTTGTGATGATGGTTCAATTTGACAAAGTGGTGTAACCAACTAATTTGTGTCCTAAATAAGGTAAAAAAAGTGGGTCTTTTAACTAAGCCAAAATTCAAAGTCCCTAGATTATTTGGTAGATGGCTAAGTGAATCCTTAAAATCTGATTAATTACATAAATGATTAAATCATTAAAATAAAGTAATTACCTAGACTTAGAGTTTACATGTACAAAGAAATGATTGATGTCAAGTAATAAAAAAGGTCTAACCTAAGGATGGCTAGAGTCAAACCTATAAGCTTGTAAAGATTTATAAATGGCCACCTACATTTTTTCCTAGAGTTTTACTATGAACAAACATCTCTTACAAAAACTTATAGAAAATATTTACAAGAAAACATATCATCAAGTTGATAAACCTATCAATAAAATGTTGTTTGCTTAATCTCCTAAAAGGTCTAAAATCCAAGAGATTAATTACACTGAGATGCCTCAACTCTTGATAAACTAAGACATGCCTTTATTTTGATTTAGTTTGGCTAGGATTATTGAATGAAGGCACATGATTTAATGATTTTTTCTTAGTAAAATAATCTATATATTGAGTATTGATCCATAAGAAAAAGAGTGAATCACCCTATCATTGTGAGATAAAGACTCAATTCTATAGAAAGCACATATAATAATAACCATTAAATCACAAAAAATTTAATAATTAGTATGATGGGCTCAAACTAGTAATGGGTGAGAGAAAAAAATTTATGATAAGGTGGAAATATTCTGAGTCCATACTTAATCGATCCATCATTCTAGGTTGTTAAATTCAAGATCATTTAGCTTAAAAAGTAGCCAATCTAATCTAACAATGAGACACCTTATCAACAAAAAATTTGAATCTTTTAGAATTGGTCTCATGACCTCCAAGCAAAGAAGGAAAATTCAAGAATCTTAAAAAAAGCTAGATTGATGTAGAACTTTTAATCTCAATATGTATAAAAATATTATTTATACACATTATCTTCCACTGAAATTTGGATCTTTTAGAATTGGTCTCATGACCTCCAACCAAAGAAAGGAAAATTCAAGAATCTTAAAAAGCTAGATTGATGTAGAACTTATAATCTCAATGTGTATAAAAATTGTTTATAAAAGAAAATAAGATAACTCACTATATGTATCCAAAGCTATTCGTTTATGAACTTATAATTATTAACAATCATATTTAAGTTAGGCAGTCACTTCTTAGTGTACTAAGATATCAAGGGCATAAATAAAATTATGACTCGAAATGAGGGCTTTATCTTTAAAAAATTGATATGTAATATAAGTTGTCTATCTTTAAGTGAATTGGACATCTAATTATACATTTTGACTTGGGCACAGTGTAAAGTGCACTAACTCTTTAAAGTTTTAGTCACTGGCTAGCTTCACCTTATGTCACCTCCTAAAATATAAAAGAGCAAAATTAAGTTAGAATATTTTGTTAGAGACATTAATTTTAACTTTAAAATATTTTTAGTTGATTTTAAAAAAATTTTATCATCTTTATTAAAGTTGATAAAAATAGATTTTATACTATAAACTTAACACAAAATCATTTATAGAACAAACAACCACATATCAATAAGAAAGCAAGAACATCAAATATATAAGTAAATAGATGACCATTATGATGCAATGGCTATAAATGAATAAGTAATAGGCCAGTGCAACTAGACATTCTACTTACATATACCTAGAATAAAATGAGAAATGAGGAGTAGCTAGTTCTACTCTTATAAGTGTAGATAATTTAAATAATAAAATTTAAGAATTGGTTTTCCTTTGAACTTGGCCCTTTCACCTAGTTATGATTGTATACTTATGTTGCATTTGGGAAATTAAATGGCAAAGCATTTTTCTACTACACCATAGTAGTCATTTGAGAAGCTACAGTTTGGATGTGTTTTGAAGAATCTGCAGTGAGAAACTGTGTTTTAGAACCTCACATGATAGAGTACGGTGATTATCAGAAAGCTGAGATCTAACTTTATTAAAATAAAAATATTATAGTGCCCACAACTTCTTAAAGAGTAACTCCACCATTGATTTTCATATTGCTAATGATACCATAAATATGCCCTTATTCATGATGTACCATGGTATGCTTCAAGATATTGGTTTGTATGGGATTGAGAATCTTTATTTATACTTTATTACATATACATAAGTTTATAGACTAAAATCATGATAAAAAAATATTCTCGAACTAAATAAGTCCTTCATAACACATTATAATATAAAAAAAATTACATCATATATCACATTATAGTGACACATTACCCCAATAAAAATTAAAATAAAAAGCAATGGCCATACATCAAGTACCTACAAAAGAATATCTCCATCTTAGTGCATCATATCAACATAGTTGCATAATATATTATAGAAACATAACAATAATATTTAAGTCCTAATCGAACACAGAGCAATCTAAAGGAATCTAATATTAAGCATTAATGGACTAGCATATCAAAATTATCAATCTTACTATTATGCTATGTGGCTAAAGGGTTATTGATTAACATAGTATCTAAGTGTATGCAACAATATATGTGTCCTCGAATTAACTCATATGATTGTACCATGCAAGGTGATTAAAAGGAGTATGATTTTTCACAGACTTATCACTTTATTTCTAGTTAAAGTAATAGCTTTAAGTTAAATAAACTTCACAAAAAATCATGTGAGATATGATTATGATTAAAAAATTATTATTAGATGAACTATTATTTGATAATTCTTATTAATTTATTAAAATCATTAGGGGTGTGCACTAGTCGGTTCAAACCGAAAAACCGAACTGAACCGATGTTATTTGGTCGGTTTGGTTCGGTTTTAAATCTTAGGTTTTTGTAAATGCGTTATTGGTTTGGTTGGTTTTTTTTTTTTAAAAGATTGGATAAACCGAATAAACCTAATAAACTAAAATTAGTTAAAAGTCAAATATATATATATATAATTTTGATTGTAAATGCTTAATTATTTGTATAGATTTATAGATTTCTACTTGACTAAGAAATTTTTAATATATAAAATTTATTAGATTGTTTTAATTAATTAGTTCATTAAAAATATTTTTATTTTTATTTTTATATGCTATTCGGTTTAATCAAAAACCGAACCGAATAAACCGAATTATAATTCGGTTTGGTTAGTTCGGTTTTATATGTTATTTGGATGGTTCGGTTATTTTAAATTATTTAGTTTGATTTGTTCGGTTTAACAAAAAATTCAACCGAACCGACCGAACCGACCAATCCCCTACTTAGTATCATACGTTTTGTCTCTATGAGCTACTCAATAAGAGTGTTGAAAATAAAATTTGAATAAACACCAAATTAATTCCAAATTATTTTTGATTAATTACCCATATGTTTTAAGATCATAAATGTATGTCAAATTTATAATAAATCACAAGAATTTTTTACATCTCTTGTCATAATAATCTAATATCACTTCATTAATTTAAAGATGTTTTTTTAGCTCAAACATATGAGCCATTTTTTGAATTTTTATAAAGTGTTTTACTCTAATAAATCATTTGAAACATGAAAATAAATCATCAATAAATTGGGAACAAATTGGGCTCAAGTGTAATTTTAAGAATGATCAAACTTTAAACTCCATTAATGAGGTGCAATGGGAATCTCTCACCTAAATATGCAAGCTTGAAAATTTATATGAGATTTAAAATTTATTCTAAATTTTACTTAGGATCGAATAATTTTTTTAACGAAGCATTAATTAATAAATTTTATCTTTTTTAAAATTATCTTTTCTTCCAAGTGGAGTAGATATGAAGTTGAAACTAAAAAAAAAAACCTTCGCACAATATTTTTTTTAAAATATAAAATATAAAACAACACCATAAACAAAGCTCAACTGTAATGTAATATGTTGAGAACATCAAAATTTAAATTTTGCAGTCTGATTCTTACTAAAGAGGGCCCAGCCGGGTTCGAACCGGTGACCTATTGATCTGCAGTCAATTGCTCTACAACTGAGCTATGGACCCACCGCCTGTGTTCAACTTATCTAACAATTTATAAAATAATTAATTCAAACAATTTCAAATAAAAATTAACTTTTTTTAATAGTATTCTCGCTAGAGGGAGGGCTTGAACCTCCGACCTTATGGTTAACAGCCATACGCTCTAACCAACTGAGCTACTCCAGCTTAGTTTGACGACTTTTATTTTTTATTATTCTTAATTATTTTTCACACAGATTATATATATATATTCTTATTTATAAAGTTTGTATTTTGACTTTTATAATAAACTATCAAATTTGTATATTTATGAATATTATAATTAGATTTTTTTTAATTTTTAAAATATCATATATATATATAGTTTTGAGCTGGTAATATTCTTCAAGATTTTGGTGATATTATTAAAAATGATGATAGTTATGTATTAGTTCTGTAAAAATACATTACTTATCCACCACAAAAAAATTTATAATACCATAACTACAGAGTAGGTTGAGATTAATATTAACCAGAAGATTGTGAAGTTGAGTTAATTTTAAGATTGCATATAGTTGAGAACTTACGACCAATATAGATTTTGCAATCATTTGTAACCACAATCTGATCACAAATAGTTTTCATATTAATAGCTTATAGCTATCTTTATTATCACAAACATGCATATAATATACATTGGCATATCCATGTAATACATACATCATCATATATATCAATCAATATACCTTCAAAAAAAACAAATAGATTGTTATGATTAAATATAAATTGCACAACGTAATTAATCTAATATGGAAATACAATATTGTTAGCAACAATATATTAATTTAAATTAAAATATAAGATTTTACATCATTAGTATTGATATGATACTAAAATTCTATTAGTCAAGCATGAATCTGACAAGTAATCGATCCTAAATCAAACTAAATTCGATCAAGCACTTAAAATATCATTGGAAACTTTGGGATATCAGTTAAAACCCTAAATAGTTTTTAAATATGGAGTGTTTATGATCAAACCGAGCGTCTTGACGAGACGGATCTACAAGCCCAAGATCTCTTGATTCTGACTTTATTTGAGTATTCAAATACTTAAAATACATCGATGATAATCATTTTGAGCCATCGTGAGTAGTTTGGATTGTATTTATTTACGTAAACATACCGCTAACAATTCTTCATGAGGAGCCAAGCTAAAGAGAAGAGAGAGTTCTAAAGCATGAAAATCCTCCAAGCATAATTGGCTACTCGATCAACACCACCGCTGGGCCGCTAACCACTGCCGCCATCACATCTCATCGCTCAACCACCGTTGTTTGCCATCCGCCACCATCATCCGGCTACCACTGGACCACGCCGCGAACCGCTGTCGCCGCATCGCACCACTGATATTATCGCCATAATTATCGCGATTATCACTGCACCGCATCCGCTGCAATCACCATGCGCTCCGCTGATTATCGCCGACCATCATCACATTACCATCGCTGACATCATTTGCCAATTCGCGTTTCACTATCATCTACCAATAACCGCATTACAATTTGTTGTTGTTCGATTCTGGATTCTCATTGTCGCCTCTTTTCATCATCCGTAATCCGTTATCGGAAAACTTTGTACTCAAAGACATATATTGGAATAATTTTACTTTCTGGCCGTGATTTTTCTCTTTCAGGATTTTTCACTTAAAATCTGAGTTTTGTTTATTCTTCAAACAACTGTGTATGTATTGGATTCCACAACAAAGCTAAGGCGTAAATTTTTATTCTACCGCAACTAATTTTCTAGCACACAATAAATATAATATTAAGAATAAAAAATATAAATCTAAATTATAAAGTTCAATTTTTTCCTCATCCTCATTCTCATCATCAACATTATCATCTCCCTCCTCTTCCTTTATGTCTTCCTTTTTTCTACTAGCTCTAGCACATAAAGCTACTAATTGTTAAAACTCTATCTATATGAATTGCATAAACTTCTAAATCACTTTTCTCATAATTAGTTATCTTTAGAAGTGGCTCCCTCTACATCTTTGTGAAATGAATGGGTTTTAACAACATGCATTATCCTCATTGTAATCACCAAATGTATTTATCCAATCTTTGGTCAATCTTTTCATAGTTTCCATCAATACCTGAGGCAAGTTCATAATGGGTATCACCCTTCACTCTATATTTTGATATTATAGTCATTTTTTTATGTGGACAAAATATTATATTAGAATATGTTAATTTTAGCTTCTAATAAATGAGAAATAAAAGAGTTAACTTATAATAAGATATTTATAGCAATTAAATGAGATCGGTGGTTGATGTAGTCATTAGTGCCTTTCTTTTAGTTTAGTATTTATTATGGCACATTTTAGTTCAACCTACTATAATATATAATACTTATGAAATTAAAATATTTCTTTTTACATAATAATGATTTAGTATTTTTTTTAATTTTAAATAATATAAATATATTAATTATGTGTGTTGGGTATATAGTTATGTGTATTATATTATTTGCTTTGATGATAAATAAAATCTAGTGCCTTTTAATGCTCATAGAGTAAACTAATTTGACAATATCGTTTCTAAATTATGTCTCTTTATTAAATTTATGATGTCTTATATAGGTAGCATTTCTTATGAAATTTATATATGATTCATGTTAGTGATCTCTAATATTTCAATTTTATATACTTCCTTGCTTAGCCTATCATGCCATAGAGTGATCTTATTATGAGTTTGAGCATCACCATCGCATACCACCAATTGCTTATGATTGCATTAGCATCATATACTCGGTATTTGTGAACTTGATTGTAATGTTTATTGCCTATAATTGTTCTTCCTAAACTATTTCTATATTGTTGAGCTTTTGAAAGTTGTTATATTATATTGATATCATATTTTGGCACTCTTCCACACTACATGCCCATCTTTTTCATTTTATGATCTTGATAGTAACTATGACTGAGAGTTTAGCTCGAACACCATTGATTGCTCAAAAATCAATTCTCATGTTGGTTGGATTGAGGTCAACTCAAAGCAAGTAAGTTGAACTATTAGCATAAGCAAGGATTGAACTTTATTTCAAGCCAATTTCAATCTATAAGCGGATTAGCTCGGACTAGGAGTATAGCTCAAATATTGTCAGCTGTGAGTGTATGTACTTATGAGGTCAATTTCAATCTATAGCGAGTCTAGTCTAGTACAAACTCAAGCACAAGCTCGATGTTCGATGAACTCGACACACGAGCTCATTAGTGAGTTGAGTTTATGCTGGCTGACGAGCAAACTCAGCTCACTTATACACATAACTTGCTCTTGTGGAATATACCTTCAGTCAAGTCCCCAATTTAGGAGCAAAACAAGTATGATACTCAAAATTTTTATATGCAAAGACATTTTGGAGTTCCAATTTGAGGTCATACTAGCAAATTGCCCCCATGCTTTGCTATTAAAAGAATAATTGTAGAAAACAAGATAGGACAATTAATAGCTCCAATATTTATGCATTCATCATGGTATTGTATTCAATGATGTTCTTGAAAATTTTATTTTTTATCTGAAAATCTTGAAAACTAATTGGAACCAAATGCTTTAAACAAGTAGATAGTTGATTAGTTTGCTTGGAAAATTATGAGGATACTCTATTTCATAGAGTTTACATTTATGAATAAGGAAAGATGAATATGTAAATCTTTAAAAAAAGCAAAATTTGCATACTTAGCACTTAATTGTTATATATTTATAAAGATACTATTTTTCTTATGCTTAAAAAGATGCATTTTGTTTTAAAAAATTAATGATGATATTATTTTTTATGTAAATTTAAATATTTGAGCACTATTCTTATAAATATGAAAATTTAGATGTTATATTTATAAATATATAAGAATTATGTGCTATATATAAATATTCCAAAAAAATTATTTCTAACTTAAAATAATAAAGTTCATAAAATGAAAAAAAAAACACTTCACCAATCGCCCAAAAATTAGTACAATATGCGCACATGGTTTTAAAAAAATTAGTACAATTGCTAGTTCTTGATATGCCCTACCACCTTATGAGTGAGTTTGAATTAGTTCGCTTCTCTCTTCTTGAGATGCCACTCACTTCCGAGAACATGTCCATCAAAAAATATTTTTTCATGGGATATTTTATTTTTTGATTTATATGTTAAATTAATGTTGATTAAAATAATTATATAAAGAGAGATATAGTCCTATAATTAGTTTATACTATTACTACATATACACTACACAAACATATATACAAATACACACAAGTATAATTTTATTTAATAGCCTTTAATTTTATTTAATAGCATCTCTAAAGATAGTACAAGAAGCCAATGCAATGAACGAGTCAGATATAATTGTAATAACAATGACATTGACAACTTACCAAAGTAGAAACGCCATAAAATATATAAAATCAATCCATTTATTATGATTGCAAAATTATAGAAGCTAGCTGACATGATTAAGTAATGGCATTCTAATATGAGTGCCTTCATTTTTAATCTCTCACACCAATATCCCCACTATCCTTTTTGGAGCTATAGTTGGTAGCAAACACACTACCATGCCTCATTGCATTCAGAGTAGGCTTTTATCATGCCTCTACCCCTAACAAGAAGGTTGTTGACGTAAATTTTAATTAAAGCTCCAACCATAACATTTCCCCACCCCCTCCACCCTAGCACCTTCATGGCTACTATTATCCTTGCTTGGTCCATAAAATAATATAGGTCAAGATGCAAAAAAAATATTGTTTGTTTTAACCTAGCTTGTTCCATATTCAATTAAACCTTGAGATTTTATCTTTTTCATGTAACTTCATAAGAGGATACTCATCTCTCAAGTCTTCTGATTTTTCTTGATTTGCTATATGCATATACATTGAATTGGACAATCAATTTTAGCAACCATAGATAAATGCATCATAATGAATTCAAATCATCAGCCCAAACAATCTATTTATTTCAGTTGTCTAAGCATGTACAAATAAGAAACTTGGAACACCCACACACCAATTCCTTGCACTGCTAGTTTATGAGCTCACTATCAAAGTTTGATGAAGAACAGCAGCACATTTTTCATAGTTCAAAACTTTAAGCAACATGTAAGAGAGCTCGGCTACTTACTAAAAGGTTTTCCTATGAAAAAATGAATGCCTCTCTGATAAGGGGGCCAAAATCTCAAGGACATTTCTAAGAATTCCTTTATCATAGGCATTATTCTTAACAATTGCCTCACTCTGTAAGGGCGATTTGAGAAAGAGTTGCCTGCATTTGCTCTTAGGAGCCTCCTTAACTTCTCCATTCATTGTATGAAGACTAGCCTTTAATGCTGCAGCGCTTGCTTTCATTCAGTTTCCTCCAGTCCAAATACTCTTGCCACTTATATGTCTGTTTATTTCCGTCAGATAAGTAATCCATTATTAATGAGAGTCTTATAAATGCCAAGCAAGAATAACTGCCCTACCTCATTTGTCGTCGTGTTTGTGAGGCAAAGTTGAGCATGGTATCCACAAAAACCAGCGAGGAGTAGGGAAACCACAACCAGGAACACAATTAGAAGCATCTGTGTGTTGTGAGCACTTAGTAGCCACTGCAAATTTTGCAAGCTCGTAGCTTCAGAGAGGGAGCATGGAAGTAATACTAATGCTACGACATGGATGTTATTTTGTAAAATATTTGCTGTGAGAGAAAAAATATTTACTTACCTGAACAACATGAGGAAACAAACTGTAGAATGATTTATCAATGTCATAATAAACTGAAATGGGAGGAATGGAGTTGAAAAAAGGTTAACGTCCTGAACTTGGAAATTCAATAAACAGAACAAGTTTAATCGATATGAGCTTTACCTGTTAAAATTAATATGATTTTCCTTTCTTTCAACTGACCAGCAAGAATCAAGCCAAGGACAATAGCCCCATATAAGCAAATAAGTGCGTGCCTAAAGAGAAAAAAACGAGATTACAAAAGAAAGAAAAGACTTTTTCTAAAACTTATTTTTGAAACCTAATAATTTTCTCTTGCGCTAACAATTTAAGAACAGAAAGTTAAGCAATTTTAATATATTCCACGTTTTGGCAAATCCAACACATTGTCCATGTATAAAGAAATGTTCTACATATTAATCTGACTTCATAAAATTAAAAAGTCCCACGCCATAAAATGGAGATCTGAAATCTGAATTCATAAAATAAGTATAGTTGGATTTCTTAGTTTAATTTCAAAATTTTAATATTAATCAACTTATTTTCACATGTGCGCAATGATGTGCTCATGAGAATAAGTGTTAGCCCTTTGTTTATGATATTTCAGATTTGGTTCACCATTTATTTGGTTCAATTTAAGCAATTGGTTTCATCAATTCCGATGCTGATCTAATCCTTTGACTTGAAATTATTTGTTTTGGAGTTATTTGAGTATTGATCATATAACAAATTTAGATGTTAACAGGCTTTAGCAACACAGCAACTTTAGGGTCCTATAACAGGTGCTCTCATATTGTAGGCACAATTATTGTGTTGGCTTTCTGATGCTATCTGAGGGATGCCATTTGTTTTGTGCTACAGTGCTGTGATCAACATGTTTGGGATTTAAGCCAAGCCTATCACAGGCGCTCTCCTACAGCATAAAATTTTGTCACTATATTTCCAAAGTGAAACTCAATACTAACGTCACTTAACAGTTCATTGAAGCGATAGAATTTTAACTGCCTTAAAAATCAAATTGATGACTTATTAAACAAGCAAAATCAAATAAACAACAATACAAATCAAGTTGAGCGAATTAAAAATTTGGAAAATAACCAAGTTCAAGCAGGTGAACTTAGATGAGAATCCAATCATTATGAGGAACCCAACAACGACAACAACAATAACAAGCCTTTATCCCACTATATAGGGTCAACTACATGAATCCTTCTCCATTGTGTCATATTAAGTGTCAAATTCTTATTTAATTCTAATAAACATTTTTTATGCTTCCTAACCAAATTTTTTAGGTCCACCTCTACCTTCTTATACATAGGTCAAATCTAATACACAATACTCTCCTAATCATCAAACTAGATGTTTTATTGTACCAAACCATCTAAGACGACTCTCTCTAATCTTATTAGCCACTAAAGGTACTCTTAACCTTTTCACATATATATTTGTTTTGCATTTTGTTACTAAGTGTAAAGCCACTCATCTACCTGAGCATACTCATCTCTGAAACACTTAATTTAAACTTATGCTTCTCTTTATTGGTTTGACATAAAAGCATTGCAATTCTCATCACCATCTTATAAAATTTTTACTTCTATGCAATACTTTTCTATCACACAACAGACTTGATCCATTCCTCCACTTCAACTATGCAACTTGAATTCTATTATAACATCTCAATCTATTCACATCACTTTGACCAATAGACTTGATATATCTATAACATTCACTCTTTTTAATGACTTGATTACCCATTATTACAACACTATCACTAAATCTTCTACAACTAAAATTACACTCCATGTACTCTATTTTAGATTTACTCAAATAAAAGCCTTTAGAATCTAAAGTTGACCTTAATAATTCAAGTTTCTCCTGAACTCCCTCTCAAACTTATCAACAAGAAGAATATCATTAGTAAAAAACATGCACCAAGGTACATCCTCCTGTAAATGTCTAGAAAGAACATTCATAACTAAAGCAAAAAAGACATGAGCTTTAAGCTGATGCTTAATGTAATCCAATTGAATTGGGAAAATACTTGGTCAATCCTCCTTGTGTTTGAACATAAGTAATCACTCCAATATACATATCCTTTATGACTTGAATATAAGCAATATTAACTCCTTTCTTTTCTAGCTAAAGCACTTCTCTGGAAACTTTATCATATATTTTCTCTAAATCACTGAATATCACATGTAGATCCTCCTTAATAGAGTTATACTTATATCTCAATAAAAGTAAAACATCCATATTAGACCAACTCGGCATGAAACCAAATTAGTTTTGAGAAACTTTTCTATGATATCATAACATATGCTCGATTACTCTCTCCCATAATTTTAATGTATAGCACATTAACTTAATTCCTCTATAATTTTCACTCTTGTATATCACCTTTATTCTTAAAAATAAAAACCAATAAATTCTTTCTCTACTCATCTGGCATCTTTTTAATCTTTAAAATAAAGTCATGATGATCTCTTAAGCATTTTCACACTTATTATTGGAATAATATCAAATCCTGCTTTTCACACTTCTTTTTTTATGGTAAAAATAAAAATCTCTATTTTTGTTTAGGATACTAAGATCACTAAAATCAATTATATTCGTACAACCTTAATTAGAAAGTTTATCAAAATATCACATCCACCTATATTGAATATCCTCTTTTAAAAAAATATAAAACACTTTTTAATCTTCATTCTTAATGCACTTACTTGAACTAAATCTTTACTTCTCTCTTTCTCGACAAAGCTTATATACATCTTTCACAAGATACAATCAATTATATAAATTACTAAAATTGAAATTTTACATCACATATTACTTTTCTTAGAATCATGCCACTCTATATATTTCCCAATTCAGCTTTACATCTAAACTAATTTCTATAATAAACTTTCTTATTTTTAATAATTTTTTTGCACATCTTGACTCCATCACTAATTATTTTTATTAATATGATCTTTTCTTTTTTGATTCTCTAAGCACATTTTTTGCAACTTGATTAATCTCACTTACTATTTTTTCCCATAAAAAATTAATTTATTCAAGAACATACCAAATTTTAAGATCTTGTAGCTTAGTCTTAAAATTATTTTTGCAAGTATTCTTAACTGCCCACATTTAATCCTAGGATAATATTTCGATGTATTTTTCATTTTCCAACCCATCATCTTAAAATTTAAAACTAATAGCCAATGTTAGTTAATTTAACCTTCATTCGGAATGACCTTATAATCTTTATAATATAAATGATCTATTTTTTTAATCAGAAATAATTAATTTTGTTTTCTAGATTAATTTTTATAAATGATAATATGTTCATCTCTTTTCTTAAATAAAATATTAGCAATTATCAAATCATAACTTAAAGCAAAATCTAATATAATTTACATCCTCCAAAGTCGTAGCCAACATGAATGCTTTTAAACTTTTCTACCGCTCTACCAATATGTTTATTTAAATCTTCTCCAATAAATACTCTTTTTCAATAAATATCATTTATATTAATCCTTTTTAAGTCATTTCAAAATTTTCTTTTAAGCATACATTCAAATCAATCTGAGGGCATAAGTACTTATAATTTTAATAATCTTAGTAACAATAACAATATTTAAAGTTAAACACTAAACTCTTCTCTAAATATTAAAGTTCAAAACTAAACCATCAATCTCCTTGGCCATCTTCCCAACCCATTTAATTTTTTGAATCCATAAGATATCTATCTTCCTATAATCATAATATCTAATAATTTCATTAATTTATCTATAAGAGTATCAATATTCTAAATTCTTAAACTAATTTTAGATTCATGGAATAGCTTCTTCACTGGCAATTCATCTATAATGTGGGAACATTTGCTTATTTAATGCTACACCCAGGCGATGATGCATCAACCCTCGCACAATTTCCACTATATTCAGGACATATAATAGGTCACATTCAAGGAATTCACTAGAATTGACACAATTTATTAAAGGATTCATGTCATAATTTTTCAATAAGTTTTACGTTGTTGTTGACTACCTAGCGCAGCCCTCCACTTTTCTCATCTGAAACTTAAGACCCAATAACGGTAGTGTTAGTCATTATGATGAATCCAATCACTTGAATATAAATATGATAGACGACAATTATGGGGAAAATAATTAAGATAAATATTATAAGTTTGACAGAAAAGTTTATGAAAATCATCAAAATTAAAATTTTAAAGTAGATTATAACATAACTAAAAAGGTTTAAATTGAAGCATCTATTTTTAAAGAAAAAAATGATTAAAAGGTATTTTTACTAGATAAGAGACATGAATAATTTCATTGAGTACCAAATACTGCATGTTGAGAGACTTGAGAGTTACAAAATTAAAATAACTGGGCAAAGTAAAAATGTACTAAATGAGTATGGACAAACAAGGAAAGCTTAGGAAGAGAACATATGTGCTAAACTGAACTAACTCTTAAAAGAAACATATTTAACTTCTTCATATATTAACTATGTCATGTATGAATGATTTAATATGGTTAATTTCATTAGAACAAGTATAAAAAAGTGACTAAATGCAAGAACAATAAGTTTTTTATTCTAAAATCAGTAAGTATCTCAAAATAACATTCACTAGGTTTACACATGGTTTGAAACTTCACATCAAAAGAGATTCATCAAAGTATGTGTTTAATGTGATTAGATTATAAGAAAATATTAAAATGTCGCATGTTTATATATATTAGGAGTGCCTCTTTTTTGCCAAATTAATCAAACTTAAACTACTTAACCAAACATCAAAAGGTAGGAACACTACAATTTATAAAGAAAAATCTACTATTACATATGGGTCTAAAGTTTCTACTAAAATATGTTTTAAATGTCATCAACTAGTCATTTAACTAATGAATATCCTAGTAGAAATTTCCATAATTAGTTCCGATTGAACTCTATGTTCTTTGCTACAAAATACAAACTTTGAGAGGATGTTAGCAAGAACTGTGTCAAAACAACCACAAACTTAAGGAAAAATATCCATTTTTGCCGTTGAAGATCATCATGCTAAAATGGCTCATATGATTATATATTATAAAAATTATTGATGCTTCTTATATTACTAAATTATTCTTCTTGTTGATAAGACAAGGGAGGGAGTCCAAGAGAAACTTGAATTGTGGAGGTCAACCTTAGAGTCTAAAGGTTTTGTTTGAGTAGATCTAAAACTAAATATATAGAATGTAATTTTAGTTGTAGAAGTTCTAATGGTGGTGTTGTGATATTGGGTGATCAAGTCATTAAAAAAAGTGAGCATTTTAGATATCTCCTCTATTGTTGATGGTGATGGTGAAATAGATGGGGATGTTATTAGTAGAATTCAAGTTGGGTGGTTGAAGTGGAGGAATGCATCTAGCCTGTTGTGTCATGGAAAAGTTCCTCTTAGACTTAAGGAAAAATTTTATAAGATGGTGGTAAGACCTACAATTATTTATGGTGCGAGAATGTTGGTTGATAAAGAAGCATGAAAATAAATTAAGTCATATATGAGAATGCTCGTGGATTAGTGGCTTTACTCTTAGAGATAAAATGTGAAATGATCGGAAAACGGTTGGAGTAGCTTCAGTGGTAGATAAGATTAGAGAGAGTCGCCTTAGATGGTTTGGCCACATAAAATGTCGGCCGTCCAATGACCCGATTAAGAGAGTGGATGTATTAGATTTGCCTCATATTTAGAAAAGTAGAGGTAGACCTAAAAAGACTTGGTTAGGATGTATAAAAGATGATCTTAATTTATTAAAATTAAATGAGAATTTGAAACATAATAGGACACAATGGAGAATAAGGATTCATGTAGCTAACCCCACATAGTGGGATAAAGGCTTGTTATTGTTGTTTGCTTCTCATATTGCTAAATTATATTTTAATAAATGATTAAATTACATCAATTAACTAATATCATTATTTCTGATAGAGATAAAATTTGTAAGTTATTTTTCAGAACATTTGAAAAAATATAAAAAATCAACTAAAATCTTCAACTATTTATCACCCCACCAAATGATGGGCAAATCGAGATAGTTCATAGAGTTTGAGTAATTTGTTATGATCTTGATTAAAAAAATCCTCTAGTTGGGACTTAATATTACCTAAGTCTAAATTTCCATAAAAGGTATCTATTAATAAGTCTATAGGCATGAGTCGAATTAAAATAGTAATAGAATTTCAACCTATAAAATTTAAAAATCTTATTAAATTTTTTGTTGAGTCTAAGTGTAGTAAATTTGCACGATCGCTTGCATAACATATTAATAATTTGCACAAAAATATTTTTTAAAAAAACAATTACTAATGACAACTATAAGTCCTCTATTGATGTGAATAGAAAGTACATAGAAATTAAAATAAATGATGAGGTAATATTATATTTGAATCCAAAAAGATTTGTTATAAGACCTTTTAAGAAATTAAATATAATAAAGGTCATGTCATTTAAATCAATGCAACGCACTGAAATAAATGCTTATAAATTATAAAGTTTAGGAAGTTTCAGCATTAGTCTGATTTGACTTTATTTCACCAACCTATAATTAATGCTTTGATCTTTCTCTTTTCATCTGTTTGCAAATGTGTATCCAATAATTTGTAGACAATTCTATATTTATTGTTCCTAAAGCTATAATGGATGATGAAATTGTATCCATTAATAATTGTAAAGAATCTTGTGCACAGAATGAAATATGTATGCCTTGATTTACTTGATAAATATCAAATGTTAAATTCACAGAAGTCAAAATTATATCTGTTGAACAGATTTGATAGAGATCTACAAATCCACTCATAACGAAACCACAATGCAAATAAAAGAGCTGGACAATGTTCTATTAGTATAGTTTGATTTTATTATTTTAATTTCAGTCTATATATTTAGACATGCATGAAGTTGTTCACTTTATTTAAAATGTTATTGGTCTGGTTCACCTATAGTTGAATCTGTTTTAAGTAATTAGATTAATCACTCCTATTGTTGGATAATTAGTGGATTTGTAACTATTTGATTTGAGGTTATTTGGGAACGCAATCCTGTAGCAAGTTTTTGTTTTAATAAGCTTTGGTGGTGCCAAAACTTTCATCTCCCATAGTGGGCGTCATCAGTGTGTTGATTTCCTAATGTTATTTAAGCAGTCCTATGTTTCTCTACTTCTTGAACATATCCATTGGCAATTCAATGGCACCATTGTATTGACCTGTGTGTTTGGGATTAAAATTTAACTGGCCATAAAATTTTTTTAATAATAAAATTCTAGTTTTTTGTTCACTCTTATGAGATGAGTTGGTATTAATTCCTTTGCAAGGTAAACAACCACAATTTTTTGGGAAGTCATCTTTTGTATTGAGATAAGGAATAATTTTCTCTCTTAGGGGCTGTTTGGTTTGCTGAAAAATAAATGCAGTGTCAAAAAAAATTCAATTAGATTGTTGGTTTCTGAATTTTGGGTGTAAATTAAATGCAAGAGTTTTAACTTTTTTTTGTGTTTGGCATGATGTAAAGTAAAATTTCCAAGCTAATGTAACATATTCTAAATACATTACAACTTTTGGTATATTTCAAATTGTCGATTTGAATTCCAAAATCTGGTCAAATAAAGTGTTATAGCCTCGTAGCCATGTCGGTCGTAGCCATCGCCGCTCGTCAGAATCCGCCGCCCTCCGGCGGTCGCCACAGCCAAAATAAGAATACTTTACATTACATTTATTTTACCAAACAAAAAAAACAAACTCACATATTTATAGAATTTTGAACCAAACAACCCTAAAACAATCCAAATACACTACATTCCTTTTACACTACATTCATTTTATATTGTATTCCTTTTTCAGGCAACCAAAGAGCCCCTTAATTAAAATGTAGTGTATTTAAAATACTTCAGAATTGTTTGAGTAGATGTGAAGCAAATGCAAGAAAATACTTTTTTGTGTATAGATTGAGAAAAAACTATGTAAAACTCAAAAGCGACGACGAAGGCGGTTACAAGTGATGGATGGTAGTAGCTACGGTGAGCGATGTCAAACAACAACCAACCAACGACGGCAAGCGGCGGCCAAAAGTTGCCATCGAGCAATGAATAGCAGCAATAGCGAGGGGCGGCATCGATGGGCGACAATCATAGTGGGGCCTATTATGAGTGCATATAATGGTCACAGCTTTGGTGTATTCCAAATTTGACCAAAATCAACAAATTTGGAATACAGTTAAAATGAAATACAATGTAAATTTGAAATTCATTGAAATTTACACTACATTTTAAAATTTTCAAGTTAAACATCAAATTTCTTAAAATCACTGCATTCCAAATACTCTCCTTTTTCACTAAACCAAATAATCCCTTAGTGAATTCTTTTATTATTCCTTCTCTTCTATATAATTAATTATTAATTTTTTATGAGTATAATTAATTTTAATCAAATCAATTACAATTTACAATTGACTTTCTTGTTTAAAGTGTGAATCTAAATTGACTTCTACTTTCACTACTTCAAATTTCTCATTGAATTTTTTTATTTGAACAATTATGAAATAATCATTTAGTGCAAATTTAACATATTTTTGGACTTACATCAAAAAGGGATGAGTTCTTGATTTAATTTAGAGTCATGGAAACCATGAATTTCAATTTGAATATGTGTGACTTCATCCATTACATTATCAACTTGCATCTAAAAAGGACTAAATTATGGATGCTAAAAAACAACTTCCAATTGTTTCACTATAGATGCTTAATTCTCTCTCAATATCCAATGTGCTAATCGCATGAAGTCTATGAAAATCACATGTAAATGTATATGCTGAATCCAAAAATACATGAGTAGGTGCATTAGCTAGATCAATAAGCATTTTAGGGTTATATCCATAAACTATCTCAAAAGGTGATTTATGGGTTGATCTAAAAATGAAACTATTGTACATAAATTCAGATGTAAGTAATATTAAATCTCAATTTTTTAAGTTTTTTTCAATTAAACATCTTAGTAAATTTTCTAATGTCCTATTAACAACATCAGTTTGTCCATCAGTTTGTGGATGAAATACAGAGGAGAATTCTAATTGTATTCCCATTACTTCTCATCATATAGTTTTTCACAAATAGGATATAAATTTGACATCTCTATCGCAAATTATAGTGAATGGGACTCCATGTAACTTGACAATTTCTTTAAAGAATAATTTTGCTATGTAAGATATGAAATGTGTCATCTTAAAAAATTTATCTACAATGACAAATATATTATCATGTCCACGAGGCATCCGAGGTAAACCTAATGTAAAATCTATGAATAAGCCTTCCCATGATCTAAAAGGAATACATAATGATGTGTAATGACACGCTTTTATTTGATAGTTTTAGGTTGACAACAAGTGTAACACTGGGCTACGATACGTTCAATATCCTTTCATAGAGACGGCCAGTAAAACCTTTGTTCAACTAGTGTTTGAGTCTTTAATTTATCAAAATGCCCTGATATAACTCCTGGATGTAGTTTAGAAATAAGAAATTCCCTTAGGGATGTTTTAGAAATACATAATCTCTTAC
Organism: Cymbidium sinense; assembly: GCA_021442155.1. Lineage (NCBI taxonomy): Eukaryota > Viridiplantae > Streptophyta > Magnoliopsida > Asparagales > Orchidaceae > Cymbidium > Cymbidium sinense. The sequence goes on from CM038215.1 coordinate 41,983,648, forward strand.
ATTTATAAAAATATTCATCTAGTATGAAAAAGGAGCTATCAAAAGTCAATGGCATAAATTCATATTCTAAATATATCATATGAAAATCAGGGCAAATTTTATAATTTTTTTAAAGTCTTGAATCCAAGGATTTGAAATTCAAAAGATAAAACTATTAGAGATGCTCTAGATATAGCGTCTATTGGTTTACTTTTTATTCCATGTTTATTTTTAAGCACAAGAAAAATCTTGAAGGTATTCAATCTATTTAGTGTGTCTATAATTTAACTTTTTTTAAAGTTAATGAATTTTAGGGCTTGGTGTTCTATATTTAGAACAAACTCTTTATGTAATAGATAATGTCTTCAGTGCTTAAGGGCTTGAATAATCGCATAAAACTCTCAATTATATGTAGAATATTTTTATCTAATGTGATTTAATTTCTCACTAAAGAAAACAACTGAATGATTTTTTTAACTTAATATTCCACCATTTCTAATACTTGATGCCTCACAAATCACCTCAAATAATTTATTGAAGTCAGAAAGTCTTAAGACAGGTGAAGAAGTCAGAAGAGTTTTAATTTGTTTCATATCTATTTCAACATCTGGGGTTTACGTGAACTTATCTTTAAAGATAAAAGATGTTAGTGATAGGGGCTACAACAAAACTGAAATTTCTTATAAACTGCCTATAAAAATTGCTAATCTATGGAAACTTCTAACATCCATAAAAGGCATCGAAGTTGGCCAATCTATAATAAACTTAATTTTTGATAAGTCAACTTTTAATCCATCAACAAAGACAATAAAATAAGAGAAGATAACTTCACTTTGACAGAAAAAATATTTCTTAAGATTTATATATAATTTTGTTGCTCTTGATTTTCTTTAAACCATTCTTAGGTGATATAGATGTGATTTCTCATCTAGGCTATAGATAAGAATATCATCGAAAAAGACTACAAGCAACTAACTAATAAAAGATTTCAATATAATGTTCATTAATCTTATAAATATATTAGGTGAAAAATCAATCAAATGTCATGACTAACCATTCATAAAGACCATCGAGAGTTTTGAACGATGTCTTTCATTCATCACCTGGTCTAATCCTTATCTGATGGCATCTACTTCTCAAATCAATTTTAGAAAATAAAGATGAACCTGAAATAAAATCTAACATATCATCCAAGCTAGGTATAAAAAATTTATATTTTATTGTGATCTTATTTATTGCTTTGTCATCAATACACATCCTCCAAATTCTATCTTTCTTAGGAGTTAAAAGAGCTAGTACAATATAAGAACTAAGACTTTCTTAGATAAAACCCTTTTTCAAGAATTCATCTACTTATTGTTTTAACTCTGCATGCTCAATTAGATTCATCTTATAATGGGTAAATTAGGTATTTATAAATCAAGAATCAAGTCTATAGTATGTTGTATATCTCTTAATGGTGATAGTTCATTAGGTGAGTCAACGGGGATCAAATCACAAATTCAGATAATAGATCTAAGACCACAACAGGTGTATAGTGCTCCTTAACATCAAAACAAACAGAGAAGTAGGGTTATTGAACTCTCTAACTAAGCGTCTAAATCCTATAGTTGTGATTTGAATTCTAGAAGACTCACCTATTAAAATATACATCAGTATCCTCACTATCAATTGGAGTTTGCATTTTCTCTTGATTAAATTTAGGTTGTAATTCAAAATTGAGTTTGTGAGGAGTTGTGAAGAATTCTATGTGGGGTATAATTGACCTCTTTTCATTAAGCTTTACAGAGAATAATTTGATTGTTTTCTCATTATATTTGAATACATAAATATTTTTACGACCACAATAAATTCCATTCAAATCATAAAATCATAGTCTTTCTAATAGGATATGAGTAATTTTCATTGGAAGAACATCACACTAAATTTGATCAATATAGCTACTTATCTTAATTGGAACAAGACATTTGTTTGTGATAGATAGGGATGTATGATTTACTCAACTGACTTTAAATAGTTAGTGAGATTTCAATTGGGATTGGTGATAGCATTGGTTGATACAATATTTGTAACAATACCTCTTAAGAGAACTATACCTTTTCCTTATATAAGATATATATTGATAAAATATTCCTCGTTCTCCAAGATTCATCTTAAAGTAGCCATACACCTAGTACATTGAATTATCTATATTTTGGTCTATTTCTTCATCTGATAGTGATGTATCATCATGTATCTCTTCAATATCCTCTTCTTCTCCTAAATCTTCCAATTCATCTAGAAACATGATTTTTACTCTATATTAATTTTATATATGACCTTTCATACCATTTGAAGCAAACTATCTCTCTCACATTTTTAGAAGTAGATTCAGTGGGGTTCGTTTTAGAGGAGTTGTTTAGTGTAGAAGGATTAAGTCTAACAATAAACTTTTGAAATTGAAATTTTAGTGAATATTTAGAAGATATTTAAGTTTTCATCTTGAATGTGGATGCATCCTTCTTATATTTTTCTAGGAGTAAAGCATAGTGAAAAGTGGCATCTAAAGTCTAGTGATCGTGAAGCTCTACCTCATTCCTAATATCTCCTCTTAAACTAATGACAAATTTATTAGCTACTTGTCACTTTTGATTAATATATTATGTTCTAGCTATTAAATCCTCAAATGTTTTCATATATCTCACTACTGATATATTTGTTTGTTTAAGAGTAGTCAATTGTTCATGGAGCCTTTTATCATGATTTCTAGAATAATATTTAGCCCTTAAAATTTCTTTCATGTCTACCGATACATGAGATTTAAATCTCTTTTTTTAATTTCATTTTGGCAAACATAATCCGTTGTTAATCATCCACATGATATCAATCAAAAAATCGTCCATTTGGGTTAACAAATCTATATTCGGGTCATGAACACCGTTATGCGTTTGACCTTCTATCTTAATTTATTTCGTAAGTTCATGTAAGATTTCATGGACCCTAAGATGGTCTTGTCTAAGAATGTTTCTCAAATTTGGCCTACTCACCGGATAGTCATCTCTAGGAAGTTCAATATTTTCCCCTCCTAAGAGTTCTAAGTCATCCAGACGTGGGTTAGTCGATAGGGTTTGAAGCTTAGTACTCAACATTTAAAATTGTACAGCTGGGTTCATTAGAAGGTCTTCTATCTTAGTGAGTTTCTCTTCACTTCGCATAGTGATCTCATCTACCCTCCTAATTAAGTCTTCTAGTTAGTCCAAGCAAATAGATTTGAATGGCATGATGTAAACAAAAAAATACAAATATGTCACTTCAAATAAAATTTTAAATATGCGTTAAGTGAAATAAACTTAACACAATGAAGTGCATAATTTTGAAAATAGTAACATTCAGTAAACACAAAAATAACTTGTGGATGCTATAAAACATTAACTTACAAAGAAATAAACATAAGATCTTTAAGGATATGAGTTTGATTTTTATGTAAGGTTTGTATACTAGGTTTATCTATTTAGTGAAATCTCCCTTACTCAAGTTGTCACTAAAATATTATGACTTGTATTTAGGTTTAAGTAAGAAAAAGCTAGGCTTTTTGAGTGAAAACAACTAATTGGTAGTAAAATAAATATTCATAGGATTATCTACCACATGAATTTAGAATGAGTTTCTAATTGAAATCATAAAATCTGTAAAGAAAATTATACTAAATCCAAAACACAAAACTAATCTGGTTTAAATTTGATATGGATTATTTATGAGCACTTTCTTCAAGCCTCCAAACATTGGGCTCAAATATCAAAATTAATGAAACAGTCATGAACAGAATGTCACAGTGAATGAAAAAAGTACTTCAAGATCTTCCACTCACCAAAATAGAAGAGATGTAAAATCCTACTCACCCAAGTAGAACGTTAGCGAGAGATCATCAAATCTCTCGAATGGTTGGCCACCAACCAAAGAGTTTTTACTCAAATTTTTCACACAAAATAATCTAACCCATTAGGTAAAAATAAGATTTTATATAAATATAATACTTCAAAGGATGTGTCCCTTAGGAGAAAACCTCTGAAAAAAGTCAAAACTTGTCGTTTCATAGTGTCAAGGTGCCACAGTCCAACGCTAAGGCACCATAGTCCAGCACCAAAGCATCACAGGCCAGAGCCAAGACGCTAGCTTCTCTGTCCCCAAACACTAAATACCAATGCAGCCATTGGGCAAAAACCACCACCTAAACGCCGATTGACACCTACATATTATCACATGAACTTATATGATTTTAACTCTTATACAACACTTAAATATAATCAAATACATTCACTACTATATAATATACAGAGACATAAACAAAAAATATCACAACACCTAAAGTAGAATAAAGTCCTCATAAGTTTAAACTTTTAGTTTGGACCTCGTGGCAACTCATTTTCTCCTTTGATGTGCTACAACAGAGAAGCACACGATTTACAATCCAAGAGCCATAATGTAATATCCAATTAATTATTTCCTAATTGCCTAACTTTTGTTATCATGTAAACCCACTTTACTAAGCATCTGCGGGATTAAAACCTTGACGCGTATGGTGAATCGACCGTTCACTATTTCATTTCCTTCCATAGCCTACCTCTCCTTCCGCGATCGGTCGTCTCCTCCTTGCCCTTCCGGCCGGCGGCGCTCCGTGACCGAGCGCGCGAGCCGTCATCCCTTCCCTCGGCATCGGACAAGGAGTCGCCTCGTGGCAGACTCGTGCTTTGGAAACCGGTCGGCTTCACGGACCGCCGATCGCCGCTTTGGACGCCCTTCATGGTCGACTTCATCAGGAAGAACCTCCCCCATTAGAATCCATCGTCATGGCAGATTGGCTGGGAGTTTCTGAATCATCATCGCGAGAGAGCGGTGATTTAAAGGAATTTGGGTAAGTTATGCAATCCATTTACTAATTGACTTGGGTTGTAGAAAAGAAAATAAAAGGGTAAAGTGGGTTAGCAGATTAAATTTAACGACAAGTGATAGGGTTTTGGGGAAATCGAAATGTTTGGGGAAAAGAGAATATGTATGTAGTAGTATGAATCGTTAATGCAAACAAGGAATCTTTAAGTTTATGTTAATTTCGGTATGTATTGGCGTTAGTAGATTACTTTGGAATGTCTAAGTATTTGAAAGCTTATATGAGGAGATATCAATTAAGATTGGTGTTAATTATGAGTTTCATTTATGAGTTGTATGTATTAAAAGTATTTAGAAGAGTTATTTATTATAGGTTGTGTATCGAGGAGGAATCGAGGAAGCATCCACTTGACACAGATGAGGTGAGACATAATTCTAATTTAAATTCGGTTTATTCTTATATCTTGTTTTACTTCATTAAATATGAATGACATATAGATATTTACGTCTATTGAATCTGAAATCTAAATGTTTACTTGGCCTTGTAGATTCGATTTATAATGATTATAAGGCATTAGTTATACGTATGATTTCATTGGACATATAGAAATGTTTGGCATGTTAAATGCGATAATGTGATAAGCGAAAATGTCAAAATTGTGATAGGAAGAAATGTTATACTGATCTATGAGATAGGCAAAAGTTCGTGAGATGAGGTGATTAGGGATCTTAGTATCCCACTCGACATTTTGAGGTTGGGGTCGTTAAAATTTATCCAATTGTGTCCAAATTACATTGGTATAATGTTACCCCTTTACCCTTGACTTTAAGTAGGTGTGCTTATGTATGAAAGTCAAAATCTGATTATAAATGACATTTAAAAAATGATTTGATATAAAGCGAAATGATTTTCATTATCTTTGATATTGACATCTGATGTATCTATTGTTCGTTATATTACATTTTAGCCTTCGTATTGTTGATTGATATTACATTCTTGCGTTCTAGTTTTTTGTAAATTACATTATGCGATTGTTTTATCTTATCTTGACTTATTTTAGCATTCTTTCCAAACTTTTGTTATGATCTTCTGGATTGAAAATTTGAAAAAGCGGGTAAATGTCGTTTGTTGAATTGGATTTTGGTATATAGTTTGGAAAGATTAAAGAACTTTTTTGGGTATGTATAAATTAAATGTCTTTAGTTTACGTATTTATTCTACTTAAAATTTAAAATTCTTTGGTAATTGTGATATGAATTAAGTTAAGTAGTATATGAATTACAAATATTTGTGATGATTTGATTAGATTCTTTCACTTTTGGATTCGCTAATACAGTTGGACGTGTTGGTGAATCCTTTGTCGTCAGTCATCTGATCATCAAGATGATAAGGGCAGAGCATAGGGTGTGACACATAAAATCATCGATCCAATGATACAAGACTTTGATTTGTGCCTTAAACTCTTATAATTAGAGTAAGTAGTCCCACTACGAGCAAAATGGTGATAGAGAGAAAATTGTCGCCAACGCTTTGTGAAATTCAATACGAAACATAATCTAATATTTACGCTTTACTAGTATGGCGTTCAAACATAATTGAGGTTGTTTGGTTTATTGTGAAAATTAATAAAATAGAATATTTCATAGAATTTCATGTTTGTGAACAAGAAAAGATTAATATGTAAATCTAAAAAGAAAGGGACATTTCAATCTTAAAAAAAAGTTTGCAAAAATGAAAAAAATAAGAGAACCTTTCACTGGTTAATCACCTAATAATTAGTATCTGTGCATGATAAAAACTTTTTTTTTTCTGGCAATTCTGCTCTGATTAATGCATCTTGATTTTCAGGCTTCTCAATAATATCTCAAATGATTATTAATATATTAATTACATCAAAACCTCAAAAATACAAGTATAATATAGACAATTATTTTGAGAGTAGAATTAGCTATACAAATTTTTTTAGTGTCACCTATGGTTCATTAATCTCATGAGCTGAATACAAGATTATTTTAAGGTTAAAACACAAGACGAACATTTTTACTTAAAAATAATATTTTAATAAAATAATTTTCCTAGTAGATTTACTTATGTTAAAGCCCAATTTGTTGTTAATTGGATAATTAGACCTCTATAGTCCTTGGTGTGCATATGAGTAGTAAAGATGGAGGTAGTATGTTCATATAAGTAATTATATTATATATGTATACATTGTATGTACATATTTGTAGATATAATGTACATCATATATATATATATACATGGTATGTGTATATATATTATATATGTATTAATATATATGTATAATATATATATATATATATATATATATAGAGATATATTATATATATATATAATATATTATATATATATATATATATATATATATTGTATAATATTATTAATGTGATATTATTACGTGTATAACATATGTATACATATAATATACATCACACTTTTTTTATTTATAGTAGGCCAGGTGAAAAAAAAATTAGTTTCTATTTTAAATTCTTATTAATGTTAGGTTGTTAAAGCATTAATGCAAGATAGATCATGATTGACATATATGATTATAAAATAGATATTCTTATTTATGAATGGAAAATGATAATTAATTATAACTTCATAAAATTAAATAAATAAGTTTAAATTTTTAGTATGAGAGTAAGCGGTAAAAGGTATGAGACATTCAACATTGCGCCAATACAGCAAAACAGATACAAAAGGTTAAAAGCATTATATTATTTCTATAACATTAATTGTATCACACCCAGATGACCCCTTATCGCGTCGAAATATAACGAGAATCGATTGACCGATTAGCGACCGTTCCCGTCTTCTGGAGCGAAGCGCGTGAAATTTGTCTAATCAAATCATCACAAATATTTAATTCATATACTTAATTCATATCACTTACCAGCGTAAATAAATACGAGCAAGACATTTAATGCGTCACGCAAAAGCCTTCTGATTCCAAAAGCAATTAAATCTATCTACTCAGCGGTGCTTTTCGTAAGCAAAATTAGTAAGAACAGAATCTTAAAGTAAGTTCTGAGACGTAACAATGGTGCGTACATATGTAAATTTACAGTAAAGCTGTGCTTGATAATGTAACGATAAACGATATCTTTGAGGTCTTTGTAGAAATATATGATATAAGCGAACGATATCTTAGGAATAAATCAGGTTAAATCTTTGTGCTCAATCATCGAGGATCGATAATATTCATTAAATCATTTCGGTTCTATATATCATCATTTTAGAAATGTCATTTATAATTGTAGGTTTTGACTTCATATAAAAGTCGTCACGTCGGCTAAAATTTGAAGGTAAAGCGGGCGACATATACTATAACGACGACAGACGACTTTAACGGCTCACCTCAAAATGCCAGTCGGGGATCTTAAGATTCCTGTCCACTTCTCGTCGAGCTTTTCTTTTGTCTGCTTGATTCGCATGTATGCCTATCACAATTTTCGACATTTCCGTTTATCACATTCGCATTTAACATGTTTTCATTTATATCCCGTGTCAATCTTTGGTAATCATGTCGTTGTAAATCATTAATCATGCAAAGTAATAAACATTTATTTCATTCAATATGAAATATCTACATATTCATACTATTTATGGTAAACGATTGGCGTAGAATAGAAATTAGCATTATGTCTCACTCGATTAAGGTCGATTAATGTGATGTGCTCCGCCGATTCCTCGCCAGTCTATCATAATGAAATAACTCTTAAATACTTAATACATGCAACTCATAATAAACTCATATCTTATCTTTTAAAATTGATATCTCCTAAGTCTTTATCTGACTCTCGCCTATTAATTACACGCTTCAATCAACAAACTAAAATTAACAAAACTCGATCAATCCAAATTGATAATTCTACTCACTGCGTGACCATTTGAACTTCCAATCACGCATTTCACGCATTTCAACACCAAGGGCGGCTAAAGAAAAAGAGATAGGAAAGAAAATTAGCTTACAAAATTACCTTTTCGTCGGCGAACGGAAATCTGAGCGAGCCGATCGGTTCACGATTTCACCCGGCGACACGGATTTCCCTGTCGGTTCACGGATTTCCCAGACTTCTGGTCGCACTTCCAGACCGGCAGCGGCGCTTGCGGCGTGAGCGCGGCTCAACGACGAAGTGTCGCGATCGGCCAGGCGACGGGCTTCGAAGCGCAGCGGAGGCGGCGTCAGCCGGCCTGTGTCGAAGCCAGGGAAGCGCGGCGGCCATGGCCGAAGAGAGCGAGGAAGCGGTTCTGGTGAAGTCGGAACGGCACGTGTCGGAGGATCCGTCGGCGTCAGGGAAGGGAAAGGAGGAAACGACTATGAGGAACGGTGGCAATGAAAGGAAATGAAATAAATGAACGTATTACCTTTCGATCGATCTAATACGCGTCGAGCTTTAATCGGCCATTGCGCTTAACTGATCTTATGTGGTTAATTAGCAAATAATAGGAATAAATTAAGAATAAAAATTAGGATATTACAATTTCCCCTCTTAAACAAAATTTAGTCGAAATTTCTTACGAATCATTCAAACGGGAAGGAAACTTACATCTCTTATTCAACCTCCTAGCTTTGATTGATTACGTGTTTCCATTTAATTTTAACATAGGAAATTTGTCATTTGTGTGTCTTTCAAATTCCAAAATATTTTCGGCTCCGTCATAAGTCAAATCGGTTGTATTTCAAACTTTGTATATGGAATCTTACGCTCTCGTGATCCATTTTCAACATTGAAATGTGAAAGCGTTGTGAATGTCTTCGATAAGGGTAAAAGTCAGTAATATTCAATCCTTTCGATGATTTCAAAGGTCACATGTACAGGGCTCAATTTACCTCAGTGACCAAATCTACTAATTCCTTTCATAGGTTTGACTTTCAAAATACAAATTCTCCAACTTGAAATTCTATTTCGGTGTTTTAAGTCGTAATACTTACGGCGATCGGCGACTTTCAATCTACGATTAATCGATTTTCTTAGCTTGATCAACCAACTCGGACTTATCTCTCCACTTGACCCGACTTCGATGGAGTTCTACACTTTTATACAATGCTTCATACAGCCATTTGAATCTTAGATTGGTATTTATTATTGTAAACAAACTCGATCTAGGAATATGATCTTCCCACCTCAAAATCTAAAACACATATCAAACAAATCAGGACTTGAATTGTTCTTTCGATTGTCGTCGGTCAGGATGAAAAGGCATCTTAAGTGTAGCGTGTGCGGCCTCTGAATTCCTTTCCATAATGGAGTAAATCTCTAAATCAGCGATCACTTTTTTTAGCATGAAGTCTTCTGATTTCTTTAACATATAATCAGACAATTTATCAGTGAATCATCTGTTTCATGGGTAAGAAATGGTGACTTGGTGTCATCATGACAATCTTATCACTTTAGATCCCAGGAAATCCATAACAAAATCCATTCGATTTCTTCCCACTTCCTCCGTATAGGTAATGGTATGATCCAAGGGTCTTTGATGCTTTCGCTTTAAATGACGACGTTTAGAGACATATTATTATGTCTTTCTTCATACGACCACCAAAATACTGCTTTTAAATCTTTATACATTTTTGAACTACCGGATGAATAGTATATCACGCGATGAGCCTCGCGTAAAATTTCTTGTCTCGATTATCACCAGTATCCATAATTGTATTCTTGAATAATACCTCTGCATCTACGGTAAAATTACATTGTCGGATTTGTTCGATGAATTTCGATATCGATCGGTTACATGCGACTTTGATTCCATCAAATAAAGTTGATTCTTGTCGATTGAGATAAATGCGGTATCCTTGAATCTTCTAACTTTTGTAGGCTCTAATTCTCGATCAACTCGACTTTTGAGTAATAATCCATGGCATTTCCATGGACTTACGACTTAATGCATCGTACCATTAACTTTGCAGACAATCTTGAATCTAAATCATAATCTTTAATAAACTCAAGCACTTCTGTCTTAGATTTAATTCTTTGTGTAAGATATATTTAAGACTCGATGATCGATAAAATTTAGCATTTCACTCTGAGTAATGTCTAAGAGCAAAAATCTTTTAAATCAGCGGGATAATTTCTTTCGTGAGGTTTTAATTGTCTCGAGCGTAAGCAATTACTTTCTTATTTGCATTAAAACACAACCTTTTAAAGATCGTCCTAAATATTTGGAATCCCCACGATGGAATAAGCTAAAGCGGGGCGATGGTCGAATCTTTTGATTCTTGCTTCACTCGCATTCATTGTCATTTGGAATTTGATATCCTTTCTCGATAAATTAGATAGAGCGTTGCTGATATGAAAAAATCTCTTGACAAACTTCCGTAATAACTGCTGGCGCTTGAACCGTAACATTCTTTGGTGCGGACCATTCTAAAATTGCTTTTACTTTTGAGGATCAGCGAAACTCCTTGCCGATAATGTAGAAATCACGCTTATCGTAAAATTCACATTTTGAAAATTTGGCGTATAATTGATTTTGTCTTAACAATTAAAACAATCCTCGAATGATTTGCGTATTCTTCAGTTTAGAATAAATCGAATATCATCGATAAAGATGATATGGCCCGGTTGAGGCACGATTCATTAAGTGTAAAATTGCGGGGCGTTAGTTAAACCAAATGGCATAAAGAAATTCATGTATTAAACGGTTCAAAAATTTTAAAATATCGATCTTTAACTCTCTAACCCGATGATATCCATCTCAAATCAATCGGAAAATACAAGGTTCCTCCAACGATCAAATAAATCATCAATCCTCTAGTGGATACTTGTTTCGACATTACTTTATTTAATTCCTCAATCAATACACAACGATGTAATCTATCCTTTTCTTAACAAATAATACCGTGCACTCCACTCAGCGTCACTAATAAATCCTTTGTCAATTCCCCGCAACCGACACTTCACATACAATTCTTAGAGCCATCCGTAGCGAGATTTATGTATGTAAGTACTGTGTCATATCAATCCCAAACTCTACTGTATGGTAACCCCGTAATTCTCCTGAAACACATCAGAAATTCAAACAACGGAATATTTTTCACCAAACACCTCCTTATTCAACACATCTAATCTAAAAATATTTTCACCGCTTCTTAAATATTTACTCAACTTCACCGCACTAATCAAAGAAGACACATGATTCTTATCACAAGAAAAATAAAATGATTTTTCACCGTGCATGCAAAATTTCACTCTCCTCTTCCAAAGATTCAATTGTTGCAAAATATTTGATCAACCAATCCATACCTAAGATAACGCCAAAATGTCTGATTGGTAAGATAATTAGTTCAGAAAGTGTTTATCTTGAATGTTAATCAACAACACATTTCCTATTTCAGATTCAAACTATCACCGGGCATTACCACATTCAATACGTATGAAATAAATAAGATCAACTGTAAACCTATAAAAGGAATCGAAATGAACGAATTCAAAGCACCTAATCAAATGTAATCAACCAAATGATTCAAATTTTAAGCATACCGACACCACTTCATTTGATTCCTTCGCTTCATGGAGTGATAAGAAAAACTCGCTTTACTGAGGGTTGGTTTTTCGCTCAAGTTTCTCTTTGAATTGAATTTTCCCAAAATCAGTGTTACCGCTTCTCGCTTCCAAAAATTTGACCCCCGATAATTGTATGATTTTATATCCTTCTTCTTCTCAATGCAGCCTCTGCGACGTGTCCAATCTCGACCACATCTGAATATTTCCGATCCAAACATTACCAAAATGTCTTTTCCCACACTTATCACAAATAGTTTCTCCAATCAATTTGTTTCTCATCATCAAATTTTTGATAGAAATCTGCCTTCTTTCAAAGCTTTCATGCTTGCACTCAGAATCCCACTGCAAAAATTCAACTCATTTTCAATTCTTTCTAAATTTCAACTAACACCGAACTCATCGATATCAAAGCTGCTAATGCCAATTTTAATTGATCTCTGAGGCCTCGCAGAAATCTATGACATTTCTCTTCCCGCATCGATATAATATATATCTAGAAGTAACGGCTTCATATCATTATAGTTTTCAGCCTCAGTTAGATTGAAAAATTTGTTCAGAAAGAAGTCCGAGGAATAAATCACCTTTGAATATTTGACAAATTCATCCCATTTGATCCGAGTAATTATCATTTCAAATCTTTCCTCGGCCGAAGCCACCACCTTTCTGCTCCCCTTCTAATACAAAAGTATACTACTCTTCTCGCTGTGGCAAATCATCCCATCCAAAATTTTTTTCCAATTTTAAGAAAACAATCTTCCGCCACTATAGATCACTGCTCCTCAATGCTGGTTTTAACGTTGAATATCCTCAAATGTTGATCCACTTCAACTAACTCGATCGCGCCTGGGCCAGTAGATTTTTCCATGATGCTACTATCAACAACCTGAAATCAATAACTACTCGAATTCATCGATCTACCTTCACCACTGCCAGTCAGATTTCACTTAATTATCTTCGCCAGCAGTTCGTTTCAGATTTAGTCAAGGACCATCTAACCTTTCTCGCATTTCTTCGCAAATTAATTGTGATTTATAGATACATATTTATTAAATATCATACATTCATGAAATGAAGAACATATGGATTCCTAACCCAAAATTAATCGTCCTATACCAGACATCAATTCAACACTTATTCTAAATCCAAATCATGCTTCCATCACTATCAATCTTTGCGTATTCTCAACCTTTTCATTAACATCACTTTCGCCACAATCCCCTAATTTTACGCTAACTGGCCCGGAATGTATCAGATAATTTAGATATTTATTCCACCGACATTTCCAACCTCATAAGCTGAACGAAAGCAATGAAATTTGATCTAATCAAATCATCACAAATATTTAATTCATATACTACTTAACTTAATTCATATCAAATTATCAAGTATAAATAAAGTAAAACTAAAGACATTTAATTAGACGCACTCCAAAAAAAGCCTTTAAGCTTCCCAAAACTATACACCAACAAAAGACTAAATTTACCAAATTGCCTTTTTTTCTCAAATTATCAACAATAAAGATCATAAAAGCTCTGAGACAATGCTAAAGTGTTTCAAAGATAAGACAGAAACAATCGTGCATTACAAAATTTACAAAACTAGAATGCAAGAATGTAACGAATCAACAATACGCTTTTGTAAATATAACAATATAATCAACAATATTTATAGAATAAATCGCTCATTATCAATGAAGGATGATTTTCATTAAATCATTCGCCTATATCAAATCATTTTTTAAATGCCATTTATAATCAGATGTAATTTCATATAAAAGTCATCACCCTACCTCGTTTTGCCTAAAATCATGTGCAAGTCGTAATTACTACTTACCCAATATACACCGGACAAATTTTAACGGCTCTAACCTCAAATGCAATGTGATACTAAGATTCCCTAATCACGCCATCTCGTCAAAACTTTACCTATCTCATTTATCTCAACATACCTTCCTATCACAATTCTCGATATTTCCATATTTATCACATTACCGATTTAATATGTTTTCAAACATTTCTATACGCCAACAAATCAATGCCGAACTAAATAATCATTATAAATCATTAATCATCAAACCAAGAATAAATATTTATATTTCATTCAATATCATAAAATATCTATACCATTCATACTATTAATCCGTAAACAGATACATAAGTTTAAACTAATTTAAATTAAGAATTATGTTCACTCAGTTTCAAAACCAATGTTCTCATTCTCCTCGAAGACACAACCTATAATGAAATAACTTTTCTAAATACTTTAATACATGCAACTATAAAGAACTCATAATTAACACCATCTTACCAATTGACATCTCCTCATGAACAATGTCAAAAATGTAAATATAAATAATATAACTAAACATACAGTATAATAACGTAGTTCATACTATCAATGTCATCAAGAATTTTCATTAAATCATTTCGCCTATATCAAATCATTTTCTAAATATCATTTATAATCAGATGTGAACTTCATATAAAATTACCCTACCATTTCTTTAAAGTCAAGGTAGCAAGTAACCATTTCATTACCTAATGTACTCGACACCACCGGAAAAACCCAACAAATGTCGAATGGGATACTAAGATCTAATCACGCATCTCTAACTTTTATTCAAGGCAGATCAAATATCTTCCTATCATAATTTTCCGACATTTCCTATTTATCACATTATCGATTTAACATGTTTTAAATATTTCTATACCCAATGAAATCACAAACTGAGAATCATCAGAAATCATTAATCTACGCAAAGGCCTTAAACATTTATATTTCAGATTCAATACACGTAAATATCTACACGCATTCATACATTTATAAGTCGTAAAACAATGCATACATAAGAATAAACCTAATTTAAATAATTACGCTCACCTTGTCATGCAAGGTGATGCTCCTCGATTCCTCCTCGAAGACAAACCTATAATAAAATAACTCTTCTAAATACTTAATACATAACTCATAAACGAAACTCATACACCCATCTACCAATCGATATCTCCTCATAGTTTTACCAGAAACTCCAACGCCAATATTAATACGCTTCAATCAACAAACTAAAATTAACAAACACCGCCAATCCAAATCATTCAACTCACCTACCAAACATTAACTAATCACGATTTCACGATTTCTCAACCTCTAAGAAAAAATGGATAGGAAAGAAAATTAAGAACCAAAATTCCCTAAGTTTCCGATCTTGAAATCAGAAATCTAACCGACGTCACGGATTTCGCAGCAAACACGGATTTAACCTCATGGGATTTTAACCCCTGATTCAGGACTTACGCCGAACAAAATCTAGCCGGTCGTGATCGACGTCCAAGCGATCGACGCCCATCGACGCGCACGCCAGCGGAGGATTTTAAGGTTCACGGTCAGCAAGAGCTAATTCATTTGTCATTGCGATGAAAAGCGACGGCTCTAAGCCGACGCTGAACGCCGCGGCGCCTCATCACGAGAAATCCGTCCCTCAGGAAGGGAAAAGAAACTTAAGACAGAATGCTACAATGAAATGAAATAAATAACTATTACCTTTCGACGATCCTTCATTTGTCGCTTTTAATCCATACGATGCTTAAATGATGCTACAAGAATCATGTTAATTAAATTTTAAACAATAATTTGAATAAATTAAGAATAAACTACATATTACATAACTAAGCACATGGTATGATACTACAAAGCATTTCAATATTCTTGTTTGAAAAGACAAATGGAAAGAGCATAAACAAAATAGTCTTTTCCTTCCACTTGTGTAGAATTAAAATAAAAAGTTGTAACAAGAATATTTAAGTAAAAATTTCTCAAGACTAGCCATGTTTATAACTATGTAAGAGGTACATCAAGGTATGCCTCAAAGATTTGAAATAACCAAGGTACATGCCTTAAGATGATTTGATAAGATGCACCTTTATTGATGTCAATGCAATATTTAGATCTGCCTAAATGTAGAGAGATTTTTTTATTTTACTTAAACAATTAACCCAACCCCACCACTCACCAAATTGGCCAGTCCCTCAACCTCAAGAAGAAGTCATAAGATGCACGACTATCTTACCACCATTTACCATGATGATGCTAACCTCATGTCACCATTCATTGCTCCAATCACGCTATTGAAAGAGCTTAACCACCATTACAAGCACACCTTCTGTCCTCCAAATTTCTCCTCTAAACTTAAGCCAACAACAAGAGACAGTTTTTTTGATCCTTATCATTATTTTTATAAGTTAATTTTTTTAAAAGTTTTTCAAATAGAGAAAGGAGTTAAAGCACAAACCCCATAGACTTTCTTTGAAAATCTAAGATGCAAGTTGATAGCAAAGAAGAAGAGAAAACTATGTGTATCAGATATAATTATTGTGATATGATTAAATGAAGTATGATTAGAATGAAAGAGCATCTATCAAACTTAAGAATATCGCATAACTGCAAAAAAGTTCTAAAAGGTGAGAGAAGAAATCCACTCTTATATGAAGAAGGTAACATGTCAACATATGATACCAAGCATGTGAACTTATATTATGGTAAAGCAATGGGATTCTATCTTTCTTATCATTCTAGTAAATGTCATGAGAACCCATGGATCAATATATGATGAATTTGGAGAATAATGGAAATTTGGGAGCAGCCCATTAGATTTCACCTGAAAATACATGAGGGGCATAAACATGCATGCCTGGATATTGGAAGTTCTTTTCAATTCTAGTGACAACATCTATCTTATATCAACATGATCCATTGACAATCTTATGGTATCTAAAAAAGCTCCTTCTATATATGAATTGAGGACTTGGATACTAAGGAAAAATTAGCTAATACTAAAAAAGACCACTTAGAAGATTAGAGAAAATTAGATTGAAGTTATCATTTGATATGATCTATATCAATAATAAATGTTTGATTATTTTGGTGAATAATCCATATGATAAAAATTTTCTTTAATCCATGAGTATCAAATTAAAGGACTATTTGGTTGGAAGTAAATGTATATTGTAAATCAATGCATACATTTTTAAAATTCTATTGTTTGTTGGTTGCATTTAAAATACAATGTATTTTGGAGTGAATTTAAAATACACTATAGTTTAATTAATGTTTTGAAATTCACTCAATTTAGCAATTTCAAATACATTATTCAATGTAAATTGAGTCATCCACTATCTGAAAACACCAGCTTAACCATAACTGAGCCAATATTTATTGTCATTAATGTAACAACTTTACATTACTTTGATTTTATCAAAAAAAAAAAAGTAAACAATGCAATTGTAAATTTTTTCAATTAAACAACCTAAAAATGTTTCAAATACATATTTTTACTTTATATACATTTCAAATTTAGCCAATTAAATAACCAAGTGAAAGATGCAAACTTTTGTTTTGCCCTTCTTGATGGAGTAATTAAGAGAATGGAAAACACTTATTTGAGCAAGTTTTAACTTACAATGTTAGTGCTTACAAGGTTGTTGAAATTGATGAAAAAGAAAGTACATGTATTGGACACCACACATACATATATAAATCTTATTTTGAGACTTGAGACTTGTCTCAAAATAGAATGCTTTAAGGAAGGCAAAGAAGATCAACAAATTTATCTATAACCACATTGCACTGATGAGAAAGTTTACAAAAAATAAGCTTCTACGACCTACTGCTAGCTTATAACTATTTGCCTGACTTTGCAAAAGCATATTGAATGCAAAGTAATATTTAGAAGCTATATTCACCTCTACACAGTGGTTGAACTATGCTTGATCAATAAGCCCAAAAAAAAGTACAGAAGATTGTTTTGAATAAAAGAATTTGGGTGAGTGCTATGTCATAATAACAATCAAGCCCTAGTTCTAGACTTGAGAATGGTTGATGCAAAAAAAGGAAGTCGTCTTCATTTACAATATAATGGATGGGACTAAGAAGTTGATTACACAAAAAAGGAGGAGAGGAATCAAGCTATAAGAAAATTTGAAGATAATTGATGTGATATTATTTCAATCTCTAATTTTAATAAGCTAAGAACAAGTCAACTAACCCTACATCATTAGATTTATACAAATGGGTAGATTGAAGATGCCTAAGAGGGCAACATCTACAGTACATTTATGAATAAAGAAGGTTTTGGCTTTATAACAAGTTAAAGATACTATTGAAAATATTCTCAAGGTAATTTTTATGATTTTTTTAGTTAAGATTCCAAAATTTGATAAAATTGTTTGTTATTGCCTATTTCATTTTTATTTTTCTCATAATTAGTTAAATGGTGTATTTAGGTTAATAACACTACCATTGCCGGTCCCAAGTCCGATGCAAAAAGTGGAGGTTGCGTAGTAGACACCAAAAAATTTGTCGAAATAATCATGACATGAATCCTTTAAATCATTGTGTTAATGCTACGCCCCAAGTTTACGCTGTATGGTTTGAATACGAAAAATGTGCTAGAGGATCAGTGCGTTGTTAAATAAGCAAGGGTTCCCACATTATGACGGCAAAGAAGTTAGTCCATGAAACTAGAATTAAAGATCTTGAATATAGTACTCTTACGTAAATTAATGGAATTTAGATATTATGGTTCATAAAAGATAAATATTTTATGTGTTCAAGAAACTAAATGGGTTGGTGAGAAGGCCAAGGAGATTGATAGTTTAGGTTTTAAACTTTGGTATTCGTAAAGTAAGAACTGTAAAAAGTGACATTATAGATAAAAGTCAAGATAATGTTAAGATAATAGAGGAGATAATTATATTTTAAAGATTATTGAGATACTAAGATTATCAATGTTATAAGTTTATGCTCCTCAAGTAGTTGGAGGTAGTTAAAAAAATTTTGGAATGAATTAGAGGGATTAATACAAAGATACCTCTTGAAGAAAAAAGTATTTATTGGAGGAGATTTAAATGGACATGTGGTATAGTAAGATTTTAAAAGTATTCATGGTGCATGGATTGATACTAATGAGACTATATTAGATTTTGCTTAAATTTTACGATTAGTGCTAATACTTTTTTAAGAAAAGAGATGAACATATTATTACTTATAAAAATGGATCTAAGAAAACACGATTGATTATTTTTGATAAGAAAAATAGATCGCTTAAATTGTAAAGATCAGAAGGCCATACCAAGTGAAATTTTGCACCCAACATCGACTATTAAGATTTTAAGATGAAAGTTTGTAAGAGAAAAAATAAACTAAATTATTGTCCAGATTAGATGGGGACACTTAAAGAACACAAAATAAAAATATTTTAAGAGCAAGCTACAAGATATTAGAATTTGGGGATTCATAAAGATGCTAACGTTATGGAAAAAAAATAGGTGAAATTAAGCACTAAAGATGTGCGGATAATCAAAAAAAGCTTTTAATAAGAATAGTTGGTGGTGGAGTCGAAATGTGCAAGAAAAGATAAAAAATAAAGATTGATAAAACTATTTAGATGTAAAAAAAATTGAGAATTGGGAAAGATATCATCAGTAGAGATTCTAAGAAAGAATATATGCAAAAAAATTTAGCTTTAGTGATTTATACAAGACATACCAAAGAAGGTGAAAGATGTATGTATAAGTTAGCCAACCAAAGAGATAGAGAAGAAAGACATAGTTCAAGTGGGGTATGAAAATAATAAAAGTTTTTCTTAGAAAAGATATTGTGGATGAGATATTTTGATAAACTTTTCAATCTGAAAGACAATCGATGAACCTTAATACCCTAAACAATAATAGAATTTCATTTCTATCGTCAGATTAGTAACTGAAGTTAGTGAAGCTTTAAAGAAAATGAAATGTGGAAAAGTAGGACCTGATAATATTCCAATATGTGTGAAATGTTTAGAGATCAAGGAATTTCTTGGCTTACAAATCTTTTAATGTTATTTTAAAGACTAAAAGATGCCGAGATGAGTGGAGAAAGAGTCTATTGGTTCCTATATTTAAGAATAAAGGTGATGCACAAGAGTGTGCAAATTATGAGGAATTAAGTTAATGTGCCATACATTAAAATTATGGGAGAGAGTAATCGAGCATAGTTACGATGATGTAAGTTTCTCGCTTGGTTTCATGCCGTGTAGATCTACTATGGATGCTATACATTTGTTAAGAGGTTTGATAGAGAAGCATAGAGAAAGTAAGAAGGATCTACATATGATATTTATTGATTTAGAGAAAGCTTATGATAAAGTCTCAAGAGATGTTCTTTGGAGAGTTCTAGAACGTAAAGGAGTTAATATTGGTTATATTCAAGTTATTAAGGATATGTATACTAGAGCTACTTGTGTCCAAACACAAGGAGGATTGACAAAATATTTTCCTATTTCGCTTGGATTACATCAAGGATCAACATTAAGCCCTTATCTTTTACTTTAGTTATGGATGTTCTTATGAGGCATTTACAAGAAGATGTACCTTGGTGTATGCTTTTTTGTCGATGACATTCTTCTTGATAAGACTAGAGAGGGAGTCCAAAGTAAACTTGAATTATGGAGGTCAACTTTAGAGTCTAAAGGTTTTCGCTTAAGTAGATCTAAACCCAATATATGGAGTGTAATTTTAGTTGTAGTTTTAGTGAAAGGACTTTTGTGATCAAGTCATTAATAAGAGTGATCTTAGATATTTAGGCTCATTGTCCAAAATGATGGTGAAATAGATGGAGATGTTATTAGTAGAATTCAAGTTGGATGGTTGAAGTGGAGGAATGCATCCGCCTATTATGTGATAAAAGTTCCACTTAAACTTAAGGAAAATTTTATAAGATGGTGGTAAGACCCGCAATGACTTATGGTGCGTAATGTTGGCCAATAAAAAGAGAAGCATAAGACTAAGTGTTACGTGAGATGAGGATGCTTAGTGGATGAGTCTTTACTCTTAGAGATAGAATGCAAAATGAGTATGTTCGGAAAAGTTGAGTAGCTCAAAGGGTAGATAAGATTAGGGAGAGTCGATGGTTTGGCCACATAAAGCGCCATCCGATGACCCGACAGAGAGTAGATGCATTAGATTTGCCTTTATGTTAAGAAAAGGTAGACCTAAAAAGACTTGGTTAAGATGTATAAATAATGATCTTAGTATACTTGAATTAGATGAGAATTTGACACATAATAGGACACAATGGAGACGAAGGATTCATGTAGCCGACCCCACCTAGTGGGATTAAGACTTGTTGTTGTTGTTGTTGTTGTTGGTGTATTTAGGTTAATGATGTGATGACACCAAACTTATAGCGATTTTCTATTAAAGTATTTGGGATTACACGCTTGTCATATGATTGTAAATGGAATTGGAATACATATAGTCAAGTTTATACTAAAAGGAGAAATTATCGACAAACTTATTGGGCTTACATGTTTGTCATGTGGATGTAAATGGAATTGGAATACATATAATGAAGTTCATACCAAAAGGAGAAATTGTCTGACAAACTTGAGAATAAACTCAGTGGTATATATAATATATAACAAGAGATTAAAGAACAAGTATTTCAATAAATAGCCATTAGAGACTTACAAAAATCATTTAGTCTCAATGACATGCCATCAGATAATGAATGGCTTATGGATGATGCCCCAGAAGTTACATTAACTAATTTGCAAGATGAAAATATCAATGTTAATTATCCTGATAGAAGCAAAAAAAAAGCCAATACTAATGCTCTAATACAACTCAACAAAATTAAAGAAAATGTACTCAAAAGTTTTATCCATCAACACAAACATTATTTTAAAAGCATAATTAATATTCTTATTAATTTTTTTTTACTAAAAAAGTAGAAGATGGTAGATATTGAAAATGAAGAGAAAGACTAAGAGAAAATTGAAACTACTGAGAATAAGACAAGAAAGAAAGCTATTCATTATGATGATGATTCAAATGAAAATCCATTAAATGATAAGAATACTGAAACTTCTGAATTTGCAAATTTTGGTATTGTTAATATGTTCTTTGTTGCGGGAGTAAGAGAAAAAGACTCATATTATTTGAGTTGTTCTTTATTGAACTTATTGCTTGACAGTATTTAATGATTTTATATTATCATATCAAGACGTTAGTATTTTACTTTTTTTTTTGATTTGACATCTCACTTTGCACAATATTTTTATTGTGAGGCTTACACTTTGCCTCATGAACATAAAACGCCTCAATACTCAAATGCACAATTTTAGACTATTTATTAAAATAGGTGATATATATTTTTCTTCTTGCTTCCACAACTACACTATATTAAGCCAACCAAATGGGACAAAGCAAGAATCACTGAAGTTCCATTGCAAGTTTCTGGAAAAACTAAACCACCGTATTATGCTAAGGCCCAAAACAGGAATACATATTATATAATATTATATATATATATATATATATATATATATATATATATATATATATATATGCAATTAACTTTACAATAAACACCCTTATTTCATCAATATATTATGTTAAACCTGATTAACAATTTCAATAAAATCTTATGGTTGAAACAAGTCAGTATAACCCAGAAATAGAATGGCCACAATCCAAAAATATAAAAAATATAAGTCAATTCAAGTAACATTCTGAAACAGAAAAAAATTATCATTCACCTAATATTTGGCAGTTCCACTAGATAGAAATCGATTCTATAAGCATTCGTAAGTGGTAGTCTATCACATAGCAATAGTATTGACATAGCATTTTGTTTCCAAAAAGATGAGACATATGTTTTGTTAAGTTTTTAGTACTTAACCAGAAGTCAAAATATATAGTCAGTTCTTTGAACTTACATGTCTAAACGTTTAGTATTTAAGACTTGGCCTAAACACTTGACAACAATCATGGACGTTATGGACACAATGCTATCAAGTAATATGAAAATATATATCATTATAATCATTATAATCAATATATATGATTTTATGTTTCTATACACCAATGATTGGACAAATCTTCAAAATACACCCTCAGTTAACGATCAAATTTTAGAAAGCAAAGCTTCAAAATTCTATTAACACCTTTGAAAAGACTACAAGAAGCAAAAACAATGAAAGTGCAAAGATACATTGTAATAACCAAAACACTTGACAGCTTACCAAAGTAGAAATGCCATGAAATATCGGGCGTTTTTCTCTCCAATGCAAGTGTTCTGCAATCAATAAGATATTTTACATTGCAATAACTAGAAAGATATAAGTTGCAAAGAAAATAACTTAAGAGAAGGTCAATTTATCCATATCACTAGATCAGTAAGAAATGTAAATCTTCAATTACTTTTCATTTGCCAGGTAAACACATATCATAACCACCATCATCATCATCATCATTAGGTCTTCTAAATTTATCAAATGTGACATAGGGAGGGTAGAGGCGAGACAACAGGTTTTGAGTTTTAAGGAAAAAATAAGAAATAAAAAAAGAATTGATGGCATGGTAATTAAGAAGTAATTAAATATATGCAATTCTTCTACAGTTTTGATTGGCATGAGAATTTTAAGAAAAATTAAACAAATCATCAAGTTTTTTTCTTTGAGCCATGGTAATAAATTTGCATCAGAGTAACTAACTTTTGAAAGCAATCAACAATATTACTAAGATGCAAGCCAAAAATTCAATAATAAGCATAGAAAAGAGAAATTCACCATCCATCCACAATGATGGTCAAACCGAAAACACATCTATCGATATGCCACAATGCTTGGACCTAGCAGGCCTGCACTGAAGTGTACTCCCATCAGACTTTTCACGTGACAAAGAATGATCTAGATTAACTGGAGAACAAATCAACATACTTTGGAATTTTGCAAGTGGGGCACTCCTTCTCGACATATAAAATGTTGTCATAAGGATAGGCAGATATGTACTGAGAAACATTATTGGCATTCACAGTTCCCGGATCAGAAAAGCTCGTCAATAGAAAGAGTATAACTCCCACAACAACTGCCACAGCACTAGTATACCTGCAAAAGGGCATTTGAATTTTCAGGTTGGTATACTAATACCCAAAACCATCTTAGCTGATTGTCATTGAGCTTATCAAGCTATTAAAATTACTTGTGCAGGTCATTCACATAGACACCAGGAATATATCTGAAAGATGACTTTGCAATCACGTAATATGTTCCCCCAAGTATGCCCAGGTACAATAACTGCAATATTATTAGCAGAGTGGCAGTTTTTTTTTAATGTGAACAATATATTGCTAAATATAAGCAATAATAAACGTAAGATAGCAAGAATGCACAAATTCTAGAAAAGCGCACTGTCCGATTAGTTAAAAGAGAGATTGTAGAACTTACCACAACAACTACCCCAGTTAAGGTTCGAGTTCATACAAACAAAAGTGGTTTGTTACAGGCAATATATTGTACTTGGTCTTTTCTTAGTTTTCCTTTAAAACATAATATATCTAAGCCAAAAGGGGACAGCAAGGATAAGAACTATAAGGTGAGAAGACAGGAACATTAGAAAGATATATAAGGTAGATTTAAAAGAGGTCATCAAAATGGGACTCTAAGGTAGTTGGTGGTTAGGGTCATATCGAAATCAACTAGAGTTCAGCACTGACAATCTCTTTGGAACCACTCTTCAAGACTCAGAGTCACTTCAATCGCAAGCATTCCATTTACAATGCCGTAAAGATATTGAGTTATCTATTTCAGAAAAGTATCAGTGTTGTTCTAAACTATTGTATGTTATTTCTTTGGAGTTCTCTTTCAAACAGGCTTGAATGTTATTTCTTTGGAGTTCTCTTTCACATCATAAGCTCGAAATAAATTTTGCAGAAAACATTCAACATCACTGAGATGATTCAACATGTTTCTACAAGGTATGAATCACCATCGTCTTATTCACTTCATTCAACAATCTAGAATCTAAACATGAAGTATACGAACCTAACAAACTGTCTTGTTGGCTAATAATAATCCTCCAGGCTATTGATTAAGAAAATTTACCATCATAGGAGCTAATTACTAAATAGTAATAATTTTAGTTTCAAATTAAGGAAATTTATCACCATAGCATAAAGTAGATGGCAAAGGGAATGATAATGAACCCAATCAAGATCTCATAGTTCCATTATCTCAAATTGTCAATGGCTCTGATTTACTTAATTTGGGGAGATAATTAACCTAATCTACCAAAAAATTCTTATAAGCAATTATGGGTTACCTAGAAGTAATCTTATAGGTGGGGTAGATATTTATCCAAGAAGACAATTTAAGTCAATATTGACTAATAAAATATTTTGTCCTATCAAACACACCTTATAATTCATAAGCTAAGTCATTGGAAAACATGAAGGTTGGGATCCTGGCCATAACAAAGCTGTGTCATTGAGGAGCTAACCACCATATTAGAGAGCTCTAATCGTAATTGCCACATTTTGTGATGCCATGCTACGACAAAATCATGCAAATAAAACATAAACCACATCCTTAATAGTGTGAGATTATTTAAGAATAATCATAAGAATGCATTTGATATGATATTAGTTTTGTGAGCTTATATCAATCTTATATGCATCACCATCAATAAATTGTTGCAAAGGATGGATGGAATTTATTGTAGCTATAATGATAAATATCACTTGATTAATTTTATATTCTATGATTTTCTTTCAAGCTTTTCATATTTTATTGATCTTGAACTTGAAATGATTTGCATTAAAACTTAAGATATTTTAACGATTGTATCTCCTTTAGTTGAAATTTTTATTAATATCATCAAGGTATTTAATTATTTGAATTTCATTACTTTAGACATTGTCAACTCTTCTATACCAAACAAAGGAGCAAGTCTACAAGTATTGATTTAAATTTAACTTGAACCCATTGAATTGCTCATAATATAATAAACCTTGTCAACTCTATCTTTGT
Source organism: Cymbidium sinense (assembly GCA_021442155.1). Taxonomy (NCBI): domain Eukaryota; kingdom Viridiplantae; phylum Streptophyta; class Magnoliopsida; order Asparagales; family Orchidaceae; genus Cymbidium; species Cymbidium sinense. The sequence continues at coordinate 42,009,869 of CM038215.1, forward strand.
GGATAGAGGATCGAGTCTATATAACAAACAAATCACCACACTTCATCGATAAAATTTAAATTTAAGTTTAAGAGAGTGAATTTTCAAAATAATTGAATTTCTTTTTAATTGGTTGTGCATTTTTCAAGATAGTCAAATTCAAGTTCATCTCTTTTTAGCCCGTGCAGCATTCTCAAAGTTAGAATCATATGTTCAATGCATTTGTCAGAACACATGCGAACATGTTGAGTTTAAAGATTCGCATGTGGATTAGAGAGCTTGCACATTTCTTGAGGTATATTAAATTTAAATTTAATTCATTTTATCATTCATACAACATTCTTAGTAAAACATTTTAACATATTGGTGGGAGTGCATGTCATTTTCAATTTTAAAAAATTAGATGTAATTTAAGTATTTTGCATGTTTTTCATAGAAAGATAATTTGAATTCATTTAGCATTAGTCCACATAGCATTATCACATCTTGTGCTTGAGTGTTTTAGGTCGAGTACATGCAACATATTTAATTTTGTGAAATTCATTGGAACGGAAAGATGAGACCTGCTAGCACTTGCAAAATATAAGTGAGGTGAGATTTTGAGGATTCATTCTAAAATAAGGGATTTTAATTTTTTTTATTTTTATTAATTAATAATTTGTTCAAATTAGTTTATATATAAACATTAATTTAATTAAATTTAATTTAAATTGGCTTACTATAAATATTGATTTCAATTTTAATATATATATATATATATATATATATATATAATTAGATAATAATAATTCATATTAAATAAATGTCTAATATAATGAATTTAATTTTAGCTTAACCTCATTTACTTTCATAATTTTTGATATCATCTTCCCAAAAAAATTGTCATCACACATCTCAAACTTCATGCCATCACCTGAAATGCTAGTAAATTTTGTAAAATTTCTCTTGCATAGCAACCTAGGCAATACAAATGTCCTTCCTAGACATTTTTGATATTCTAAATACATTTGTGCTATCAGTTTTGTTAACAGAGGATCTTTGAGCAATTATGATTAAGGTCAAGATACTTTGACCTTGATTTATAAAATGTCTTGTTTGATGTCAAAAATTTTCATGTTTAATTGAATCGGTCATGAAAGCATTTACTTTATTAATTTTGATACTTCGGTCATGTTGGGGTAGTCCATTTTGGGAATAAGTAAAGTTTCGAGTGATTTCAACCACAATTATTCCAGAACTAATTCGAGCAATGACATTTCCTAGCCGTAGATTTCATTGTATTTGACTAAATTGATTGTAAGAGGTCCCTTTGAAAAAAAAAAATATATTGAGGACGATTGATCGCCTATTTTATGATTGGACAATATTCAAACAATTTCAACCGTGATCAATATGATCTAACCTTGCATAATGTTGCATTCATTATTTGTTGCCTATCAATTAATGGGCAACTCCTCCTTGGATAAGTTCATTGTTCCAATGCATTGATAAAGCTCTATGGACGAGGAATTCTTCAAATGATGTTAATCTTAATCCATGTGATTCCATCAAAATCATGCAACTGACATCTATCCCCGTCACTTCCATCAAGCTTGGTCAAATTGCACTATGTAGCAAAAGATCAACAATATTCATATGCTCAATCTTGCAAAGTGAAATTTATATTAAATGCTACATTATCTAAGGCTCTCTTTTCAGCATAATCATTTTATACATCATCATTACTTATATTTGGATTTTAGACACTTGATTTTGTAGATCCAGTGATTGTAAAAGCTTGTTTGTTATAAATTTATCCAACTTGAGCTTACAAATCAAAATATATTTACACATCTTGCTTATTCATATAAACCTACACCAAAGTAACCTTCTGATATATTTAATATTAGTTTGTGTGTTTTATTCATAAAAACTTCTGCATGTATAATTAAATCCACATGGTATTAGATTCATTGTGAAGTATTTTAATTAGTGAATTTTGAAAGAAATTCAGCATGCATATTGTACAAATAATTCACTCCTCTTGATGTGCCCTCAATTAACAAGGTTTGTATCCTTCATGTTAAAACTTGCAATTGTTTGTAAGGTGGCAGTAATGTTTTGTAAAGTTATATTGCTAGTTTATAAGAGTCCCATTGAATTTTCCAAGTGTGCAATTTTGTCATAGATGCTTGATTTATAGTTTTAAACATTGCGATGTAAGTTCTCCAGATAAACTAGGAAACTTAAGTTTAGAGGCATGATTTAAAACACAAAAATACAATGAAGTGAATTTTATCAAAAAATGGTATGCTTGTGCAATAAAATAAACATTGATAAACATGCACAAACTATTGAATCAAGATCAAATAGTAAAAAAATATAAATCTAGTTTTTAGAACATAATAAGCAGATGATAAAGGTTTTTTTTTTTTTTAGTGGATCACACTAAAAAAATGAGACTCTAGAGTATCAGTAGGTGGGTTAGGCTTTATGTTATGATTGGTTATCTTTATGTGATGATAAACTACTTCAAGATCATGCATTAATCAATATAGTTGCCAAATGACGTACCAAGAATCCTATATTTCTATGCAAAAACAAATATGCAAAGACCAAGAATTTAAAAATGTTGCCCACGAGTGGAGATCAAATCACCACATGTTGATATTTGTAGAAGATGCTTTGAGTATTGTAGTGGTTGCTCCTCTTTTTGTGTATCCAGAATTTCTTGGATGCTTGATTGGTGACACTTTGGGGCCTTATCTATTTTAACAATTTGATGATAGGAGGTGGGAAGATCTTAAGGTATAAGGTACACTTGGTAGTGGAGTATGGTAATAGAGAGAGAAGCCTTGGAGTGGTAAAATGGTGATGGAGTGGTAAACTGGTGATTAGGTTTAGGATTGGGGAGATAATTTGTGAACTTGTAGGAGTCTGAAAGTTAGCTCAAGGGGTATCTAGGCTAGGTTGAGAGGTGGGTTAGATCTATTTGGTTTAAGGTTATGAGTGAGGTTTGTAGAAATTAATTGAAGATTTGGATTTTAACTATGATTGAAGACTTGGTTAAGATGTATTAAAAATGACCTTAGTTTATTAGAATTAAATAAGAATTTGACACATAATAGGACACAATGGATAAAAAGGATTCATGTAGCCGACCCCACATAGTGAAATAAAGGCTTGTTGTTATTGTTGTTATTGTTGTTGGTAAGGAGCTAAACCCAAGAACACCTTCTAGAGTTCGGATGTTGTTGAGGATTGAGGGGAGAAGCCAAAAGCTGTAATAGAGTTTAGAATTATGGTTGAGTTGTAGAGGGAGATAAGGAGGCCTCTATAATAGCATTTTGAGAGGTAACCGAGAGCTAGATATAGAAAGAAATACAAAACATGAATACACAAAAAGTCTTAAGACTTTAAATCCAATAAGCTTCTCCAAAAAATTTGATTACTAGCAAAACTCAAAAATTCATTCACTAATGTTAAAAGCAAGAGTACATGATGCACTTATAACAAAGAAAATAAAAAAATATATCAATAAATACTTAGGGGTTTCGGCCAAGTTGTATATGGTAATGAAGTGGTTCCAAATGGCATGCATTCATCTTGTTCATGATTGTAGTAGCAATGAAACCAATTGGACCAAGATTTTACTTCATTTAATCACATGTTGATTTCTTTCAAAAGAAGAGGAGTCCATTATGCTTTATGTGATATATGGATTTATGCTTAAAGCATATGTTGAACACAAGGAGTGAGTTATTCTAAGCGCTTCATGCATCTTGATTTTAAATTTGAGATGCTAATGGTAATGATGAACCTTCATTTTCATGCAGTGCAATGATGATGAATATTGTGTTGGTGTTGCATAACTAGGTAACTCTATCACAGTTTTATGTCCTATCACATATCTAGCATGAATCTTTTAATAGGCCGTCTTACTAGAGCTTATATATCCATTTAAATCATCCCAAATACTTATCAACTATTAGTCAAGTATTCATCATAATATTCTTAGACATCTTCTTAAAAACAATTTTTCAAAATATCTTCTACTCAAACTTAAGAAACATAAGCAATAACTGCCCTTACAATATTCTGATTGATAACTAGCTTAATAGCAATCACCCCCCATCAAACATCATATTTAGTTCAACATTTTTATCTTCCAATCCTCTATGCATTACTATCTCAACTAATATTTCAATTGTTAATCCTTCCAATATATAGTAACCAATAACCTTCATTGTCTTCAAATTTTTTCTCTTCTCATTTAAATTCATGCAATAAATAATACTTATTCTTCTTCAAATCATTGTGTCCACTTTTTTTTTAACTTCACATCATAAGCCATAAACTTCATCTAGCAAGTATAATTTTAGTTTAAACCTAATCAATTATTGCCCAATTTAAAAAAAAGTTAGGTTAAGTTGTGACACATCCTAGCTAATTGTTGTTAACTTTTCATCATAATCAAGTTATATTGTGGTGCATCACTCATTAGTATTATCTTCATAAACCTTTGCCAAGTCACCACATTCAGGATAGATCATGATGCATCACTTCTAGAGAATAAACTTGCACTAAAAAAATTCAAATTTAGAATTATTTCACAAATTTGAGCATTAGTTTTGTGATTGACTATCAGCCAAGCATCAACCTTCAACTTTTCTTATTTGTGCATGGGGTAAGCAATGGTAAATTTAAGGATCACAAATACCGGGAGGTAGACAGATAACTGAAGAAAAAAAAAACTGAAATGGAAAAGTTATGCATCAGCATACTTGTAATACTGGATTTGGCCGATCACAACAAAATATTCAATTCTGAGAAAGAAAGTTCTCGCTCTAGGACCAAAGATGATAGCAACAAATCTCCTGTAATATAAGACAAAATAAGACCACCAAAAGCGAGCATTAGAGGTCGGCAGAAAAAGGTGTGAGAGATTACAACATTTAAAAACAAAGAACTGCCAAGCATGCAACAAAATAGTTATGTTAGATAAAAAGGAAAACAATCACACAACGGTGATCTTCAATAGATCTACTCAAACCTATTTTCATCATTAACCGCACCCTGCGAAGCCTCGCTAGACCTCCTCACCCAACAAGCACACAAATCAGAAAGAAAAAAAAAGGTAATGAAATGATTAAAGAGATACAAAACTGCACCACTATCTCTTTCATTAGAGGATACAGTATTTATATAAAAGAAAATGAAAGGAAATACCAAATACATCTATAAGTTACTAAAACGGGAGGATTGACCTGTTCAGTAGAATAAGTCTGCTGGGATGTGAACATGAACACAAAAAAATAATTGAATGAACAGACCAGATTCACTAGCAATATCAAAATTAACAAAATTGTTTCATAACTGTCTGCTTTGTCATGAGGCAAACCTATTGGATTGATAGGCGTGTTGTTTAAGACCTACATGCTGATCCTCTGATTAACATGATTAAAAATCAAGTTGAATTTCCAAATACAATAAGTACGAGTTAAAGCTTGACCTCGCGTAAAAGGCTCTGATCCCGATGGTATAGACCACACACAGAGGACCAAAATAAAAGGAATTTCGTGTGCTTCTGTGTTCATATTTTTTTACTTGGCTGAGTGTATCAACTCTATAATAAAGAGCAACGGAAATCCTCACCTTGGTCTTTGCAACAGTTCTGATGACAAGGCTACAAAGATGTCAATTGTCCGTGTCATCTCTAGGGCAATTATAGGAAACACTAAACTAAAAAGATCTCGATTTTAAACATGTAGGTATATGTTCAAGAATATGTGTATATTCATGCACATGCCTGTTTTTCCATATGGCTCAAAGGAAACAAAAAGCGTGGTTACCATGCACAATGTAATCATGTTGAGAAAGACAGATAAACAGACCCAAATTGTAATTGAATTTTCATATTTCCCAGGTACAATTACACTTCAATTACAACTCATTGATACAAATTCTAAAATTGCAAAATCGGGTATTGAAGTGTGTTTTCCATTCGTGAAATGAGGTGTAAATCTCAAGGCATTTTGAGGTGTAAGCCTCAAAATCTACAAATTGCGCAAGTAAGAAATTGTACACACATCAAAGTACAAAACAATAAGTAATATATTACTCTAAGTCTCTAAAATATTGATATATTAAAATGCAACACATTAACATTCTAATATAGTAAGAAGTAATAAATTGTGCAAAGTATAAATAACATATTAATATTTTGTCATCAAATTATAAAGTAAGCGATTATATAAATATCAAAATAATATAAAATATCAAAGGAGGAACTAAAGATATAACAATTCAAAATTAATTTAGAAATGTAATGTAAAATATAAAGTGTAAAAAAATGCAGCATAAAGTGAATGTAATGTATTTGGATTACTTTAGATTGTTTGATTAGAAACTCTATAAATACATGGGTTTATTTTTTCTTGTTTGGTAGAATGAATGTAATGTAAAGTATTTTTGAGATTATGGGTGGTGGTGGTAGCGCTTAATAGTAGGTGACCAGTGGTGAAGGTGGTGGGTGACCCGGGGTAGAATGGAGGAGGACAAGCGAGGTCGCCAACGGCGCCAGAGGGCTGAAGCGTGAGGCGCCGCTGGCTGCGGCGTATCGCCGCGGCAAGCGAAGCGCGCCATTAGAGAGAGGCTAACAACAACGGAAAGTGGTCGATGGCAACCAGAGCGGGCAGCGGAATACGCGGTGGATGCGATGGGCGAAGGCGGGCAGCGTAGGGCGATGATGGGCGGCCAACAACAACAACAAGAGTAACCAAGTAGTGGCAAAAGCAAGTGAACGGCGAAGGTAGCCAACAAACGACAACAAGCACCAACGAGCGGTGAGGTGGAGGGAGAGGACTAGCGGCAGACACAATGGCACCATGACCATTCTCAACTTTACACCTGCTAGTTTATTCATCTAAAGTATTTGTGGTGTATTTAATACACCACAAATCACCTTCCAAAGTATTTTAAATACACTACAAATATTTTGAATTTTTATTTTGCACCATGTCAAACAATCAAAATGTTAAAATCCCTACATGTACTTTACACTGAAAATTCATCCAACCAAACAGCCCCTTAATATAATAAGTTTTGCTCTTTGACTCAATTATCTAATATCAAAGTAAGAACATCACAAGTAATGATGTAGCAATGGTGGCTAGCACATTTACATGAGGAGCAAAGAAAGCACAAGAATATAGGCTAATTTGAATCCTAAGATCACTTGAGTGTGTTAAGGCGTGTATATTATTTGAATAATTAAAACTTATATTTGATTCCTTTTAAAGAAAACTTAGATTTAAAAGCACACACCTCACAAAAAATTGAGGCGGCCTTGAGATGTGGCTCACATCATATGAGGTGTAAGCCTCACATACAACAATGCGGTGTAAACCTCATTGCGGTTTTTTCAAAAAATTGCTGAGGTTTTTTTATTAATTTTAAATAAGGCTTTCATATTTTTGTGAAAATGTCCTAAACTTTCACCGCTCCTAAACTCATAGTACATTCTTTACCTTCATTTCCACCCTCCTCTACCTACAACAACTTTCTCATTTATGCCACCTCATGGATCAGTGTAATCCTTGCTAGCATATCATCAATCCATTTGAGCTGCCTCGTTGGGGAAACAAGTATTAAGTAGTCCTATTGGAATTAATTCTGAAATAAGTTTTCAATCCCTGGTTTATGTGTATTTCCTATTAGATGCATTCTTAGAACTGTATAAATTATGCAAAATGGGCTAAGGAATAAATGTAAATGGGTGATTTAATAGGTATTAATTAATAAGCCTATTAGGTTGTTATTAGGTTAGTAGTGGATCATTAGATTTGCTTGTATGCTATAAATAATCTCTCTTAGAGAGAATTAAGGCATGCGATCAAGATCTAAGTAGAGAAGGATCTTTGCTCACTCTCCTAGGAAAAAAACTTGACTTGTCGAAATCATATAATTGCCCAAATTTCTTCTCCCTTCTTAGCTTAGAGTTTTAGGCAAGTTAAAAGTTTCTTGGTTATCTTGTAATGCAATTATTTCTCTATTTTTGGTAGACTTATGCATTGGGTGCATATCAATGATGCTCTCATTAAGTCTCTCACCATTAAGTATCACAACCATCATCGTTGTTCAAATCCACCACCTTTCCATTACTACACAACATGAAACCACCTCTTTTGCAAAATCACAATCACCATTAAGTCTTTGATCGCCTGAGGACATTTATGTCAATGACATTACATCAAGACATGACTCACGTGAGCATGGGCTTGCAAGAAATGAGCATATCATTTAATATTCTCCTCATCCCTCCTGCTATTCACAAGTCGTTGAGTAGTTTATGAGCATGTTGTATTAGCTCGAAAACCTAAAATGCCTAAAGGAGCTCAAACTAATAAAGACTTCAAATTCTACAACTAAGAAGTGGGTACAAGCTTATTTCTCATGGAATGTTTCACATCAAGATACATATTTATGTTTATTTTTTTAGCTTTCTAATTTTTGTTTCATATTAATTAATCCATTATTAGCAAACATACATATGAATTTGATAAAATCCCTTCTTATCTCTATTTGAATGGACAAGTTTGTTAGTATTTTTCTTATCTCCATTATTAGCAACTAATTTTGGTTCCTTGTGTGTGTGTGTGTTTTTTTTTATATTGGAGTCAAGTAATTAGATATTAATTCCAAATTTAATGAATTGCATGATCATTTAACCATATAGAATTAATTGTTAAAAAAGAAGCTAAGGGTGCACTTATTTTTTGAGCTTGATTATTAGATTACTACACGCGTTTAATTAATTTAGATAAATCAAGTACAATCAAACTTTGATCATAGAAAAATCTAAATAAGCTAAAGGACAAACATACATGTCAATTCAGCTTGCGCTACAGCCGAACATAAACTTATAGTATGAATAAGCCAAAGTCCAATCTAATGTGTTAGGTTCTGCTCGATTATAGCCATATGCATCACGTTGTGATCTTCAAGAAATCTTTGCCCTATCTGCTTCCAGTTACCAAATATGAACCTCATGTTTCATAGCTCCAATCTACAATGTCCATGTATAACTAACCATCACCTTCAGCTTAAAGCTAGATCTCCACCCACGACTATGCCAAGATCCGTCCTCAACTCACCACTTCCACTCATGACCCTACCAAAATCTATCCTCAACTCACCATCTTCTCCCAATCTACCCATTTCAATTAAGAATTGTTGAGATCCACCAAGCCACATCTTCACCCCAAGTCCATCAAATGTGCCCATCCCCATTTGCAACCCACCTCAACTGCAATCATCTTGATTCCACTCAGATCCATGTCATCAAATTAGATTTAATCGTCCTAAACTCACTCAAACTTACAAGTGCAGATGACAACCGCCTCCACCCGATCTCATCGTGATTTGCTCAACATTAAGAACAAGGATATTGTGAATGGATACATGATGTACAAAACTAATGCTAATGATTAATTTAATGGATATTAGGTAACTAGGCCTATTAGATTATTAGTGAGTCATTAGGTTTGCTGGTATGCTACAAATAATCTATGATGTGCATACTGCAAAAAGGCTCAACATATAAAAAAAAATGCTAAAAACTTCATGCAAATCAAAAATAAAAATTAAACAACATAAGAAGGACAAACAAAAGAATAGAACATATAAATATAACACATATGATAACAAGTAATACAAAAAAAACAAGCGACTTCAATAAAAATATTAAAGTTGAAAACTCATTATATTGCACTTGCTGAAAAAACACCTACGACAAGTACTTATGTTCTAGCATTCTCAAATATTACCTTCTTTTCTCATGCTTTTAAAGTTTTTAGCTCATGGAACATTAATTAAGAAGCCACACACCCAATAATCAACTCCATAAATTGATTTCATAAACTCATTTCCTAACAATAAAAAATAGTTATTGCCAATGAATCCATGCAATGGTGGTTAGTCAAAAAACATTCTTATAAACAAATCCTTTATCTTCTCAGTTGTCCTCTATGTGACTAAGTTATTTAGTAATATATTATCAATTTAAAAGCTAAAAAAAAGTATTATATAAGTTGAAGAAATCTCCAAGAGTAGGTTACAGAAGATTTGTCAAGGTAATGCTCAACATGGGATACAAATAAAGTGAAGAAAACCATATATTATTTGTAAAAAGTAATACTTCAAGGAGAGTCTTAACACTTTAGCTAAGGACATCATAAACCCAATCTAGACTATTCAACTAGACTAAATTTTATTTGGACCTAATCCTTCTGAAAAATCAGAGAAAAAAATTTAAAACTTCTCAAATTTGGTGAATTTTTCATATTGATACTAGACCTTTAACTGTTATCATTTTCAACTTGATTGAAGGCAAGGAGTTATCTCAATTGCTCACACTAAAATTCTGAAGTGAAAGTTTATGCTTTTGGGTTTGCACAAGGTTATGATGTAGGCCGACTCCTTTTGTACCCTAATCTCAAACTCCGCGTCAAATCTAACTCCAAATTCTTCATCACCTTCCTAAGCCTCTTAGAAAGGGTTTTCAACCAAATTTGAGTCACCCCAAGTGATCCAACTGGGCCACATCAAGCATATTAAAGTTGATAACTATTTTATAAAGGAGAATATTGATAGTGGTTTAATCTTTACTTCAATCATAATTATATAAGTGAATAACTTATGATTTTCTCACCAAAAGATTGCCTTAGACAATCTTAAAAAATTATCAAACAAACTTGGATTGAATAACATCTACTCATTCGCTTAATGAATGTGAAAATAGTTTATACATCTACCCTCTTGAACTCACAACTTTATACATAGTCTATTACTGCCTTGCTAGATGGACAACAGCCTCCTCCTTCCTACCCTCTCACAAATCGATGGGATCCTTGCTACCACCTCATCAATCCATATGAACTAATTGACTGCACAAGAAAATACCTTTAGGCTAACTTATTATACTTAATTTTGTAAATACTTTTCAGTCCTTTTTTTCTATATTTTTTATTCAAAGTTTTCTAGGATTATATAAATTATGCACAAATGTTGAAATAAAACTAGAAAATTCCTCAAATCCTGTTAACTATGTCAAAACTAAAGTTTCCAGTTGTAAATAACTTGTGATACTTTACAAAAAAACTATTACCGATTTCACTTGTTGCACTTCCATAACTACCAATATATGATGTTTACCACATCTCAAGATTCTTTCAATGAAAAGAAAATGAATACCAAAAATCCCCATAATAAAGGAATGCATGTGAAGAAAGGAGATTTGTCATTTATCTGCATCAAGAAATGAAACTTCCATGTGCATCAAGATGAATGCATTCATGAATGAATTTATGAGCATCAGTCAAGCTTCACAACCACAGACCAGAAAAACACAATTCTAGATTATCCAAATAAACATATGGATTAAAATTCCATGCTAAGTTTACTTACCCACCTAGGACAAAGGATAGAACCTGCTTCGTAAGCTTTACAATCTCAGCTAGCTTGCTAGAACTAAATTTGCATAAAGCTATTCAATGCTTGGAATGTTGATGTCAATAATGGCAAAAAGTTATAATCAAATCAACCCATAACCTCTGCAATTGGTTCCTTCACCAAAGTCCTAATTCATTAGAAACCAGAAAACTAACAAGCCTGCATTCAATTTGGTTGCTAGTTCTCCATCTAACCATCAGTGAGACCTTATGGTAGCTTATCTCACTAAGATCATTCCCGAAACGCAAATTGTGTTGAAAATGTGTAATGATTCAGACACGTCCAAGATGGAATCTCTCACTGTTTATAATGCAGCACGCCTCTTGCTCTTCTGTTACATTCTATAAGAAAGAATATCAACAACGGCTTATCCTCACAAAGAAATTAAAACCCTAAAATAGCAAAAACAAAAGCGCAAATTTAACCAATCGAAGGGTCTTTTTTACTTTTTCTTTTTGATTAATTAAGAGATGGAGCGTCGAAGGATTTTAACGTTACAGGAAGTAATCGTAGGAGGTGATGAAGTAGTGGATTCGCTCGACGAATGTGCCCTGGAAGATGGGCCAATGACCGCAGAGGAGAGACACGACCACGAGTATTGTTATGATGCCGTGCAGCGCCAGAGCCCACTGCAGCCCCATAGCACACGGAGAAGAGCCCTGCCCTCTTCTCCTCTGCCGGAATCTCAGAACTGAAGAAGAGATTAGCGTTTCCAAATGGGAGTAATGTCAACTGCTGTGAGAATTTGGCCTGCCACAAGCCTTGACAATTGTAGATGGAGTGGACTGCCAACCTTGTGGAAAGTTCATATGGGATCTATTGATTTTAGTACAAGTTTTTGTTTTGAAATGAGAATATAAAATATGTTGAAAAATTGATATCAAATATGAGAAATGGCAACATCATTTTAAATCATTCTTTCACACAACTTTTGGATTATTTTGGCTTATAATTTAAAAATTTTAATCTAATGTTCAATTAAATTAAAATGAATAAAAAAATATTTAAATATGCACTCAAAAGGACAATTGAGCCACTTTGAATAAAAAAATTAGTATCATCAAATTTATAACTCAAAATTAAAAAGTACTTATACACAAAGGCTGAGTTGTAAAGAGAAGAAACCAAGGGACAATAACCTCAAAGAAGAGTTCAATAAGATAGTTAGCTCAAGTTATATCATAAGAGACTATAAGGATTCTACAAAATACTAATCGAAGATGCTATGACATCTTCATGTGGCATCAGTATCAAAAAATAAGCTGAAAGAAATTACAAATCACTATACATCTCAAGAAAAAATCATTGATAATATCAGAAGCTTCATAAAACACCTTCTTCACAAGGAATCAAATAGTTAGAAGAACAAGTTAGCAATGAAGTTGACTTTCAAGTCACTGACAAGTTTCATTATGGCCTTGATAACAAAATTTTGAAGACATGTTTATAAAAATCATTTTAATTCCAATTTTTTATGAAGTTGTTAAGATCCTCAAAACAAAGGATCAAATATTGCCATGAAAAGAGAAATTCCAATAAGAATAATCCTGATAAATAAAGTAAAAATATTTTGAGAATAATCCACTGTACCAGCACCTCAAAAGGCCTCAACATAGATAATAGAGAAATATTAAAATCAATAAAATAAAAACCACAATAATGCAAAGAAAACAATTGCCAACAATAACAAAAAATAGGGGCCCAAGCATTTCAACAATAGAAAACTACTACCATGGCAAGTGGCCACAAAATCCATATTATAGCCAAAAAATGAACCAAAAGTCAAAACTTTAGGGAACTAAACTTATCCAACAATTAATTGCCTTCAAATTATGAGATGATAGACCATCAATGAAATTTCATTTCTTAAGGATCAACTTTGCTTAATATTTTAGAGGAATAGAGAGCATGAATTATATTATTCATTTGATTAAAATATTACAAGCCAAAAGACTAGATATGGAAAAATAAATATTTGTTATGTAATGAGAGATAATAACATTGTTAAACTTGAGAGAAGAAAATTAGCAATAAAAGTTACCAACATGATAAGATAAAAACTATCAAACATATATCGCCAACCAATACCACCCAAAAATTATAAAAAATATTATGGAACTAAACCCCTTCAATGATATCAGTTGATTGTTAACAAATAGCCCATTAAGGACATGAATAAAGGTGCACATATAATAATGAATTTTATTACTTCAATTAGTCAAAATAGTATAACTAGACAACTGTGCTCATATAAATTTTTTTATCAAAATAATAATAATATCTTTCTTATGTCAAGGACCTAAAAGATTGATGGTTTAAATATTAAGAGCAATATCTAGGAGCTATCTTTATAAAAGACACAAGGGCATATATAGTGAAGACTTCTAGCCCCTAAATTATTAGTAATTTTAAGGCGATGTTGGGAAAACATCCAAGAGTAAATGGAATCAATCATTTTTAGTTATATCTACACGAGAGAGGGAGAAGGTCTATCAATCCATAAGATTGTGTCTTCCCCCTTAAAATTAGGTATATCAAAAATATCTTTATATATATGTTAAGCCAAAAAAACAAATCATATGATAATGAACACTCATAATCTAATACTATATCATGTTAACCAAACATAATGGAGCTTTTATTAAAATTTTAGGATATGCCAAGGAAGATGGAAGTCTAATTGAAAGTGATGATGCAACAACTACACTAGTTGGAGCTCTATTCACTTAGTGATGTTATAGTGATAATGGAACATCCTCCACTTTTAACATTAAACCAAAGGCACTATTCTAAACAAAATTGGTGATGTTGGTAGCAATTTTGATAATACTAACCTAGTTGATATATAATACACTCTTTGTTAGCTTGATTAAATTGCTCAAAGTATAAGACTTGTGCTATATTCTCTGCAATAATTCTTTAAGAATTTTTATTGTTCAAGTTAAAGATCAAGTCTATTTGTAAGAGGCTAACATTATCTATAGACTTAGAAGTTTTGATAAAGCTATGACATTAGCCTTTATCTCCTAGAATCTACATTATTATTTTTTAACTATTACTTCAAAAGATGTCATATAGAGATGGTTTGTATAGCTTTCACCTGGTATCATTACCCCATTGATGAGTGTTGGCACTAAAATGTCCAAATTTTCTTATACCTTAATGTTTGGGTTTATATAGTTTAAGTTGTTCTTTTAGTTGAGATTAAGTTGGTCATTTTCATTCTAAATCATTTGAACTTTACTTTGTCAATACCCTATGACTTGATTCTCTATTCATTTTTAAAGATATTTCAAACTCTCACTTTATTAATACAAACTAAATTTTCATTCTTTACATCACCTATGGTTCAACCCTAGCTTTTGTTATCTAGAACCTCAATTTTTAGTTTATTCTAATTAGGACCTAACTTTAGGATGAATAAAGAATCCTATTAGACTTAATAAGAACTAAAAAAAGATGATTAATTATTTAATTTCAAATCACATCATTTTTTACTTTATGTTTGATCTTAACTAGCCCTAGAGTAGACCTCTTATATGCTTAATCCTAATCCTAGATTAATTATTATTATTATTATTATTATTATTATTATTATTATTATTATTATTATTATGGTTGTTATTATTGTTATTATTATTATTATTATTATTATTTTATTCTCTTTTCACATTCTCTCTCACCTTCACCATTTTTGGTGCTCAAGTAGTTTTTTTTCCTTGTAGATGGATTTTATTCTTTATGCTCAAATACTTAATCCAAACAAATTTACTATTATGCCTCCTCAACCTAAGATCAATAACACTTTGTGTCGATCTATTTCCTCTAAACGTGGCTATTTTTGGTTTCATCGAATTGTATGATGGCAGAGTCATCCAGTTGATAAGATCTCTTATGGTCTCTAATGGAAGCTTAACCACCTTTAGGTTCCTCTGATAGAACCATTATCAATGATTATTCCCATCATGTACCTTCAAGGAAGCTATTTTTTGTATTGCTTTGGTGTTGGGAAAAAATATTAACAAGTTGATATAAATTTCATATAAAATATTTCACAATAAGAGATGAGAAGAGCTATCGTAGGTTTAACCTTCTATATAAACTTATGGTAAATATTTATTTGAAGACATATCATTGAGTAAACCAAAAGAATTAAGAGAATGATAGTCACTGGATCTCCTAAAGGGAATAAGTTTTATCTAGTTAATTACACACAAAGAATCCTTTAATAAAAATTATCGATAAGTGGAAATAAATCTTTATTTTGATTCATTTTTTAGGCCTACCAAGAAAATTCACGACTTAATAATTATTACCATAATATAATGATCCATATACTACATGTTAACTCAAAAGGCAATGGGTGAATTATAATAATGATGCATGATGACAACCCAATATATAGTATGTTGTAATACTCATTAAATCAACATTGACTCAATAAAGAATATGATGGCCTCAAGAGGGGGTAAGCGGGTAAGAAAAGGAAGTCAAAAACAAGATGAAAATAATCATAATTCGAATTTCAAAGTTCTAACAACCTAATCTATAAAGCTCAAGATCATTTAACTCAAGAAGGTAATCGACACAAACCAACAATGAGAAGCTTTTTCAATAAACATGAATTGCATATTTTAAGGAAGGAAAAAGTGAGTATTTCCTTGACAAAAAAAATTTATAGGAAGGCTTAAAAAGATATAGGGATTAAAATCTCTATATGGGTAGAGAAATGCCTTTAAAAAGAAAATTTGAGATAGCTTAATTATATACAATCAAAGCTACTCAACTTTGAAGTTACAATTCTAATTTGTTAAGGTTGTAACTTCCTAGCATACTAAGATTCTGTAGGCATAATTAAAATCATGCATAACTAAGATTTTATCTTAAGAAATAGCAATGTGGATTTTCTATTCTTGATGAAAACTTATAATGCATGCTTGACTTTGTCACGTTATGAAATTTTACTAGCACTTTGAATTTTCATTATTGGTTGGCTCTAACTTATACCTCCTTTATGAGATATAAGAGAGCAAAAACTAATTTAAGATATTTGGCTATAGAGAGCCTAATTTTATATTTAAAATATTTTTAGTTGATTTTGAGTTATTTATAATTTTATTAAAATTGATAAAAAAATATTTTTATATTAGTCTAACATAAAGTCATTTATACTCAAACAATTATATTATAATAAAAGAGTAAAAATGACAAGCAAATCAAACAAATGTAAGCAATCATTGTGTTGTGATAGGCAAAAAAGAATATGTAAGAGGCTGGTGTGACTAGACAATTTGCTTATACCTATCAAGAAAAATAGTAAAAAGGTGTAGTATAATTCTACTTAACAAACTCAAATAATTTAAATAATAAATCTAAGTTTTTCTCAACTCTTAGTCCTTTCTCTTGATTTAAGTTATATATTTTTCACTTAGAACTAAATTGTTTTATACTAGGTCGAAAAACTGAGCTCATACTTTACTAGATATAAAATACTAAAAATATAGTAAAAAAATATCTTAGAATTAAATTGATCCATCATAGCATAATAGGAATATAAAGAAAATATATCTTCATAGATCACATCACATAATATATATATTAATGCATGAACCCTATAAAACAAAAACAGAAGTAATGGTTATACATTGAGCATCTATAAGAGAATATTTTTATCCTAATACAACAAAATATAAAATGACATAATATATCATGATTTAAGTATGTCAATCAATCTCCGATTCTAATCACACTCAAAGAAACCTGACGTTGAACATTAAAGGATTGTATTTAAGTCAACCTAACAACATCATTCCTATATTAAGAGATTGAAGGGGTTGTAAACTATTACAATATCTAAGTGTATGTAAAAGTTAGTATATTATGGTTAACTCATATGATTATTATGACTTATCAAACTAAGTCATTTATAAGAGTATGAAAATCCTATGGCTTCCCCTTTATTATTGATTAAATTAATAGGCTTTAAACTAATGAAACTCCTTCAATGAACATATGAGATCTAATTATAAATAAAATATTTTTATTGTTTGAAAAATCATCATCTAATAATGATGATTGATTTATCATAATCATGCATCATCTCGATGGGAATGTATTCTAACATAAAGTGTAGATATCACTTTGTATGCTTGTAATATGCCAATTTGATAAAAATAATTAAAACCATCAATTATCAAGTGCAAGATTTAAGCATTCAAGGTGATTATATACAATAAAAATGTAATAGTATGCTATAGAATTAACTCAAAGAAAAGAATCAATATGCACAATTTTGATAATGCAACTTATCAAAATTGTTTAGAAGATAATTAAAATCCTAAGGTAATGTGTAAGTTAATTCTAGAAAGTGTGTTCCCCACTAGGTTGGGCTACTCAAGAAATCAAATTATGTAGATACATATAAGAGCAAATGGGGTTAGTTAATACAATTGACTGCATGTGAAAGAGTAAAGTTAGAATCAAATAAA
>CM038215.1:42027925-42281641 GCA_021442155.1 Cymbidium sinense
GAAAAAAAATCTCATTGCATACCCAAGATACATTTGGATCACTTAGCTACTCACAGAGCTCAATCCAACAAAAGTCACAACTTACCTAATAACTAAGGAGGCAGACTAGATTAGGTGTAGAAATTGAGAAAGAACTATCACCTCAATAAGAGGGCTCACCATAATTCTGTAGGCAAACTTGCTTCCAGCTAGATGTGCTTAACTAAGGAACTCACTAGTCATTTGCCGGATAAGAAATTTTGAAGGTGTGATCAAAATAGAATATCGGAAACCAAGCACAGAATTGAAGAAGAATAGAATATCGGAAGAAGAAATGTTGAAGAAGAAAATATCGGAAACTAAGCACTGGATTGAAGGTGTGAGCAGATGGTAATGCTACTTAAAACTTGGCCTCAGGTTCGAGAATCAGATGTGATCGGATGGCAATGCTCCATTAAAAACTTAAAGTGAATCGCATTTCCACAGTCAGTCCTCAGGTTCGAGAAAAAAACGCTGCAAATAATTTTGTTTACCTTGTGTGAAGGAAGCTGGATGGAAGGAGCCGTAAACAATGATTTGCTTACAACTTCGGATAGGGTGCGGTCGGCAACAACAGGACTGACAGTGAACGAAAAATGAGAGCTCTCAAATCTGCGAAAGCAACCCTAATCTGAAGAAGAAGAAGAAGAAGAAGAGAGTAGCACAGGAGGTGCTTGATTTGGCCACCAGCACCGTCGGGCTTGAAGGAAATTAGAGCGGACGAGGAGTAGTTGTCGGGTAAGGGATTGTGATAATGGATCGTGGTCGCAGAGTGAGGAGGGGCAATTACGATATTTCATTCTCCGAAACAACGGAGAGCAGGGCGAAATGCGTTTTTCTTTTCTTTTCTGAAATCGGGATAAAATGAAGCTTTCACTAAAATGCAGATTGAGAAAGCATAGTATTCAAATGATTAATAAAATCAGAATTTCTCAATCTCAAAATCAAAACGTACTAAAAAAACTTAGATAAACGAAGCTTTAATCTCAAGGTTTGCACGCCCCATGGCTGTAGTTCACCCTTTTGTGTTCTTTCTTTCTTGCCGTAGTGGAGCAGACGAAATAGGAAATAAAGAGAAGCGGAAGTAACAGTGAAAACAAGCGGGGGGGCGCTACTTATGGGCTCGAGATTATCAGGCTCGAAATCACATGCTATATAATGAATGGATTAGGGGTGGACACCCATTACCAAAAAAAAAAAAAAGGAAAAAACAAAGCGAGAAACAGAAACCTCGTACCTGAGAAAGAGTTCCATCTTCTTTTTTATGGAAATAAAATATGACCGTTAGTTTTCAATCATTGAAGGACGATCGTGGTTTTGTTGGCGTCGATGAAGATCTAAAAAATTTTTAGTGAAGTTTCTCTGCTCTGCTTCTCACACCGTTGGATGGATTCGGTTAGTCTATTGCCTTGCAAAAAGATTTTTAAGCATGCCTCGTCATTCACATTCAACTATTACACTATTCAACAATGATTATTAAAATTAATTAATTAATTAATTATTTAATTAATTAAGAAAATAATTAAGACTAAAATGAGCAATTTTCTTAATTAACCCAATAATAAATCTCAAAAAAAATTATAAGAGACAAAAGTCATTCCACTAAACAATCTCAGAAAAATAATTTTACCTAATAGACTATAAACCTCCAAAGCCTCCAATAAGTAAACTCTTAGTAGATATTTTTTTTCTACTTATTGAAGAAGAATTAAATCTACATGAGAGAGTCAAGTCTTTTTCTTAGCACCAATAATGATAATTATTAAGAAGAAAGAGAGAGAAAAAATGATATAACATTAGCTGAATATGACCTTTATTTTCATCTCAACATAAACCTTATGAGCACTATCAACTCTATTCAATGACTACATATATTGCTTTAAACAATTAGAATTATTTGTAAATAAAAAAATTCATTTTCAAATCTCCTCCAAAGCGGGTGGAACAACATCACAATAAAGTTCCCAAATCTATGATTAAAATAGTCACTTCAAAATTTTAATCAAAATTTAAATAATATAAATAATACTCATATTTATAATTAAATAAGTCTTTTATATATTATTTATAGCAATTAAATTATATATAATACAACAAATCATACACTTAATGTTTTTTAAAAATATTAACATATAAGTTACAACTAATCGCATAATTTTAGAGATTATTTATAAGTAAATTTATTTCACAATAACATATATTCATGTAAAATCAAAAAAAATTGTCTATCAATTCTTTCATTGATCAAACATACATTATTAATCTCAATTATAAACATTCATTTTCAATTAATCAATCAATGCATAATATATCATAGCCCTCAAATTACAATCTATTGATTGTATTATAATTATTATTACATCGTGATTTATTATAATTTTCAATTATTGTGTTATAATAGCCAAGTTTTAGCTACATTATAATTGCAATATTATGACACTTAAATTGCACTCTATAGTTCTTTTAAGAAAAAAAAACATAACATACTTAATAACACTTTTTATGGAATATATTTTTAGCTGACAAATTAAATAATATCAAATGTAATTTATTGTTTATAAATAGAGACTGAATAACACAAAAATAAACCAAGAAAAATTATGATGTCATAACCACTACACTTCCGATATAAAATAGTCTTTAAAAAACTCAACAATAATTAATGATCCCAATCAACAATTCAAAAGCCACTTCAATTAATATGCACAGGCGAATGTATTTCATTATAGAGCTATCCAAGTACTTTTTTGTTCTTTATTCTCAAGCCTCTTTAAAGAACCATTAAGTGCTCACTATTATGAACCGATGTCTACATTTACAATGTGAAATTTCCTGTAATGTGCCATGCAATTAGTTAATCTTCCTGCATATGATCATAGTATGATTATATTCTGAGCAGTAAAAGAGTGAGGCTCATTTTTCACATAATTCCCATTCATCTAAAGGATTGGTGGTGACATGTCAAATGGCTTGTTGATGATGGTGATCCTCTATTATAATCTGATGAGTTTACAGAGGATCCAGAGCTCGACAAAATGACGACATTAGAGATTTGGTAAAAGATGCGATGACAAGGGAGATTTTGTGAGAGGGATGTGGCAGTCCATCAAAAATTCTCTCAGCAACAAGCACAAAACAAGAAACATTAAAAAAAAGGATCATAAATTCTCTACCTGTGCAGAACTTCTAATACATGAAATGTACATCTTATTCACCTTGGAGTTCTCCTCTGCTTCTTGCTCTAACTTCTGGGACTCTGCAACCACAGAATCCTTCATTAATTCTTGCTCATTTAGAGCTTTTAGAGCAAGTTCCTCCTTTTCCAGTTTTCTAAATCAGCTGCAGCTGATTTTGTACTTCAAAGCACTAAAGATCTGTGACTAGACGTAATCTAGTTCGAGGCACCATTTTCCCTTGAACCACACATATTGTGGGCACAAACAAAATTCTATATTTTAAGTATAAATTTATTTGATCGAAGCATAATTGCTTGGAGTAGTGTTTCAAGGTAGTCTGAAATTTAGCCGCATAAACCAAACAGCAATAAAATGTTAAATTAGTGATGATTTAGTTCATTTCAGTAGCTCGTCTCACGTTCGCATGCCATTTTCTATTCTTTCAAATATATATATCTATATATATATATATATATATATATATATATATATATATATATATATATATATATATATATATATATATATATATATATATATATATAATAATAAGTCACAAATATTCAGATGATATAATATAATATATTTCTATTAGCATTTTAAGTGTAAATTTGATAGAAACTAATACAAAGTGACTAGTGTTATTCTATCAGTGATGAAGAATAATTTTATATTCGTTAGTCAATAAGTTTAAATTATTGGCATCTCATGCATAATATTTTGTTAAGCTTAGTTATAGCTAAAATTTGATTAAAAAAATCAATCACCAAAATTCTTGGGTAGCTGACTTGCAATTTCTTCCTTGTAATCACCAAAATTCCCCTTAATTTTCAGGCTCAAATTTATTTAGATGTACGATTAAAACTTCCCACAGCATATTTATCCACTGAAAATATTATTCAATTATAAGTTATTTTACATTTTCAGGTAACCTTCAAAACTAAATAGAAACTATAATGAAGGAAAATATTTATAGTCATAGAGATACTTCAAGAGATATGTACTATTTAATTTATGTTTTATATAATTTCAGTTTATTTATATTTATACTTGTAGACAAATTTGTTAAATGTTGTTTGGATTCTTAGTTGGCTTTTATGAACTTAGAAGATAGTGTAGTTTATATTCTGCTGAATGTGTTTAACTAAAGTTTTTCTTATCTGTCTGACCGTCTATTCCTGTCTTAGTATTACAATCTTCCGGGCCGAGTCATGATAGTAATTATCTAAAACTAATTATGCAAATAACCCCCAAAACTAAGAAATAAATGCCAGGTCATGCATATAAAACTATGTAAAACATTATTGGGTCAATACAATAATCTCTACCTTAGTTCCTTAACTGATTAGATACAACCAAATAACATCAAGATTTCTTTTACCATCCTCAATAACTCTAAGCAATGCTAAATTTTGGAGGAAGCTAAAGCTTTTGTAAACATATCTGAAGCATTGTCATATATTAGAATCTTTACTTTCTCTATAATCTCATTAGTAACAAACTCCTTAATGAAATGAAACTTTACATTTATATGTTTAATTCTTTCATTGTACATACAATTCCTTGAGAGAAATACTTCACTTTAATTTTTACAAAACACAAGCCCAAAAGTGTTCACTACCTAAAACAACTCAAAATTTCATGGCTTTACATGCAACAATACATTCGGCTTCAATTGTATAGAAGGCTACAACTAGATACAAATTGACCTTCCAACTAATAGTATTTCCAAACACCTTAAACACATATACTATAAGAGATATTCAAGTTTCAAAACATCTTGTAAATTTTGAATCTACATACCCTGTAATCACTTCATATATGCAACCAAATTTTCATACCTCAATCATAAGGTCATGAGTGCATGTAATAATCGAAAAAAAATAATGATAATTATTTTCCAAATCGTCGCAGCAGTTGGCCACGAATAGATGAATCAAAAGGGGGGGCTCAGTTTTGGTTTGCCGAAACTAAACTTCTAAGGCCACGAAAGAGAGAGAGAGAGAGAGAGAGAGAGAGAGAGAAGCTCAGGAGGAGAGAAGGGAAGACTCTACCTTGCATGCATGCCCTAGCTGAGCGAGACGGCTTCACTATCGCTGATACTGAGTTGCTGTCAAGCCGCCGCAAGCCTTCATCAATGTCGTACCCTATAGCCTCCCATGAGTGTGCCCAAGGAGGAGGGGAGTTGACTGGAAGGATAGATTCCACTTGCACACACGTGGAGTAGAGGCAGCTCGAGCAAGGGAATAGGGCACATCAAACTCAATACATAGGAGAAAAATAAAAAGGTATAGGTATATATATATATATATATATATATATATATATATGATATTATCATTAGCAAGGAAGAAGGTCAGCAATAGCAACATTGTTTTAGGGATCAACTGATACATGCTCCTTAGTAATACACACCAGGCTCAACTATCATACCTCAACACTGTCAACGCATTAGATAGTATACACTTTGTACTCTCATTTAATTATATATGATATTATCATTAGGCTTTTTTATGCTACATGATTTTTTCTATTGTCATTAGAGTTGTTGTACTATATCATTATTTTTTCTTATTATTATACTTTCTTTGAATTTCATAATATCTTTATTGTATTTTCTTCTAGTTAATGTAAATACTATTTTTATTTAATTTATGGGGAGGATATTAATTCTCTCTAATTATAATATAAATATTTAATATTCAAATTGTTATAATATACAAATTAAATTGATGTCATATCTATTTTTAATTAAGTATATATAATTAACATAAAAAATATATAAATATATAAATTTTTTTATTTACTAAAAATATATAAATTATTTTTTAAAACTTATTAAACAAAAATATTTCCAATAAAAGATTCCACGTATTTCAACAAAAAAAAAAAAGACAAGTTAAACTACATCATAAAATATAATTTTAAAATGTATTTAACTATCTAAAATATCATCTTCTAATATCAACAATTTTTCTTGAAATGTTAAATAATGTATACAATATATATATATATATATATATATATATATATATATATATATATATATATATATATATATATATATATATATATATATATATATTCTTTAATCACTCAAACTATTTAAAAACATTTAACAAATTTAAATAATATTTAATGAAATGCATAAACTAAAAAAAATAAAATTGTCATTATATATAGGTGCAGGACTAGCTCGTTATTCAGAGTGGGCAAAACTTAAAATAATTAAAAAAATAATACTTAAAATTAATATTATATATATATATATATATATATATATATATATATATATATATAATTAGTAAAGAAATATCACTAAATTTATAAGAAAAAAAAATATGTGAACAAGAGTATTAAACTTATGAATTTTTATTTTAATTAATTAAATAGTCATTTAAGAGTAATGAGTTAAATTGATTTATTTGGAGAGGGGTTGATTGTATAAAATGCAAATTGAGGGTGCGCAAAATATTAAAAAAAAATGAAGAGAAAAAAATAACAGGAAGTGGCATCAAATACACGTTCACAGAATCTATGTTTCCATTAACAGGCTTTGTTTTAAACATTTTGCTTCGTCAAATTTCTGCATTTAGATATTCATGTTTAGCGATGTTAATCTGCAAAGTCTGTTATTTTATATAAATATTGATACATCTATGTTGTTTATCAAAGTATTTAATTTTGACATCCGTTGGGTTCATTTTGTCAAAGATGCATATGAACGAATGATTATTTCCAATTTTGTATTTACAATTTTCTTTTAATTTAACTTTGTTGTATAGATAGACTGATAGATATATAAAATCAACATATGCATTGAAATATCAAACATTTATCATTATTTTTGTCTTAAAAATATAGAACACTCCATTTATACAATAAATTTGAAAATAATCAACAAACAGAAAAAGAAATACATCAGGAAAGCTGCTAAAAAAACTATTTTGATTATCCAGATTTATAATCCATAAGAAGACTGTTACACCAATTCAAGTCATCTAAGTGGCTCCATGAAGATGATTAAGAAGGCATGAAGGAAATTGACAGATTCATTGTATTGAAATTAACAAGATCAAAAGTCGATCTTGGTGGTGGCAGGTGGTGATAGATCGTCAAAGGGTCATGGTGGTTCTCGAGCTCGGTCTTCAAATCGATTCCGGCCTTCTACAAGGTGAGAATGAAGCTCTATTTATAGATTTTGGGAGTGGCGGCCTTGTAAATTCGGAAAACTCCAACCACTCCCATCGGACGGGCGATCCCTCGATCGACGGTGTATTTTGATAATGGGTGCCTTAATGATGTCGGAATTGGGTGATCTTAGATTTGGATTGGCCTTGAAAGCCGCCGACCGACTATAAATATGTCGCTTTTGGTGACCATTTGGATCGGGATCCATTTTCATGCCCGATAGCTTGATCCGAGTTGATTCGAGCTCGGATCGACTATGATGTTGCTATGTTCGTCTCATCGAGCCGCTTGATAAGTTTGCTGAAATCGGTGATTAGATCAAGCATTTCAAAATGCCTTGAGATTCGGTTTGATGATTAATTTTCTAAGGATGTATCGTTTTATTTTTGGGTGACATTATCTCCATCCAAAATATATGTCAAATACTTGAAAATAGCAAATTCTTCAATGAAATTTGAGAGTCCATCAGCATTTTGAGAGAAGATCTTCATAACAAAGACAATATTATAACCGTGGAAGTCGCGGGTTGCAAATGCGCATAGGTATGTACGGGTGCGATATTTTGAGGTTATGATCGATCCGCGAACAGGGTTCATGGCGCGGGCGCCACGGCTAAGCTGCTATGCGGCGCTACGGCGACGGGCGCCGCTGTCCGTCGGTCGAGGGATGCGGATCGGTGCGGTTGCGGCAATCCGATCGGCGCGTCATGAACGCAGGAGCGGGCCGAGGTCGCTGTATGGAGCGCATCGGCCGGCGGCTGCGAAGTCGCTGAGCGTCGATCGGTCAGCGAGCTGAAGCGCGCGGGAGCTCGGCGGTCGAGGAACCGCTAAGGCCCATGGCTGGTTCGCAGCGTACGGGTTGAACGCTCGATAGTTTCGACCAGGTTCGACGAACCGGCGGTCAGCAGAATGGAGGCACCTGGACGATGGCCGCGGATCGGTACCCGCGATCGGTGGCCATGGACCGGTCAGCGGATGGGCGATGACCAACCAGTCAGCCGTCCAGCTGCCCGAGATGAAGGCTGGCATAGATGGGAGAGCGGCACTGGCCAACGCTGTTTTTGACGGTTTTGAGGCGGGTGCTTTGGGCGCTTTTAGCTTTGCCCCTGGGTCTATAAAACCCCAAGGTAAGAGGGAAAGGCACTTTTCTCATCTCCTCTTCTCTCTTAGAGTGCATAGCCCTCCCCGGTGGGAGTTTGGGCACTCTTTTTGGATCCACCTCACCCCGAGCAGAGTGCATGCTGGGTGGGAGTTTGGGCATTCTTCTTGGATCAACCTCTACCTCCTCATCTCCACCAAGCCGAGTGCATAGCCCTCCCTGGGAGTTTGGGTACTCTCTTGGATCAACCTACCTCCAGCGAGTGCATAGCCTCCCGGTGGGAGTTTGGGCACTCTCCTTGGAATAATTTTCATCTCGATCATGAAGTTGTTTGTAGATGGGTGAGAATCTTTTGAAAGAGACATGTCCGACCCTTGTAACGGGAGGCAGCGACGTGGGAACCTTCTAAAAATGGGAGGATTGAAGATTCGTGGGAGTCGATCACGGAGACACATTGATCGTGCTTGGAAAAAATATTATTTTCAATGATTTGGTTCTTAAGTGTCCAAGAAACCGATAGAGCCCAATCTCCGCCGGTATTTCACCACTTACGAGATGAGTTTGGGCGGGATTCATTTCCCCATCCCCGAGATGATCGCCATTTTGTCGATGCAGGTTTGCATTTCCCTTTTCGAAAGGTGGCAATGACGATCGTGATGGGACTTATAGTCTTTTCGAGGATGCGCACCTTGACTATCGATTACCTCGCGGATGTGCAAGTTTACTGATGCATATGGTCGATCATCACAGGAGTCGGCTACTTGACCTCCGGACGAAGGATCCTCCCAAGAGTTGGGCAAGCATATTCTTTTTTGTGAAGAATGACTGGGGTCTTCTCGAGAAATGGGGAAAGCTGAGAGATTTACCCATTCCCCTACAGGTTGGTGATGAAAATATCCTGCAGACGCTGAAATTCCAGAATATTGAAGATCTTTGATTTGAGATGATATATCGTGATTTGTGGGAGGAATCTTTGTTCGGGGCTTTCTATTCATCCGGTCTTATGCGCGGCTTGAGAAAGCCCAACAAAGAGGTTTCCAGCTCCCAAGGCCCTCGGCTTCTTCCAAAGGACCCGCTCCAAGAGAAGAGGAAAAGGAGCGAAGAGGTGATGGTGATATCAGATACCCGAAAAGAGTCGGGCCCTTCGAGTAGTCGTCCCCCAAGGATCTTCATTCCCGAGGACGTGTTGAATCATTCCTGCGTAGGTCGTCAGTATGCCGAAGAACTGGTAACAATCCTTCTTGCGTTCATCATCTTTTATTTCCCATTTCCTTGTGCTTAACGTAATTTTTCTTATTTCAGATACTGAAGAAGCAAGAACTTGACTTCAAAATGAACATTGTGCTGAATGACTGGAATTCAGAGTTCGTGAAGGTCAAGTTTCTCCATGGTGAATATAAGAAGCGGTATGTGGAGAAAGTAAAAGAGATGTCCGTGTTGGAGAATCAACTTGATGAGTGCAGACCGAGTTGGCGACTCGCGACTTCTCTTTCTTTTCGCCGGAAGTTGAGCGACTCGGATGAATTAGTGGAGGCTAGAAAGAGGTTGGTTGCCGCAAAGGATCTCAAGATCTTTCCGAGAAGGTTTCGTGTCTTGAGGCAAAGAACCGAGAGTTACGCCGCCTTTCGAGAAAGAGGTGCCCTTATCTCTAGAAGCGAGCCGGATCAGTGCGGAGGACTTCAAGAACTCGACAGCCTTCAAGAGTATCATACAGGATCACGTTCGGGAGGCCAGAGACCACGTGTATGATGTAGAGGTGAAGGCTTTGGAGCGGCAGTGTGTTGATGAAGGCTTCATCCGAGGTTTCTTGAAGGGGACACGCTAGGAGCTGGTGTTGAGGTCCTTTCTCCTAGCCTAGCTTCCCCCGACCCTTCTAGCGATGACGAGGATGACTCAGATAGTTCTTCATCATCTACTGATGAGACCATCAAGACTGTGTAGTTGTAGTTCCTTTATGTTGCAGCTGTTCAGTGTTGTATATTATTTCTGGTTGATTGTACTATTCTCATGAGAAATATTAACAATCCACAAAATTGTTTGTGAATATTTCCTGAGTTGTGTGTCAAAGTGTACTGATGATAAAGATTCGTAGAGAAGAGATCATGGAATCCCTTTAGGATAATTCGATTTATTCTAAGATCATTATCGAGCATTTGATGACAAACTTGCACGGAATATATTTATAGAGGTTCTCTAACCTCTCATCTATCCTAGGTTGTGTATCGAGCGTTTACTCGATGATGTTAACGTTATGGAGAAAGTTGTAGGTCCCATAGAGGATTGCCAACTTATCCAAGGTTGTTTATCGAGCGTACACGATGCGTTAACCTATATGGAAGAGGTTGAATTGAATCCGAGGATTTTGACCTATCTAAGGTTGTTTGTCGAGTTTCGATGATGTTAACTTGTATGGAAGAGGTTGAATTGAACAGGATTTTGACCTATCCGAGGTTGTTTGTCAGAGTGTGACTCAATGACGTTAACCTGTGTGGAAGAGGTTGAATTGAATCCACTGAGAATTTTTGACCTATCCGAGGTTGTTTGTCAGAGTGTGACTCGATGACGTTAACCTGTATCAAAGATGTTGAATTGAATCCGCTGAGGATTTTTGACCCATCCGAGGTTGT
Organism: Cymbidium sinense; assembly: GCA_021442155.1. NCBI lineage: Eukaryota > Viridiplantae > Streptophyta > Magnoliopsida > Asparagales > Orchidaceae > Cymbidium > Cymbidium sinense. The sequence continues at coordinate 42,039,036 of CM038215.1, forward strand.
TTGTCAGAGTGTTATCCGATGACATTAACCTGTGTGGAGTGGGTACAAAGTTTTGACCTTTCCTAGGTTATTGGTCGGAATATTATTCATCGACGCTAACCTGTATGGAAGAGGCCGTGGGAAGTCCACCAAGGACCTTTTGACCTTTCCTGGGTTGTTTGTCAGAGCTTTTGCTCGATGACATTAACCCGTATGGAAGAGATCACAGGAAGTCCACCAAGGACGTTTTGACCTTTCCTGGGTTGTTTGTCAGAGCTTTTGCTCGATGACATTAACCAGTACGGAAGAGATCGCAGGAAGTCCACCAATGACATTTTGACCTATCCTGGGTTGTTTGTCAGAGTGTTTACTCGATGACGTTAACCCGCATGGAAGAGGTCGAATATTTGTATGAGCTTGTAGCCAGAGTTGACCATTGATCTTTGCCTTTTCGTTGGTGTTGCTGACTTGCTTATCGAACTGATAATCAATCAGATATCCAGAATTTTGATTTGGACACCCGTCAGTAGTCGGCGATGGTGTCCTGCGACGGTGGTCAGCGAGGATAACCAGCGACGATGACGGTGACCGGCGGAGATTGCCGGCCGGTCACGGTAGTGGTAGGTCGCAATGGATGACCGACGATGGTGGTGACCAGATGCCAATGGTCAGCGCAGCGGACCGGCGACGATAGTGGTGACCGGCGGAGATGGCCTACTATAGTAGGCGGCCGCGGACCGGCGACCGATTAGCGACGGGGTGGAATCGCACCCATAATGCTGCAATCGAGTCGGCGGGAATGACCGACGACGATGGTGATGACCGGTGAAGGATGGCGGCAGTGACCAACGACGGTAGTTGACGGCGGTGACCGGTAATGGTGGTCACGGCCGTGAAGGCCGATAACCGGCAAAGAATGACGGTAACACGCCGATTCTCAGGATGACCGCGAAGATGGTGGTGACCGCGAGGTTGCCGAGATGACCGACGGATTGCCACGATGGTCGCGCAGAACGGTAGTTACGGCGCTATAGTGGTGGCGAATTTGGCAGGATGCGGATAACCGGGCGACGATGGTGGTGACCGCGATTGCCCAATGGTCGTGGCACCGCGACGATAGTGACCGGCGAGATGGCCTACTATAGCGTAACCGGGCGATGTGATTGGCGACACGGGTGGTAATCAGCGACATACGGCCTCGGCGATGAGTCAGAGTCGCGAATGACGGAATCGGTGATGACCGATGATGGCGGCGTGACCAACGACGGTAGTTGACGGCGGTGATAATGGTGGTCGGCGCACGGGTGGCCGCTAAGGGACTAGTCGAGCGTGGCAATTAACGCCGTGATTTTGGGATGACCGGCGAAGATGGTGGTGACCGGCAGAGGTTGCCGGAGATGACCGACGGAGATTGTCGGCGATGGTCGGCGGCAGTGACCGGCAACGGTAGTTGGCGGCGGTAACCGGCTATAGTGGTTGGCGGCTGACGACGATGGTGATTTTTGACTTATCCGAGGTTGTTTGTCAGGGTGTTACCCGATGACGTTAACTTGTACGGAAGAGGTCATGGGATGGTACATTCTACAACGAAGTCAGCGAGCACTTGTGACTTTATATCAGGACGTGGAAGAAAATGGATGTCAAACTCTCCAAGCTCGACCGACCACTTCATCAACCTTCCATACATCGCTTTTGAATAGTTCTTAATGGAAGATGAGTGTAGACGCTGATGGTGGGCAGTACGGGTCGCAATTTGTGCGTAATGCACTAGCCAACGCCGCCTTTATCCGCTAGTGGATAGTGTCCTTCAGACGAAAGGATTTTTTGACATAGTAAATGGGTCGTGTAATGAATTCTCCTCGACGCGACGAGCTTACGGCATGAGAAGAAACAACAAGAAGATGTGCCTTCTCCTTGGATAGGCTTTGATAATAGAGGGGGGGAAGCTAAATAGACTCAAAGTTGCTCAAAAGCGACATTCATCCTCCAATCGGAATCCATTTCCTCGTGCACCCTTAAGATTTTGAAGAATGGTAGATACTTATCTCCGAGGGCCAAGAATCGTGATAAAGCGCAATCCTTCCCCAAACGCGTTGGACTACCTTGATCGTTCTTGAGGTGACATGTCCTTGAGTGCTTTTATCTTCTCTGGCCTCTATCCCACGAAAGTGACCATGAAGCATGAATTTCAGGAAACCCAAAAATGCACTTGCTTGGGTTGAGCCGCATCTTGTAGTGTCGAAGAATGTCAAAGCATCAGCAGTCGTAAATATGTGATATTTCCAAGCTCTTCACCAAAGATATCATCAACATACACCTCCATATTGTGCCCTATAAGATCCTTGAAGATCTTATTCATAAGCGTTGATATGTTGCTCCAAAGATTTTTAGTTCGAATGGCATGACCGATAGGAAGATAGTCCTTATTTGTTTGGAAGGATGTTGCTTCCTCATCTGCTTTGTTCATCCCGATTTGATTGTAGAATAGGCATCCATGAAGCTCGATCGATGTCACGATGTCGCATCAACTAGTTGGTCGATACGAGGAAGGGGAAGCTATCTTTTGGGCATGCACGATTAAGGTCAAATGATGCACATTCTCCAGAACTTGGCCTTCGACTAACACTACGCTTAGCCAACCGTGGGTAGTAGACTTCTCGAATGAACTTGACCGGTTTGGTGATTTCTTGTTCTATGACCTCCAATCGCTCGTAAGGTTCTTTTCTTCGTATCACCGCCAGGTTGAGTCAACTTTGAGGAGTGCGTAATGACTTCCCGGTCAATGCCCAATATATGTGCTCCGTGCAAAGATATCTTGATTTTACGCAAAATCTAATGACTCGATCGAGACGAACGATCCCACCTTCACCTTTCGCGATGGATCAACCGAGATAGGAAGACAAATTACATCTTCAACCGGAGAAGCCCATTCGAGGCATCCTCATCTCGTAGGGTCGAAGTTCTCGATGTTGAGGGTTACCGACGTAAATGGTCCTTGCTTGATATAGACGCTTATCTGATTCCACTTACCACGCCGATGTCACCGGTGTCGGAATTTCATCTTGAGGTGAGGTGATGTGATCATAATATACCGGAGAGGTCTCCCAATATTGCATTGTACACGGACTCGAGACTTGACTACAATAAATTGTATCAAGTGGGTTGTGGTCGGGAAATTCTCCAAGAGTGAAGACTGATTGTCCCTTCCACTAATACCACATTATCAAATCCATACAAAGGACCCCGCGGGTTGAAGCTCTCTTTCTATACCCATGCTAAGGAAAGTGGAGTAAAAAAGAACATCAACCAACTCCCATTGTCGCATCAATATCCTTAATATTGAAGCATGGATCACACCCCCGTGACCGATGACAAGGGGATCTTAATGTGGATGCTAAGCCCTCTAGATCTAAATCATCAAAGGTGGGTCAACCCGAGACTTCTTCTTCGCTCGCTCTTGAAGGGCGCAATGAATATTTGGCTGAGATAACACCGGCCCTCCGCAATTGTTTCTATCTCCCACCGCTCCTTCCTGAGTCGGTTGCCCTCAAAGATTTGTCGGACGAAGGGTTGGTTTTGTATAAAACGGCCTAGATACCCTTGACGTATTAGTCTTTCAATCTCCTCCTTCGGTGGCACTCTTCGGTGTGCCCTACCGGTGAAAGTGGCGTAATTCTCTTGTCAATTCCGTGCTTTAAAGCGCTTGACGCTATCCTCTTCGAATAGCCGGATGTTCGCATGACGTGTTGAGAGTCAGATAGATTGTCATCAGAGTTTGCCGAGGAGGTTTTGGGGAGGTTGTCGCCTCTCTTCTTTTCTCGAGATGTTTGAACATCACCTTGGGAACCTTCTTCCGCTTCGCTTGGTTCAAACTATTGCCGATGAGCACCGATAGCTTCATCAACGAGATTTGTGCCTCTATTCTGGGACCAGTCATAGAATGGACTGCTCCGCATTAATGAATAGAATAAGTATCCCGCCGAGTCCTCCGAGAAGCACGCCTCAAAAGTTCTCGATCTACTCGGTATCTGCTTCGAGGAGAACCTCTCGAAGTATTCTTGAGGGACTCTCCATCGCGGATTCGAGAGATGTGATGAATCCTTGATGATTCTCTTGTTTGCCGTGAACCTGCTCTACAAAAAATCGGAAGCCTCCAAATGATCTGGACGGACCCAATGGAATAGAACCACGAGCCGCCCTTTGAGAGTCAAATACGACACAAGATAGAGTCATTTGCACGAATGTGCATGATCGCTCAAAGTGATCGATATGCTCGCATCGTGCCATCGTGGGTCCATGCCGGAAGCTTGAATTCTCTGAATCGTATGAGATGATCTCGAACGGGGACGAAGTTTTGGAAGAGGCGGAGAATGGATCATTCGATTGTTTGCCGGAACTCTTCCCGCACTGCCATAGTTCATCACGATAAGGTGACGTGGAGTTTCACCGATACGCAGCCGAGCCATTCGGTGAGTAGAATCGCAGATCCGTAAGTTCAAAGATCCGGATGTGGTGCCAAGGGTTCTCTACTTGATCCGACATTCCTGCAATCATTCTCGTGAAGAAAATCGGATTATGAGGGCCGCGGAACCGTGGCTCTTCCAGTGTTGGAACGCTTTGCCGGCCCTCTCAGAGTCAAGAATTTCGCTCGGGAATCCTCCATCCTTGAACGCGATCTTCCAAAGAGGGGCCTGACTCACCGGGACGTAAGTCTGTTATGTAGAAGTGTTGGAGACTTGGCCCTTGATCCCGAGAATGAGGAGCTTGGATAAAACCCCGCTTACCAACCATATTGGAGATATAGCAATGGGGAATTGTTCCCACTGCTATAGCCTAGATGCAGATCTATTAAAATTATCCAACCTGAGAATTATAATGGAACTTTGCCCAGAAACTTTCACTGTGTTCAAAAGATACGTCCTCGCTCTGAGAAGAAGGTGTTTGTGCAAAACAATATTCAGTGTAGAAAATATCTGGCCAACTCCAACCCAAGGGAGAAGTTTCCCAAAAAGCAGAACGATCTGGGAGCAACCTCTGATCTTCGTGAGAAATGAGCTGCAACCGGTCTTTTCTAGTCCTCCATCTCCTAAGGGCAAGCTGATCTCGTGCACCATTGGTGGTGGCACCGGTGGTGATGGGATCGGGCCAAGGTCGACTGGTTCTGAGCTCGGTCTTCAAATCGATCCTCTAAGGTGAGAATGAAGCTCTATTTATAGATTTTGGGAGTGGAAGGCCTTATAAATGTGGAAAACTCCAACCACTCCCATCTGACGCCCAAGGCGATCCCCTCGATCGACGGTGTATTTTGATGATCCGGTGCCTTAATGATGTAATTGGGTGATCTTAGATTCGCTGGATTCGCCTTGACGAGCCGCCGACCGACTATAAATATGTCGCTTTGGTGACCATTTGGCGATCGTGATCCATTTTCATGCTCGATAGCTTGATCCGTGATTCGAGCTCGATCATGCTTGATGTTGCTATGTTCGCCTCATCGACGGTCAACTGTAAGCTGAAATCGGTGATTAGATCAAGCATTTGAAAATGCCTTGAGATTCGTGGTTTGATCGATTAATTTTCGAGGATGTATCAATGATGATGATGGAGATTTTATGATAGGGATGCCCGTCAACTCGCTTGATTAAGTGAGAGAATGTCTTCACAAATAATGGCTATTTCACCTCTGCAAATCAAAGCATATATTATATCAATTTTCTAATCTTGAATAAATGGAGAAAAGATGATTATTGACATTGAGATTTGATCAAAAACTGGAAGCATTTTAAATAATTACATACTGAAAGATCTCAGTTTAAACGAAGAAGTTGCTACAATGAATTCACAACATGGCTGTGACCCATCAAAAATTCTCTAAGCTACGTGCAACAAGCACAAAATAAGAACAATTAACAAAAATATATCATAAAGACAAACTGTGCAGGACTTCTAATACATGAAACTTTACTTTTTACTACAACTTCTAGTACTCTGCAACCACAACATCCCTCATTAATTCTTGCTGTTTTAGAGCTTTCAGAGCCAGTTCCCCTTTTCAATTTTTTCTAAATTAGTTGCAGCAATTATATCTTTGGTAACAAATTTTCGTACTTCCAAAGCTCTAAAGATCTGTAAAGTTTGAAATTTTAAATGTTCTCAAAAGATAGAATTCAGATGGGAGATTCCAAAACACAGATTATTAAATAATTGTTTGCAATCAGCTTGCCGTAACCTTAAAGTCAAATATAAATTCAGATTTACATTAAAAAAATTGGCCAAATCATTGGAACCATCAAGAAAAAAATTATAGTTAACATTGTGTTAAAGATGGCTAAGGGTTCAGGATTTACTAATAGAACCTAGAAAGAGATGCATCATGGAAAGACAAAAAAATCTCAAACTTGTCTCTTTTTGATGATCGTGGATCTTATAGCATCTTCTACAACCCCAAGATATAATAATAACCTCCCCAAATTGCAATATTTCTAATTATTTTTAAAACATATAATTTTATTTTAAAAATAAAAAATTAATTTATGAAAATTTAAATTTTTTACAATTTTGATGTGCTAATTTAAAGTGCGTTAACTTTAAGGAATAATTAAGTATAATAATGGATTGTAAAGGAAACACAACTATTATATATATTTTATCTTTTTATTTTTTAAATATGTTAAAATTTTAAAAAACTTATAATTGATGAAAAATTTTGCTTTTGTTAATAAAATAGTCGCTTCCCTAATGCTATTTTTTATGATATTGTGTACATAAATTTTAAAATTACATAAAAAATTATTGAAATTAATATATCATCAAGTTTTGAAAAAAAATATAAAAAATGATGAGTAACAAAGTTGAAACCAAAATCATATTTATGCCTCATCCCCTTAAAACAACAAACTAACATTAGTTGATTTAGTTAACCATTTAAATTATAATTCACATTAATAAACCACAATAATAGTTATTTTTTTGGAAGAACAATAATAAAGTCCATTGCAATGTCTTTCCATATTTCATAGGGAAAGAAGTGGTATAACATTTCAACCATAATAATGGTTGATATTTTGTAACTTGATAAATAGCACCTACTTGTCACAAAAGATTGATATACATCTGGTTGTTGCATCAACCAAAAATAATAAAATGCATTTGTGATGAAGCATTTTGTTTATGTGATTATAGACTCCAATGACACTAAAATGAAAATCAAGTAAAATAAATGAAATAATTTGTAGTTGCATAGGAACAACAATTTTGCCTTTCTTAAAAAAATAAGCATTTCCTTGGCTTTCAGAGGAGTTGAGAGAGTGCTTCTCTTAACTATGAGATCTAAGTTCAAAACACACACTAATCATTAACCACACTAATTTCTAACTTAATTATCATTATGGCTCAACTTCCAAAAAAATTTGATAGGAAGAAGCATTATTTGCTATGATAATTTTCAATCATTGCCAAATCTATTGTAGTGATAAAAAATTTATGAAACATTTGTATATCCAACATATTATTTTTAAAAGTCAATAGCCAAGAATTGCCATTATCAATATGGGACGAAAGAGACATGAATTTATTAGATGTGCCGAACCATATGTGATTATATTGTGGAACCATGTAGTTTTATCAAAAGCATTATAGCTCTTGGATATGAATGGACTTTATTTGTTGCCAACCATAACTTGAAATTGAGATGCTTCTGCAATAGGCAACCCAAGGTAATGGATAAAGCATTCTTTTATGAAAATGTGTGGAACTGCCAATAATAACTTAAGCCTTTGAATTGAATGAGGACTTTTAGAGATAGATGTTGGTTGAAGAGTGGAGTCATCTAAAGCATGGTAGCTAATATATGTGTTGTAATCCTTCATAATTGGGTTCAAGCTTGGAGGAATATCTATAAGGTGGGAAAAGGGTTAAAGAACTTCTATGTCCGGAATAATTAAGATCAGATTATATCCTTACAAATTTGATTATGATGATACTTTTCATTGCAGTTATATCATATATGTTTTTATTTTTAGCCATGTTTTTAATAATAAGCTTCTTGATGGGTATACAAAGCTTTCACAAGATAGTACCTCTAATTTTTGACATAAATAAATGGTTGACAAAATTTTTGTGAAGGGGTGAAAGACAAAATAGAAGTGAAAGGACCTTCATGAAGCTTACATTCCACCATTTTTTCAAATCAATAGCTTAACTAGGAGAGCGTGGTTATTATGACACACTTCTTTTCTAATTTCAAGTTAAGGCTAGTTTCAAAATAACTTTGCAATAAGACATCATCGACATTTAAGAAGAGTTTGGACAATTGTTTAAATCATAGTTGAAAATTTGAATAAAAGAGTGCTAGAATAATTTGGTTATTTTTCCCTTGAAGACTTTATACTATAAAAAAAAAGGCAAAACATGAATAAAGTAATTTTAAGAATTTCAATTAGGTGATGTAGTGACTTTTTTCTACCCATAAAAAATCAATTTTCTACAAAACCTAATGTATGAAGAAGATGAGAGAGTTTGTTGTGATCGAAAGCTCAGAAAATTGTTATAACAACACAACCTTTTAAATCTAAACCCTAAACCCTAAATCAAAGGTGCATGTGGCATTGCCATGGAAATAAAAATATAATACATCAAAAGAACTTTAGAGTAAGATATAAATTTTGATTAAAATTAGAATGTAAAATATTTTGCTAATAATTGATATGAAATTCCTAAGTTTGGTGCATTTGGTCGTTGTATAAGTTATTGTATTACATCTGTGATAATTTTCGAAAAAAAAATATTTACATTCATCACTAAAATTTGGAAATCTATAAAATTATTGACTATATTTTTCAATAGTGAGATTTTAGTACGCTCAATATTTGGCTAATAGTCAAAACCCACGATGAGAATTATGTAACATTTTAATCATAAAAGCTCTTGACTTTTTCTCTCCTCGGTACCTTCTCTATTCCCAACATTACAAGTTCAGACTAAAAATTCATCAATTTATTTAAGATTAAATACAATGTTTGCACTCTAACACATACAAAAAAAGATCTTAATTAGATAATGATCGAATCATCTTTAAACCATCTTCAAATAATGATCAAACCATAATCAAATATAGATCAAACATGGTCAAAGATAAATCTAATATGATTTGATCTTTTTAATCATTATTCGATCATTATTTGAAAATTCTTAAAAGATGATTTGATCCTTATTCGAAGAAGTTTCAATCATAATTTAAAAATTATTCAATCATTATTTAAAGATGGTTCAATTTTTGTACAAAGATTGTTTGATCATTATTCTAATGCTTCAATTAAGTTTTGATCCTTATTTGACCATAGTTCAATCATATTTGAAGATTTTTTTAATCATGGTTTAAAAATAATTCACTTTTATCATGTTTTCAAAATGCTTCGAAGATGATTCAATAAATATTCAAATATTTTTCGTTGGTATTTATTAAAAGGAAGAATATAATATTAGGAATAACAAAATTTGTTTTAATCAATAGACTAAACTTTGGGGGATTTTTATATAATGAGTCATAGAAAATGAGCACAAGCAAAATAAGGATTACTACTTGACTGAAGATAAGAACTTCAAAAAATACAAGCTTGGATAGAGCTTGTATTCTCATAGTACATGAAGCAACATGACGTGTGGATGTTTAGACAATACATCTTTGTAGATACACTCTTTTCTTCTAGACAAATATAGCACTATTTTCATAGACATGGTTTATAAGGTTAAAGATAAAGATGCACTTTTTGGATACTCATGAGGTAGGATGTTATGGGAAAGAATCGAACTTATAATTTCAATAAGTAAATTTCGTCACTTTTTGCTTCTTCTTATAGTAAAGTAAAATACATTTGAAATATATATATATATTAAAATATAAATTTTATTATAAATTTATAAGATAAATCAAATAAAATATTTTTATTTAAATTCTTTGCTAAACTTATAACATCCTAAATCATAATTGATGTAATAATAAAATCAATTTTTCACTTTAAATAAATATACATAAATATTATTACCTCCTTCCCTCCTTTCTCTCAATCGGTTTGCCTAAAACCCAAAAGCTCGTATGGCTACTATCACGCATGGGTTGTCGCCCCTTCTTCCTTGTAGCCACAGAGATTCAACAGAGGGCTGATGGTGGTTCAATGGCTGTCCGGTATTATAAAGTCGTATCAGGCACGAAAGTTTTCTTCCTCTCTCTCTCTCTCTCTCTCTCGGTTTTGGGAGTTAGGTTGGAAATATGTTTTTCTTTTTTTTTCTATATTTTAGTTTCCAGTTATTACAAAAGCAAATCATGACATTCCTTAATTTTTATGCAGAATAAAAAAGCATCGAACATCAGAGTAAGTAATTTGATACTTGGAATTAGTTTGGCCCTTCCCTTCAATATTCCACACACCCTGTGCTAGGACCTATGATTTCTATGATGAGTGATTTTGCGCCATCATAGCAAATATAAGCTGTGATCAAGTTGCCTCCATGTATTTTAAAGATGCTAAATTTGTTCAAAGAAACAAAAGCAAAGAATAAGGCTACAAACATTTACCCTTCGTAACCACGATTAGTGGGATTTATAGAAGCTGGTGACATTACCATGAGGAGAAAAGCAACATATTAGCTGGAAGCAATGTGATATACGCTTTAACAAGACTCATATTAAACCAAGGGGATTTGTTCTTTACTTAATAAGCAATACTATTTTATCAAATATGTCTTTACCAACTAAGGCATAGAAATGGGATGCTAGCAAAAGAATATGCCAGCTTCCATGCTACAGCCAAATCACTTTCTTGAAGAAGGGATGGGCATGGGGTACCGGTCGGTATGTTACCTATCAAAACCAACTGACTGAGAAAGCTCAGCCCAATAGGCATACCAAAGCTAAGCCATTCTTGTTGCAAGGATTTATAGAGTTGGGGGCGTAAATGGTATTTAAATGCCTAAGAATCACTGGTGTATTTAGTTCACCATGAATCCTAAAATCCATCATTACCTATACAAAATAGAATAAGAGAGCAAAATCAGAGTAGAAATAAGAAGAATGGAGAAAATCTTTATAGAAAATAAAAGAATGGAGAAAACTTTCAAGAATTTTTCTTGCATTCACTTTTACAAGAAGGGATGTATATATATATATATATATATATATATATATATATATATATATATATATATCTCTCTCTCTCTCTCTCTCTCTCTCTCTCTAAGAGACATTATAAAATAGGAATGAATCAAAAAAAATATAGGAAAAATAAAAAGGGGTTAGATGCCAAATAGGGAGGCACACAGATTACAATTTGAGGGCCATAAAATAATTGATGATACAAGGTGTTGATTTGTTTGCAATAAACTCTTGTATATGTTTGGAGGATGAGTGAGCACCACCACAAGGGAGAGAGAGAGGAGATTGTAGTCATGTGCTGCGCACTATACACCATATTAGCTACAACTACCAAAAAAATTCAATACTCATTCTCATATTAGATGGTAGAGATCTACCATTACAAGTTTATCTATGGTATTTTTTGAATCAGGGGCTGCATAACCATTTGATAAATATCTCGCTAATTGATTCCTCATAGGCACATATGAAGTGCAAATTAGCCTACTTTCTAGTTTCACTTTTATGAAGTGTTATCAAGCTCAAAATGTTTGGTACAACAAGTTGTACTAAATTCTATACAATGTTGACGATCAAATAATTATCACAGTATATTTTCATAAGTTCTTTTCTCTTAATTTTTAAATTTTCTAGTATGACTTTGATCCATAAAATCTTACATTTCCTTTGGCAATGGCTTTGAACTTCGATTTCAGCACCTAATCTTGAAATCGCAAGTTGTTTGGTCCACTAAATTATGAGATTTCCTCCTAAGAATATACAATACCATGAAGCAGATCTTCTATCCACCGGTGATCCAGCATTATCTGCATTTTTGCATCCTTCAATTTATATGATATCATTCTTTTTGTCTAGAATTCCGTTTTCTAGGCATAATTTAAGATATTAAAGAATTCTGTAAGTAGCTTGCAGATGCAACTTTTTGAGCTTGTACATAAATTGATCAACTAGACTTTAATGTGAATGTAATGTCATGATAAGTGTGAAAAAATAGATTAGTTTTCATATTAACCTTAAATATTGTCTTAGCATGTACATCAATTCTTTCATCAAGATCTAATTTTGTCCTGGTTCAATTGGAGTTTCACATTGCTTTCTATTATCTTAGTTTCTTTTAATAAGTCCATAATATATTATTGTTGGGAGAGAAATAACTTTGTTTCAATTGAGCCACTTCAAAACCCAAAAAAAACATGAGTTTTCCTAATTTTTTAAATTCAAATAATTCAACGAGCCTTTTTTAGAACTTCCTATTCCTACTTATCATCTAGTATAACAATCATCAATCATCATACAAAAGAATTGAGACTTTATCATCATGAGAGTGCTTTATGAAAAGAGTATGACAACTTTGGCTTTGTTTGTGTCCAGCTCTCACCATAGCTTCTGTAAATTTGTTGAACCAAGCTCTTCGTGATTGTTTCAATCTGTATAGAGCTTTTTTCAATCTGCATAATGTCGATTCTTTTGAAGGAGCCATCGAACCTTAATGATGAATCCATATAAAACTCTTCTTCAGCATCCCATGGAAAAAAAATATTTTTTACGCCATATTATTATATATACCACTCATGATTTGTTACAAGGGATATTAAAATGTGAATAGTGTTCATTTTTGCAACAAGAGAAAATGCTTCTTAATAGTCAATTCCATAAGATTGAATATATTATTTTGCTACCAATCTTATTTTATATCTTTCAAGACCCCATCTACTTTATATTTCACAGTGAATATCTATTTACATCCAACTATCTTCTTTTCTTTTGGTATTTCAATAACCTCTCATGCATGATCTTTTTAAGCATATATCTCATCACTCGTAGCCTCCTTCAAATTCTTATTTTTAAGTGCCTCAAGTAGAGTTTATGGAATAAAAATGGGGCTAATATTAATGTTGGTTATGAAGACTCTATAAGTAGAAAAAATTTATGAAAGAAAATATACTGAGAGATAGGATATTAATGAGTAATAATGGCCTAGTCGATATTCTATGATGTATGGACACTTCAATAAAATAAGTATGCAATGAAAGACACGGGTTCAACACGCTTCCAACACGTATCAGATGCGCCTCAAAAAATATTAAAAATTAAAAGGAACACGCATGTCCTAAAAAGTGAATTAATTTTATATATATAATATTTTTAAATATAATTTGTCATATCTTAAGTTATCATAATGGGTTTTGGGAAGCTCGAGAATATGATTTGGGTGAGAGGAGGTAGTAATATATATATATATATATATATATATATATATATATATATATATATATATATATATATATATATATATATATATATATATATATAATTATAAATAATTATAATTATAAAATTTATAATTAAATTTATAAATATAGAATTGATAGCGCATTCTATTCATTAAAATTATTAATGTACAATAAAATAAATTAGATATATATATTACTTAAGTAATTAATTTAAATTTTATGATTAAATATTTTTTTATTATTTTTAATATTATACTTATTTAATTTATAACTATATATATAGATAAATATATAGAAGTGTACCATGTTCATCGCTTTTATCTATATTTATATATTTCTAATAATAGAAGTTTACCATGTTTGTGTCATGTATACATGTCGTGAAATATAGATTTAAATTCATAATCTATAAATTGAAAAATTCATAACTTAAAACTGATGCAGATAAAAAATCATCAAATATTTTAAAATTTTGCTCAAATATTTTAAAATTTTGCTCAAATATTTTAACCACATTAGTTAAAAAATTGCATCCATATGATTATAAAGTTCACGACTCATGCACCTTGATTAACCAAAACTCTTGATAACACGTATCTCAAGCGTCCATTGTAATGTAAAAAGCGGTTGTGCTTGGTTGATCTTAAAAGTAAGCCTTCATCATGTAACTCCTAAGATATCATTTGAGTTGTGTGCCTCCTCTTGATGCGATCTGAGCTAAGAATCCATATTAACTTGAACATTGGTAAAAAGATTGCATCCATATGATTATAAAGTTCAGCCAGAAGATGCCTTTACAAGGGAACTTCACCTCTTCAAAAATTGCATCCATAATAGTTGATGTGTTGTAATTCTTATACTATTATGCAAGTTCTCTTTTAATTATTTGTATTCTTATAAATATTGTGATTCTATGTTATAATCGATGTTCAAACTATATTCAAATCTTATTTGAATTTTATTTAAAATATGCTCAAACCTCCATCAAAACTTGTTCAAATCTTCTTAGAACCGTGATTAAATCTTTGATTGAAGTTTTGATTTGATGGAACCAAAAATAATGGCATGAAATCTAAAAAAAAGATACATCCAAATGAGAGACAATGGAGAAGAATTGATGGTGTAGAGAATGTCCTTCATATGAAAAGTTTTGAAAAAAAATAGAAACTTTGACACACTAGCACTCCAAGCATAAACTTTTTTATCCACTTAACCAGTCAAAAGACAATAATATTTCATTCAAAATGCATAATACAAGGTTCATTCTTAAAATATAAATAGATTTTGAGATTTGTATTATTTCATGTATAGATGATTACTAACAAGTGCATTTTCTCACCCCAACTTAAATTCTCTACATCCAACTATTTCAAATTTGGCCAACTCATAAACCCATGGTCAACATCTTTTCCCCACAACTCTTTGCAAATTACCTTTCTCAATCAACAAAATTGTTAGTTTAATGTTGGCCTTTCAACATAAAATTCACTCAGATCTCCTTAACTATAGTCTCGTGACTATTCACCATATAATGATAAGGATGTATAAATATTTCATGTCACACACATTGTATATATATGCAAAACTTAATCAATCATTTAAAGTAACAACTCATTGATCATCATTTTACATCTATAGAAATTTATCAAAATGTTTAACCAATGAGGTTACAAATTTAGCAACATCTTATAATTAAAGTTTACATAGATTAATAATAATAATGCAAAGCTTTATAAAAAATTACATTTACATGCATCATTCACATAAATAAAATATTAATTCTTATCGAAACATAATAAAATTAATTGTTGCTCTATATATGTGGTTGTCATTTAAAAGGGCTGATAATGATTGCTTACCAGCTAGATATAATAGTGAAAGGTAACACTTACATTTATCTAATTACAATAGTTTTCGTTAATATTGAGAATGAGTCAAACAAGTGCTTTGAGGGGACCGTTGGATGTTAATAGTTCCAATTTAACATAAATAGTCATGCATGAAAACTAAGTGGAAATAACCATTTCAATGTTGCAACAATAAGCAAAAACTTTGGAAGCTATTAGAGAACTTTCAAAAGCCAAGCTAACAAATGAATCTATGAAGCTAAAGCTAAACCAAGCTAGCAGCAGATGCATATCAAACAAGATTATACAAAGCTATTAGTATCACGAAGAAGTATGCAACTTCATGAAGGTCTTAAAGGGATAAAGCTAAAGAAAAAACTATCAAATAATATTGTATTGAGCCAAGCAAAAAATTTAAGTGGAATCTAATTCAAAAGTTTCAACATTTCAGATAACCATGGTTTTAAAAGCGGACCAATGTCGGTCCGATTTTAAAACATTGTGTTCAATGGTTCAAATAGACCCATGCAAGCTATTAGCTCATTATATACTTCCACCTAATTGGTGTTGTTAGTAATTAGTAGAGTTGTACTTTGAATTTGAGTACTCTAGTAAAATACCTCAGGTCCAAGAATTGATAAATTTACATGCCATAACTTTTGATGTTATGTGCTTGCAAGGAGATAATTTCATCATCATATTTATAATGCAATCATACTTTTATGAGACTAATAAAGAATGAAGCAACATAAATGCCAATTTTACTGATTTATAAATTATTTTTGATGATTCATCAAGCAAAGAATACCACAATAATGCATTTACTAAGAAATGAGTAATGATCTATCAAAAGATAAGGAAAATGTGATACTTTAGGCTTTAGTGGATCAGAAGTAGATTACACAAGAGATAACAAAAGCGAAATAAACTTAATGTCGTTGAAAGCATTACTTTGGATAAATGGAAATGAGCATTACTACTCATAGTATAATGTAGTCATATCAATTATGGAAAATGCATCAACAAACAAGTTAAGAAAACATTCAAAAATAAGAGAAATCAAATAAGGCATTGATTAGTAATTGATGATGCTAACTAACAAAAGAAAATTAATTGATTAAAATTTCGTAGTTGACTTCTGAGAGAAGGTTGAGACTCTTTTTTTGTTAATTAAGGAATTATAGAAGGCTGAAAATCACTTCCATTTTGTTGCTATCTATGGGAATACAAAGGATGTCAATCCTTTCATGAATCTCTCTTAGTAAGGATGACAATAGGTTTTAACATTTATTTTGAGCATGTTAAAAGAAGGAAATCTGTTGGGCATGGGATAGGTTTATGCCAAGGGCATAAAAGAAGGAAATCTGTTGGGGATTGAGGATGTGCACTATCTGCTAGGGATACAGGTTTGAGCTATCCACTAGGGATATGAAATTATTTGATTTAATTTAGGGGCATATCCAGGATGTGATTCCTAGTTAAATTTATTTGATTTGGTTTTGTGATTTGAACTCCATTAATGGAAGTTAACTTGTATTTGATTTGATTTTGTCTTGAGGGCATACCCACTGGGGTATGATTTTGGTTGAATTTATTTTTTTAATTTGGATATGATTTATGGACCCTATTGTGATGGCCCACTGAAGAAGAGCCATGGGGCCTTGGCCTATCTTAGATTTATCAGTCAAAGGGGTAGTCTTACCGGTAGGTAGGGCTATCCAACATAAAGGTTGCATGTCCATGTGTCCGTGATTGGGAGAAAGCATAGGAGAATTACATCTTCTAGAGCAAAAGCAACCACCAGGGTGACTTATTGATGCACAACTCGGACTGACTAGGCTGACTCTTGAGTGAATCTTGGGGATCTTACCTTAACTCAAAGTAGTAAGGATGATTAATTTTGATTTAATTTCATTTGATGGACTCTATTAGTATGCGATGGACCTAATAGAGAAAGAGCCGGGGCTTTGGCTATCTTAGTTTTCTTGGTCCAAAGGGGTAGTCTACCAGCAGGTAAAGCTATCCAAGCTAAGGGTTGCCTTTTGGTGTGCAACAACTATGCTAGGGAGAAAGTGTAGGAGACTTACATCTTCCAAAGCAAAAAATAACCCTGGGTGACTTGTTGGATGCATACCAAATGGACTGATCTAGAGCTGACTCTTGAGTGAGTCTAGGATCTTACCTCAACTCAAAGTAGTCGATGATTAATTTGATTTAATTTTATTTGATGAACCCAATTAGTGTGTGATGGACCTACTGAGAAAGAGCCATGAGGGCCTTGACTTATCTTAGATTTATCAGCCCAAAAGGGTAGTCTACTAGTGAAGGGTAAAATCCAACCAAGGGTTTCTTTTTGTGTAATACTGCTAGGAAGAAAGTGTAAGACACTTACATCTTCTAGAGCAAAAAAATAATTCGGGTGACTTGTTGGATGCATAACAAATCGCACTCGCTAGGGATCTTACCTCAACTCAAAGTAGTCGAATGATTAATTTTGATTTAATTTCATTTGATGGACGAAGGTGTGTGATGGACCTCTTGAGAAAGAGCCACGGAACCTAAGGGTTTCCTTGTCTACCTGTAGGAAGAAGGGGACTTACATCTTCCAAAATGAGATAGTCCTGGGGTGACTTACTGGATCAAACCAAATCAAACCCGACCACTACTAAGTGAGTACTGGGGATCTTACCTCAACTCAAAGTCAAACAATTCCTAGGGAGTTTTCTGACATTGCCCTAAATATAAGATGTTTGCTTGGGAAAAGGTATCGTTGAAGGTGTCCTCCTAATCCACAAGTGAATATATATTTTGTTGTTGTTTATACTTGTGTGGGGCTATGTTAACTTTTATCTCAGATTCTTGGACCAAGGGAGAATCTGCACATCTGTAGTACATACTCTACAACCACAGGTGTGGTTACTATGAAAGATGAACTATTCAATCCAATAGCAACCCAGTGGGTAGATGGGGTCTCAAAGGACATGATCCAACTAGAGTGCCTACAAGGGAGTGCTCTAGGGCATTATCCCATCCTTGAAAATAAATCTTATTGGTGTATCTTTGGCCAACTCAAGAAAGCACGGGGACTTACTTCTTCCTTAAGTGGTGTCATCCACCGGGTGGGTCACCATCAACATAGAGAGAACCAACCAACCTAAGGTGTTAGTCGGTGTCGTGATCAATCTTGAAAGTGTCTTGACTTACTTAGCAAAATTGATCCTGGGACTGTCATCTGCTAGATAGACTATCCCTAGGCGACTTCCAAGTGGGAAGTCCACGGGAGGACCAAACTTTAAGTAGTTAGGAGGAAAGGGGCATGGAGACTTACCTCCAATATACTCGACTTAGTTAGTTTAGTTCAAGAAGAAAGCATAGGAGATTTACATCTTCTTAAATGAAGCCAAAATAAGGTAGCTTATCTGATGATGGGCCTACCATGCTAACAAAGCACTCATTGATGTGTAATAGTCAAGTCAAGAAGAAAGCATGAGATACTTACATCCTCCTCAACATGAGGACACACTAGGGTAGCACATAGGCATCACCTCAAAGTTGAAAAGATTTATCTTTATTTTGCATTTGTGTGTAGTTTTTGTTTGTATTGTGTTGATGAAGGAAGGATGCTATTTGGGTTTTACACCTAAAATGCATTTGAAGAGAATGCGAAATATTTTGAAATAGAATTTTTGAGTTTTGAACATGATTTTAAGGATATTATTTCTTTAAGTAGAGCCCGTTGATTTGAAGCACTAGGCGCTCTCCTTTATGGTTGATGAGTTGATAAGATCCTCCTTGGTAGGCTTTTTCTATGATAAAAGTGCCTTCCCAACTGGGTTGCAACTTGTCTTCCATATTGTGATGAGCAATAATTAGTCTTCTTAGAACTTAAACAAGCTCTTTACCGGAAAGCTCTAAGATGGACCAACTTGTTGTGAGCTTGAATCATTTTGACTTTATACAACTCGAGAGTTTTGCTCATGAGCATCTCTCCTCTAAACATTGAGCTCTTCTAACCGTAACTTGGCATTCTCTTTGTGATCTTCTATGACTATCCTTAGTGAGTTGGACTTCCAATTCAGTTAACTTTAAACCTGTTGACCTCACTTTTGGAATGAGCCCTCAACTTTCTCATCATAGATTTAGGACTTTTATAGACATGAGCTCCTTAGTCTTAAGACACTTCTAGTGATTAGGTGAACACTTAACCTCAAAGACTTAGAAGGATTAGCCATGAGAAAAGGTCATGCCTTAAGGATTTAGGAAAATTTTTCTACCCTGTAGCCTTTAACCAAATCCATGCTTCCTACTTCAAACCAAATTTTCAAATCAAATTCCAAATCAAATGATTGAAACCCATGATCAAATTCAAATTCATAAGCCCTTTGCTTTTTTATCTTATGTACTTAGCCTTAACCAAATTCAAATCAATCTAATTGATTTTCTCAAATACCAATTCAATCTCAAATCAAACTCCAACCCAAAATTCCAAATCAAATAACTATAATCAAATTCAAATTCCAAATTCCAAAATCCAGCCTCATGAACCACATATACTTGGTCAAAACCCCTTTGAATCAAATAAAACTTGATTGATTTTTTTATAAATCAATAATTCTTTCATTTTATTTATAAATATAAATGAAATCTAAATTCAAACCTTTCAAATCAAATCAAACCAAATCAAGACCTTTCTTAAGCCATATGGACTTACCTCAAAGCTTAATCAAATGTCAACCCAAATTAATCCAAACTCAGCTGATTTATTTATAAATCAATTATTCCTTCATTTATATTCACAAATATAAATGAAACTCACCTCCAATGACCAAAATAAATTAAACTAAATTAATTCCCTCCTTAAGCCTTTTTGACCTACATCATTAAGCTTGGTCAAATTTGCTTCCAAATCACTCCAAACTCAAGTGAGTTTCCATTGAATCATTTATATCTTCATTCATATTCACAAATATAAATAAAATATAAATTCAAATAGCCAAAATCAAACCCAAATCAAATTAAATTGCTAATTATAGCCTTTTTAGCCAATTTCTTGAACTTAGCTAAATGATACCCAAACATGGTTTTCTTCATGGATCAATCTTTCCTTCAATCACTTACCCAAATATAAACATAAACTACAATAATCAAACCAAATCCAAGTCAATTCAAGTCAAGCCCATGTTGACCCCTTTTGACTTGAAATTGTCATATGAACCAAAATCTATTTGACTCCTAACCAAGTGCAATTGGATTTATACTTCAATCCTAGGCTCATATGTGAGTCAACTAAACTTGAATCAAGCTAAAACCAAAGTAATTGACCCATTTAGGTACACTTGACCCATTTAGGTCCACGTGACCTAAAGTGACCTAAAGACCCTTTTTGAGCCAAGTTCTAATCCAACACAAATTGGATTGCACTAAGCCCATCCAAACCTCAAATCATGATCAACAATCATCCTGATCAACTATCTTGAATTGGGTCAAACCAAGTCAACTTGGTCTTTTGACCAAATCAACCTTTAACCCAAATGAAATCCAAACTAGCCAAAACCCACCATATACCAATTTGATTAAAATAATTGATTCAAACCAATTCATAATAAATGATTGAACATGATCAAACTCTCAATTAAACCAAACCTAGTCCAATTGGTCATTTGATTTAAGTTGACCCAAATTGGCCTAAAAAGCCAAAATAGGTCAAATCATGATTTGATCTAAATTGATTGCAACCAATGGCTCAAGTTCATTCCAAATCATTTATTGAACTTGATAAAAGCCATGATTGAGCCCAATTTGATCAATTGGTAATTGGACTTAACCTATGACCTAAAGGTTAAATTCACCAAAATCAAAATTAAACCCAAATTAAACCAAACAAAAACACGCAATCAATTTCAATTAATAATTTGAACATGAATCAACACCTAACCAATTTAGTCAAATTGGTCAAATTGGTCAAATGGGTCAACTTAGCCCATTTGACCTACTTGAATCCAAATGAGCCAAAATCAAACCTAAATTAAATTAATCAAAATTAGTTGAACTAAAACTCTTCAAAATATCATTTGAACCTAACCGAAGCCTTGGTTTGACCCAATTTGACCAATTGGTCAACCCAACCTAACTTAACTCATTTGAACCCATTTGACCATACAAACCAAACCACCAACCCATGGGACCCTAGCAGGAAGCCAAACCACCCCAAATCCAAGTGGGACCCAACCTAAGGGAATTAACCATTAGACAAGCTCATTTGCATTAGATTCTTAAGAGGCAATGTTCACTCTCCCATCACCATGTCAGTCATCCCATTGCCAAATCAAGGTATGCATAGCCTACCTAGCCCACCTTAGAACCACTAGGATCGGCCATGGACCAAAGGGAGGTGAACCAAGTCACCTCCCTTCATACCCGAGCACCCAAAGGATCAACCCAACTCAATCCTCCCATATCTTGCCTTAAGCTCCCTTTACCACTCCTAGCGAGCCATGTGGAGTGGCAACCCTCGATGCCTCGATGGTGGTGAATCAATAGAAATTCAGTGACAGATCTCGTCCATCCATAACACTCAATTTTGGGGTATACTCCCTCAATTCGAGCGGCAAATATGAGCATTCACACTAGGAGAGCCCCTTGAGTGATTTTGAAATCCAAGAGAGTTTTCTAGAGTGTTCTAAAGCTTCTGAGCTCGCATTTCTTTCTTCTATGCACAGCCAAAATAGGGGAGGCCAATTTGAAGTCCCATTTGCTCAATCCTCCATTAAACCTCAATCAACCTTGCACACATCATCACCATTCCTCGTCGAGCAATACCAAGTCATTTCCTAAGCTTCCAAGCTGGGTCTAAGCTCGATCAAGCTGAAGCTTCACACGTGGATTGGTGCTGAGCCCTCTTCAAAATGAGGTCTAAGCTTCTCAATAGAGCTTCACCTCAATTATGTGAAGCTACCTCGGTCGATTCCACCACCGGACATCAGTTCCAATGAGATAACTCCTTAAAATCATCAGTTTAGGAAAAAAGTGGTTGGTCCTTTTTGAAGGAAATTTGTATGTCATACATTTTTTATAGTTGGATGTGTTTGCCTTCTTCTTTTGATGGTGTGGGATCAATTTGATCCCAATCTGAGCTCTAGTGAGCTTGGATTGAATGGAGAAAGATGAACGGTATCCATATTTTTCCATTCACACGAAGGAGGGATCATTCACAAACCATTCATTCTTTATGATCGATGGTCACGATATGGTCATGTTAGATCCTCTATTTCCTCCTTAACCACTAGATCTTATCATGGTTGTCCGATCTTAGATCGGATCCACGGAAAAGTGCATCCATCATTATCCAAGTTAGCTTTCTGATTTGACAACTTAAATAGCATATCCCATTGTGGCGTGGAAAAAATGCATGCGTCGTGAAAGAGCGGGATTAGGGTTAATTAAAGCTTTTATTAATTTAAGGTTTTTGAAACTTCCTAAAATCATAACTAATCCTAGAAAATTCACAAAATATAAATGAGGACTCATTTTAAAAGTATTTCAGAGGAGAATCCAAAAAAATTATTATTAATTAATTTTGAATAGTAATTTTTACTTAATTTAAGTTTAATTAAAAAATTAATTAGCCTAATGACTCTCTGATTAATTATCCAATTAATTTTAAACTTTTAGAGATGTTTAGGGATGACCTCTGCTTCCCTCTTGGAATTTATTGGATAGTTAATTTGGAAATTGATTAAGCCTTTACTCTCTAAGCTTAATTAGTGATAATCAAATGAACAGTGAATTGATCCATCAATTGAGTTCATTAACCTCTGTTAATAGTGGAGAAACTTAGGGAAATGGGTTGGGACCCCTCTTCCAATCTTTTCCTTTAGTCTTCTTCATTCCCTCTTTAAAATTAATTAATTAAGACTCATTAATTAATTAATTAATCAAATCAATCAAAACATAAATTATATCTGAACTTTAATTAACTAATTGAAAATATTTAGGGATTGAGACATAGGCTTCTTTCTTTGTCTCTTCCCCTAAGTCCATTTCATATTATTGATTAAGGATAATTAGGATTTTTTATTTTTTATATTTTTTATATTTGTTTTTATTTATTTATTTTTTATTTTTTTTATTTTTATTTTTGTTTTTTTTTTTTTGGATAATTAGGATTTAATTAGATAATTAATGAACTTAATTAGCATGATTAAACCTACATTCCTTAATTAATTCTTGGGCAGCTCTTTGGGTGTTCAATAACCTAAAGAAAGAGCTAATGAAATTATGGTTAACTCACATGTGTGCGAAAACTATAAAAGTAATTAAGTGAGTCCCTTAAGCTTAATTAACTATTAATATGAGCCAAAGGCCCCTTCCAGTTCTTAGGAGCATTGCCAATTTACTTTTCATGTGATTTCATCTCATGTTGGCTCATCATTATTTAGTTAATTAGCTTAGGTGATGTGTATTAATTAATTGATTTAATTCATACCTCAACCTAATTAAGTCATAAAATCAATCTAATTACTTTTCATTAAATCAAATTAACTCACACAAATGGAGAATGGGATTAGGATTAGCAAACCTCTTTCATATTTTTTAAATCAAACCAAACATAAAGTTCAAAAAAACTTTAAGAAACTTTGGTTTATTTTAAATGAGTTTGTTTAATATGATTGTCGGACTTAGGACTTAGTTGGATTGAATGACATTATATGCTTTCTTTCTTTATTTTCTTCCAATTATGTTAAAATGCCATTTGTATTCATGCATTCTTTTCTTTCAAATTAATAAAATGGAAATAATTTAGTTTATGTCAATTTGCAAGTGTTGACTTAATTAGAAATATGTGTGGCTATTATCACTATTAAATCTCAAATGTATTTTCAAAAGCTTATTAATGAAGAATAATATGTATATTGAGACTTTAGTTACACATGCATAGGAGATGCATGCGAATATAAGCTTAGTGTATGAAGTGAAGTCTCTTTCTTACATTCATATATTGACTTGCATAAGTTTCAATGTTAATGGGTATATTAGTCTGGACATTCCGTGAATGCAGGGCTTTAAATAGCCCCAAGGAGGTTCCTACCTCACTCCCCTAGTGTAGAATAATGGCGACATACTCGTTTGATTTCATTCATATGCATCTTAACATTGGAATTTAAATAGAGCTTTAATTAATTTAAATAAATAAATCAATTCAATTAAATTCTTCTTTTGCATGATTTTCATTCTTATAGTTATTTAACATATGCATATGTATTTAAGAGTAGAGGGTATATTAGTCATCCGGGGATGCTAAGTGCCCTAAGGAGGTTTCTACTTCACTCCCAGTGCGAACAAATACATACTTGCTTAAAACTTTAATACATTTGAATGTGTGTTTAGCTAATGAATGAAAACCTCATTTTTCTATTAAAAAGACATGCATTCATATTTTTGTTCAAGTGGTTGGGCTGATTAGTATCAATTAATATGACACATACTTCTTCACATATTTCTATTTCATGATGATATGTATATGGCTTATTGGTCACTAGTGGAAGAGGTGTTTCTTCTTCAACACTAGGTGGCATTTACATCTTTAGAGTTAGAATCCCTTATTTTGCTTCATCACTATTACGGAAGGAACTTGGAGTCATCATCTGGTGGTTCACTAGAGTATATGTGATGCCTTCTCCTTTTCCACCACAGCGGTCATAGCGATCTGAGTAAGACAAAGAGGAAGAAGGTCAACAATAGCGACATTGTTTTAAGGATCGATCGATCTCCATACTCATACCTCAACAATGTCAATGCAATAGATAGTCGACACTTTGTACTCTCTTTTAACTATATATGATATTATCTTTAAACTGTTTTTCTGTACTATTGATTTTTTCTATTATCATTATAGTTGTTGTCCCATATAATTTCTTTCTTATTATATAGCCTTCGAATTTTATAATATCTTTATTGAATTTTCCTCTAGTTAATGTAGGTGCAACTTTTATTTAATTTATGTCGAGAAAATTAATTCTCTCTAATTATAATATAAATTTTTAGTATTCAAATTGTTATAATATACAAATTAAATTGATGTCATATCTATTTTTAATTAAGTATATATAATTAACTTTAAAAATACCATAGTTCATAAAAATATATTTTGAACATTTTTTCATAATATATATATATATATATATATATATATATATATATATATATATATATATATATATATATATATATATATATATATATATATAACTAACCTAAAATGATTTAAATCATTAAATAATCTATAAATAATTATATCTTTTTATTTTCTTTAATCACTCAAACTATTAAAAAATATTTGACAATTTTAAATAAAGATTTCATATATTTTTTTCCATTTTCATTTTTAATAATTTTTTTTAAAATCATATCTATTTTAAAATTTTGCTCAAATATTTTAACCACATTAAAAAAATTGCATCCATATGATTATAAAGTTCTACGACCGATGCACCTTGGTCAACTAAAACTATTGATAACTCAGATCCCCAACGCGTTGTAATGTAAAGAGGGCGGTTGTGTTTAGTCATTCCTAGAAACAAGTCTTCATCACTGAATATAATTCCTAAAATATCCTTTGAGCTATGTGCCTCTTTTTCAGTAACGGTTAGCTGAGCTAAGCATACATATTAACTTGAACATTAGTTAAAAAATTACATCCATATGATTATAAAGTTCAGCTAGAAGATGCATTTACAAGAGAACTTCACCCCTTCAAAACGTTTATCAGAGTGTTATTATTATTTCTAAATTATTAGACAACAAAATTTAGAACTTTTTTCAAGAGAAATTTCATTGTACAAATATAAAATATAATAGATAAATGTTTAATGTATTCACATAAATAAATCATCTTATTATCTTGGTCTCGAGATGGTACATTAAATGTTCAAATCATAAATTCTCTAATATTATCTAGCACAAGTATAGACTACTACAGAGATTCCACAAGTACAGCACAAATTTTAAGGGGCTCAAAATCCCCGTCACTACCAATCCATGGGACAATTCCGTTCAGTTCCACGATTCGTTCATCTTGCTCATCTCCTCCGTCGCGAGCATTTCTGCGATTCCTTCATCCTGCTGAGCTCCTCCACCACACTACTCGACGTTCTCTCCACTGTGCGTGCGATAAATAGTTGATCTTCCCACATCTCTCATTCAAGCTGCATCTTCTCGAGAACGAGTTCGATTTCTCTTCCTACCTATTGTGTCAAAATTTTTCTTCCACACGGTACGCTCCTCCATTCCGTCACCTGGTTTGATCGGCCGATAGAAGAGGAAGCTATTTTAGATTTTGCTCTGTACCCGAAAGTTATTTTTGGAGATGTTAGTCTTGCTTTTCTCGTAAATCAATACTTCAAAGATAGAACAGAATGAGAGTATAATAAAACATAACTAAAGAACAAATGAGATCAACTATAAAAGGATTGATACTTAAAGCAATCATCTATTGCATCTGATGATGATTGGTGAAAAAAAAATTAGAGATGATTATATATATATATATATATATATTATTTATTCTTACATTATCAAGAAAAGGTGTTGTGATTGAAGCTAGTAATCTCTATGATGACCTTGTCGAAGCAATTATTTTGTTATGTCATGTGAAGATAATGGTGGATTCACTGAAAGTTGCTGAAGCTAAAATTGTAAATTTCATAAAACTGCATAAAGATTTCAAACCTTATAAAAAACTTTGGTTAAAAAATATAGATTAGAATGAATCTAAAAAGTCATTGAATTTGCTTTAAGATGATTGTAATATAGATTTTCATTTATTAACATGTATTTCTCTAAGCTCAAAGTCACTCTGATAACTATGAGATTCATCTTGACTAAATTTAGATCAGAATATTATAGAATTTTATTTCAATTAATTCACTGCTATGAGGTATAATTTGAGTGTAATATAGTTTTAGAACACCTGTTCTTAAAACTAAAGTTCTTAGAACTACTAAGTTCAAAAGCATTTCATAATGAGAGAAGGGATGAGATAGGCGATGGAATTGAAGACATGACTATTGACTTATCTAGATTGCTTCTTAGGAGGCAATCCCCTCTTTGATGGCTGCTACTGGCTGGATTTCAGCACCACCAGTTGTGAACATAATATTTTATATTAGTATTCTTTTTAAAAAATGTCAATAATAAAGGGAAAAAATGACATGAAGGGGCATCAAATGCAGGTTCATAGAATCTATGTTTCCATTAACAAGCTTTGTTATAACCCCATTTTTGCATCTTCAAATTTTTGCATTTGGATACTCATATTTAGTTGCAATGTTAATCTGCAAAGTCTGTTATTTTATATAAATATTGATACATCATGTTGTTTATCAAAGTTTTTAATTTGATATCGGCTGGGTTCATTTTGTTCAAAATGATGGTGAAATAGATGGAAAGGTTATTAGTAGAATTCAAGTTGGATGGTTGAACTGAGGAATGATAGAAAAATAGGACGTATGATGGTGGTAAGACGCGATGATTTATGGTGTAGAATGTTGGCCAATAAAAGAGAAGCATAAGACTAAGTTAAGTGTTGATGAGGATGCTCTAGTGGATGGCTTTACTCTTAGAGATAAAATGTGAAATGAGTATGAAAAAAAGTTGGAGTTGCTCCAGTGGCAGATAAGATTAGAGAGTCGCCTTAAATGGTTGGACCACATAAAACGCGTTGTCCCAATGACCGGTTAGGAGAGTAGATGAATTAGATTTGCCTTATGTTAAGAAAGATGAGAGGTAGGTCTAAAATGTCTTGGTTAAGATGTATAAAAATGACCTTAGTATAAATTAAATTAAATTTGACACATAATATGACATAATGGAGACGAAGGATTCATGTACTGTCCCCACTTATTGGGATGAAGGCATGTTGTTGTTGACTGGGCTCATTTTGTGAAAGATGTATATGAACGAATGGTTATCTCCAATCTTGTATTTACATTTTTCTTTTTATTTAGCCTTTTTACAATGTGAAGCATAAAAAAAAAATATAAGAAAGATCCTGCAACAATTCTAAACCCCAAAAACCTAATGTAGAAGTCCATATTTCAACGTGTGATATGCTTTGCAAATATTTTTGGATATTGCAGGTTTGTTATATGTTGAAATACTGTTAATATTTATTAATATTAATCTGAAAAATGTAAATACATAATTTAACAGAATTTGTAAAAATTGACAGAAAAATAGTTAGATGACGTAAATTCATTGTTAACCGAGCCTTAAAAATTACTTAGAAGCGTATACTAAAAAAAACAAATTTCATTTATAAATATCAATTTTAAAACCATCAGTGAATCCACCATTTTTGTTGTGCTTCTTCTACAATAATTTGATACTGTTTGTTTATGGACAAATGTTATAAATGTCAATGTTTGCCAATTGCTGTTAGTAATTTTTTTTGTTTTGTACAATTAAAAAAATTAACATATGCACTAAAACATCGAATATTTATCATTCTTTTTGTCTTAAAAACATAGAACACTCCATTTATACAATAGATTTGCATACAATCAACAAATAGAAAAAAAAAAAAAAACATCAGGAAAACTGCTAAAAAACCATATTCATTATCCAGATTCATAATCCATAAGAAGACTATTACACTAATTCAGAAGGCATGAAGGAAACTACCGGATTCATTGTATTAAAATCAACAAGATCAGAAGTAAGAAAATGAGCAAATAGAGAGGGTTGTTGATAAGGAGGAAGTGATTGAGCATATGGAGAAGGTTGTTGATGAGAAATAAGAGATTGAACAGATGAAGAAGCTTTTTCGTAAGGGTGAATATCAAGTTGCAATGGAATATTGAAATAAGTAAATTGAAGAGGAAGATATTGGGAAAATAGAGAAGTTTGATCAATAGAATGAAGGTGAACAAGATCCTCCTGTGAAGGCATGAAATTTGTTAATTGCGCTTGAAGCCGCTCCTCTTTCTCCTGATGTTCACGTATTATGTTTTCACTATGAGAACAAGCTCCGAGGAAGCATAATCTCTCCCTCACCTCTTTTAATTTGATTTCCATGGCTATCATTTCTTCATGGAATGATGGCAAGCCTAAGAAAGGAGAATGCATAGGCAGACAGGGGATTTGTTGTTCGCTGTTGTCATTTCCTTCATCGCCAAAGCCGTTGCTTTCGCAGTTGATGTCGTTCTTCTTCTTTCTAAAGCAGATGTAACGTTCTCTGATCCGACGGAATTATGGCGTGTCCTTCTTCGGCCAGAATTCTACGGTATTGAGTTCCGGCGAAACTGAAGCGACGAGAACGTCCACGCCACAGAGGAGAGAGAGTTCGCCGGCCTTTTTCTTCACTCCTTTCATTCTCTCCATGTAAGTTGTGCGACGAGCACGGGTGTTCTCCAGATACTTCATCTCGAGCTTAGCACGCCCCATGTCTCCAGCAGTTCGCCCTCTTCTTCCTTCTTTTTTGCAGCAGTGCAGCAGAGGATTGAAATAGGAAACAGAGAAGAGAAGCAGAAGGAATAAACGAAACTCAAAAACCTCGTACCTGAGAATGAGAAGATCATCCTCTCTTTTAATGGAAACCAGATATGGCCGTTGGGCTTCAATGATTGCAGACGATCGTGGCTTCATTTATTGTCGTATATGTAAAAGATATTTCCGTATAAGTAGAAGATATTGTCTTATATGTAGAAGATATGGAACTTATTCTAAATATTTTTTTGAATCTCTGCTCCGCTTTTTCTCAAATGGATTCCGGTTCATCTATTTTAGTTC
This sequence comes from Cymbidium sinense, assembly GCA_021442155.1. Classification (NCBI taxonomy): domain Eukaryota; kingdom Viridiplantae; phylum Streptophyta; class Magnoliopsida; order Asparagales; family Orchidaceae; genus Cymbidium; species Cymbidium sinense. Next base: position 42,069,032 of record CM038215.1, read on the forward strand.
ATAGCGCTAATAGCATCTTTTGTAACATTTAAAACTTCATTTATTATTCTCAATTATTCTACAATTAAATTTCAAATAACTGTCATTTTAAAACATCATAAAATATATATTCAATTTCTCAAGAAAAAAAAAAGTTTGATTTCTTAAACAATAAAATAAAATTATTTCTATAGAAATATATATATATATATATATATATATATATATATATATATATATATATATATATATATATATATATATATATATATATATATTTATATAATATTTTTTTGTGTTTATAAGTATTGATGTCTCTCTTAAACCGTTTGAAGCATTCGCTTGAAAAGAAATTTTTTATGTATGTTAACTCATTTTTGATTTTATGTTATTAAAATAGAAATTATAAAATTCTTAATCAAAGTGAATTCACAAAATTTTATAAATTGTTTTCTTATAAATTCTAATTAAGAATAATAGTTTGTAAGAAAAATTAAGAATAAATGTACAACAAGTGTTATTTTGAAGGTGAATTTAGGGCAGAAGTGTAGTGCAAAAAATATACTATAAATGTTATTTGAGAAATTATATTATTGTCACATTTTTAGAAAATTTATGATAAAAATGTTACATATTCCGACCTGATCTGATAAAATGTGGCTACGATTAAAAAGCTTAGTCAAATTATTTTAATTAATCCATTGTAATTTTTTAAACAACTCAAAATTATGTATTCAAATAATTGCAATTATCTCAAGAGCTCTTTGATTGCACCAACATGGCATATTTTTAGAAGTATTATTGGTGTTAAATTATTCATAAAAATATTAAAAATAAATTTAATGTAATTTGAATAAATATAGATTTAGATGTAATTTTACATTAAAAGAAATTTTTTATCTATTTTTCAAGTATTAACTTAATTATAATTTAACTTTAGTTTTTATTTTACATTTCTTCTAATTTATTTTTTATTAGATTATTTTTAAGTTTTCAAGTAAATTAAACTTTACTTCTTAAATTATTTTTAATTCACTTTTGTCAAATTAATGTATTAAGTTTTATTTTTAAATTTTTATTGATTTAATTTAACTGAATTTTAATTTTAATTATTTTTATAATAGATTTATTGTATTTATATTTAGATTTGTCAAAATATTAATATCATTATCAGAAGAATAATCCTCTCCATGCCCCATGATATGACATTGACCTTTGCCATTAGATGAGCATGTTTGGACCATATTGATAAATAGCATTCAAGAAGTATTTACTTGAATGGCCTATTTTATGAGGCTTTTATCAATTTAACTTTTTACCAGTTGCACTATAAGTTGATCGAAACTTTTTTAATTATTTTAAAATATAATTTTTGTGCTGTTAAATAATTTTAAAGAAGCTGAGATGTGAAATTAATGACTAGCATGAAAATTTAAATTCCAGATTAATGAATAGCACCAGAAACTAAACTTAACATACAGGATATTAATCATAATTACTTTTAAATTAATTAAATAAATAGAATTGACAAAGAAATATTAGTTAAAATTATTAATATCCATTGAAATAACACACATAGATATATATATATATATATATATTAAAAAATTAAAATAATCTTAATACCTAGTATTAGTTAACTAAATATTAATATCCATTGTCATTATCTAATAGAATTTTTTAATACTATGAAGCAGATATTTGATTCAATGTTATAACTTCAGTTTTATCACTACATATTATTATGCATCAACTATGAAAAGTAATATTTGCAATTTCGAAGCATTTGAAATGCATTAACACTTTCTAGCAATCTCCAAACAAGTTCAAATGCATTTATTTATACACAATAATACCAATGATGATGTTAATGTCAGGCTTTCATAATTCAAATAATATATTCAAGTTTATGATATGCTAGAAAGCCTCTTCAAACTATCAAATATTTCAAATAATAGATGAAAGTCAAACTTCATTTGTATTTCTAAAGCTCAAAAATAGGTAGCTTCACAAATAAAAATCTAGCAGTATGCAATAAGAATAGAGAAAGTATTCATTTAAGTAAAAGTATATATTTAGTTTGATTTATGTCATAAGGTCTCCAAATAGAACATCATTAAAGAATACCAAAATATGTATTTCTAAAGGCATCATGTACTTTGAAATTGCATCAAGCTGGAAGCAAAGAATTATAATATGCTCTAACTCAAGAATATGAATTAACAAGAATAAGAATTCAAGGATGAGATATGAGATATCTCAAAGTAATAGGGGCTTTTGTTAAAGTTCGGATTTAGGCTAAATCTTATTTTATTGCTCACTTCAAGAAATAAATTAAAAGAGTTGATATGATAAGAAGTTTGCACTCCAACATCAAGCAAAAACATTCCTATAAACAATGACATTCTTTTATATAATGCATAAATATATGCTATCTTACACTATTCTAGTTTCTTAAAAATTTTATATTTTAAAGGTAAAGGTAAACTTAGATGATTATATTATAATTTATTCATCTTTGAGGAGTAATGACCTTGTGTGGTAAAAATAGTTTTCAAAATATTTCTTAACTTCATCACTTGCAACAAAAAAAGTGTATTATGTTTGTTTTTACTTGAATTTTATCTTTTTGAATGACTTTCAAATGACTCAAAATAATAAGAATACTTACGCCATGTTCTTCGATCTAAAAGTGCTTCTTAATTATGTTGTAATGATTTTGCTTTGAATTTAACTTGGATTTTGAAATGAAATCATAAAAATCACCCATATTTTAAATGAATGACACCATTGTGTCATAAAACATAATGATAAGAAAAATAAATGCATTCAACTATCTATTTGACATCTTATCATTAATTTTAAGTTTTTTTTAAAAAAACTATTCTTAGGGGTCAAATCTTCTTGATATGATGACATAAGTATATAATCTAAAAAATTAAAAATTCTTTATAATTTGATAATTTGAAGTTGAAAGTTGGTCATTTGAGAAACATTTTAATAAAGTAAAGAATTTAGTGAATGTATGTGATCAACATTGACCTAAATATCATGTATAATAAGTTCAATATGTAAGCAAATGCTCTATGATAAGTTGAGTTTGTAACATTGCTGACCTCACTTTTGGAGTGAGGATTGACCCATCCTATCTTAGACTTAAGAATCCTCTAAACACTAAGATCTTCTTAGTCATAGGACACTTCTAGTGACTAAGTGAACACTTAACCCAAATCTAGAGACTTAGGAGGATTTTCCGTAGGGTTTAGTGATGGGGGTGGGCATTCTTTCTTTTGATGAGATTGAGAGAACATGGGTATTGGAGGTGAAGGAAGAAGATATGTTGGTTAACTAGAACACCCACCAAGGATTGCTAAGGTTTGGCCACCAAGATCTCAAATCACAAGAATAACTCAAAATTTTGTAATTGCCAAAAGATCTCCTTCATTCTAGTAAGAGGGGCTATTTATAGCCATTACAAGCATATTTCAAAAGAAAAGAATTCAAAGCATTTAGGGAAATGTGGGTGGTCACATTAATGTGAAGCATTAAATTGCCTCATTATTTTATGTCATCCACCCATTTTACATGCTATTATTTTATGTGGATTCAACCACCACACATGTCATACTTTGAATTTTTAAATGCAAGATTTCAAACATAGAGTTTCTAGAAGAAAATTAAAAATTACATAAATAAAAAAGATGAAATCATAAAATGGGCCTTAGCAGGCTAATGGGCTAAGCCTTCTTCTTTCTTGAATTTTCTTAGGCTTTAGCTTGAGATCTTGTAAATAGACCTTGAGCTCTAATTTTTGGATCTTCATGATGTTCTACATCATTTAGACCATGTCTTAGGAACCAAGGTAACCTACTTATCATATGGCCTAAACCAAACCTATGCCTGTGGTATTTTTTTTTTTTTGGAATGTGGACACCACGTAGATCTTATGGGGTACTTATTGAAGATCGAGTATGACATTAAAGTATAATGTACTATCTCGAAAGATAGAAACATCACTATACAATAGACTTAATCACTTGATAAGTACTCCTAAGGCAGATGGGTCTTCGAATATACCAGAGATCTTTCCTCTACTCTATATAGAAAAGTAAAGCAGGGTTTTTTTTAAACCAGATTTTTAGTTCCCTATGGAGGCAAGCCTCCATAGTTAATTACATCCTAAGAAATGAAATTCTTTAAGAATACTATCGATTAAAGTAGGCAATTAGGGTCTGCAAAGATTTCAATGTTAGACTATCAAAGGATTGGGCTATTTTAGAAGATTAATTGGGAAAGTTCAAGGAGAAGACTTATTTTTAGAATCCAAGAAAAATGAGTAGGAAATGCTCATGATCCTAGGAAGCCTAGTGAGCATTTTAATCTAACATGTAGTTGGGCTTTATATATTTGAAAGTGAGGAGATTTTATTCATTTGACTTGAAATTTTATTAGATTCCTAGGGCTTAGAATCCATCAATACAAGATTATAGAAATGCTTAAGAGGTGAGAATTTAAGAAAGAGAAAAATAGCTACCTCAGATCCTAAATCTAGGGAGCTTTAACACAAGTCAAAGCATGACCTAAATCTAAGTGAAATGTGGACATGAGGGGTTATCTCCACAAGGGGGAATAAACTCGACCGACTTTTGGACTTACAACCGCTTGGAGTGGCCGCTAGCTAACTCATCCTATGATTTAAAACCATGTAGTCCAGTCTGATGAATTGCAAGATAGCTAGGATAATTATTTAATTTGAAAGAGACTAAAGTCCTAAATTAACTCCCTAAGAGACTAGAGCATGAGTGGTATGAGCATATAACATAATCTATAAATGAAAAATCTTATAAATTTTTATTTCATTTTGACAAATCATTTTGGACAAAAAGGCTTAGAATTTCTTTATGCCTAAATGCATGATGAAAATTTATTATTGGATAAATCAAGAGGGAAAGAGGGTGAAGCTCCATCGAAGGTTGCCCTCATGGGTCAAGCGGTCCCTATTGTGTAAGGACGGAGGCCCTCACTTTTGTAAGAGTGATAGAAGCTACATGCAGGATGTTAGACATACAACATATAGCTAAGAGGTTGTTAAATCTTTTAATTATTTTGATTATAGCCTAGGCTTTATGATAAAGTTATGAGTTGGTTAAAATTTTAATTATGAGTTATTAGTTGGGTAGAAAATTTATTTTATCCTAAGAGCCTAACACATATAGGCCATACATTAAAGCATTAATCATCAATAAACTAAGAAAAGCATGTCATTCTTAATGTGCAAGTTAAAAAAAAAATCATCAAATAATTGATAATCAACCGTAAAAGAATAAGAGGTCTGGGTATCATCGCATAACCCAAAAAGAGAAAATATGGGTAGAGCTATACCTTTATATAACCTAGAATATGATAGAATAATTATAATTGAAATAAATACATGCTATGGGGGTCTTCTTTCTTTATTCTTTTATGTCATCATATCATCTGCCTCCTTCTTTTGATCGACTCCAAAGGCTTCACAGGGCACCCTAGGACTAAGCCTTCTAGCCATTGCTCATCCTAATCCCCTACACTTGCAAAATAGGTATTACCTAAACATACATACAATCCCAAGCAGTTATATATAGGGCTTAACACCCTGCCTATGAGTAACCAAGCTCACTTGTCCTAACTTGGATTATGCTTAGGGGCTTAAGCAACCTACAAATAGAGCATTTATATTTATTTTTACAACGGTCCCTTAAGTACAATCCCTAAAAAATATAATTAGGCTAATATCTAACAACTAGTCTACGAAACATACACCCTACCATCTAGTCTAAAATATTACATCACAACATACACCATCCTAACTTAGGACTAGAAGTGATAACCTAGTTCTATAGTAAGACTTTGTGTAGTATGTCTTAACTAAGCTTTAGAGTTATACCTTTCTAAATGTGGAAAAGTTTAATTTCACATAAAGGTTGGTTTCATTTCAAGTTGTTTAGTTGATTCGAGAATTTTAATTTGCAATTTGTTTAGTTTCATTTGATTTACTTTAGCATCTAAGTGTTATAAAGAGAAGAAAAAAGATTACCCTCCCTCTTTCATCCCTATCCTAAGCCACTTTCTAAAATACATTTTATGATTAAGTTTTCTTTAGTGAATGACTTATTAAATATTTTATTAATCCTAAGTTTAGGTTAACTCTAAAATTTTCCTACTCAATATGAAAGACATCTTTGGATTAACATAGTTGAAATACTATCACATGATATATATCAGATCATTCCCTTCCATCAAACCATTCCCTTACATGCATATGATTCAATCCTAAGTGTATCTATACATACAACATATTTTAGTATACATTAATTATGAGTGTATACATTTAGAATCAATATTTTATTTGATTGAATTATTTAATATATAAAATTAAAGCTCTATCCAAAAAAATACATAGAAATAAACTCAAATAAGTGTGTGCCTTTGTTAACTAAAGAAGTGAGGTAATCAAACAACCTCCATGGGGCTACTTAAAATAATTCTGACCGCCCAAATTATATACTTATTAATATTCAAACACATGTAGATTTGTATACATGAACATAGAAAAGAAAGCTCCAAACTACATGATTAATCAAATCAATTATTTGAATAATTATGGATGCATGCATTTTTAGTAAAAAAAATGGATACTCATTCTTTAGTTAAGTACACAGATACATGTATAAAAGATACAAGCAAATACGTGTCATTATTAACTAGGAAAGTCATGTAATCAAATGAACTCATTTGGGTTACTTAAAGCCTTGTATTCCTAGAATGTCTAGACTATATAGTTATTTTCTTAGATACATGTAGATGTATAAATAATTAAAAGAAAGATAATAATGCAAAATTGTATTTTACTTGATTGAATTATTTATGTATATGAATTAAAGCTCTATCCAAATTCTAATGTCAAAATACATAGGCATGAAATCAAATGGGTATGTGCCGTGAAGTGAGGTAATTAAACGACCTCCATGGGGCTCCCTTAATCTCATTGTTAATTATTTGATGTGATTATGATATTAATTTGATTAGTTAAGCCACTTAATCAACTAATTAAACTCTTGATTAACCTCCATATTAATTAACCCTCTTTAAAATAGAATAGACTTGGGGAAAGAGGTTAGGAAAGAGGTCCTAATCCCACTCCTTATCCATTCACTATTGAATAGTGATTAATAAGTTTAATTAATTTTTTGATGTTTTGGATGCTAATTAATCATTTAATTAATTAAAGAAGGTAATTAGGATTTGAATCATCAATTTTCCTTAATTTTTAGGTAATAAATTCCAATAAAATCATGGGAGACAAAGGTTATCCCATTGAATGGACACACAAAGTTTGGAATCGCCTTAGGGCTTAATTAAGCTAATTAAGTTTATAATTAAACCCTAAGCTTTAATTATTATTCATAATTAATTAAAAATATTTTTAATTAATTATACTCTGAATTACCTTTTAAATAAGTAATTATTTGTATTTTTTTCTTACAATTTGTTATAATTGTTCAAAGTTTCAAAGAATTAAAAGGTTAATTAATTAAACCTAATCACCATGTGTACCGCTAACGCGTGGTGTGCTTTCCACATGGCACCGCAAGATTGGTTTTAAACCCATCCAACGCGTGGCTCATGTGTCTGCGATCTCCCCACCGTTCGATCTAATCGAACGGCAGAGATTAAACTCGTGGTGCTTAAATTAGATAAATCTAGCAGATCAATCATGGCTATCCATTCTGATTATGCGGAATAGATGGCACGTGATCTATCATCCCCGATGCGGAGATCATCCGTCTTCCTTCACTCAATCCAAGCTCACCGAGCTCGATGGATTGAACCCATACCATTACGAGGAGGATCTAAAGAGATCTACCTCTTTGATTTGCATGACATTCACATTCTCTTCAAAAGGACCACAAAATTTTACCAAAAGCTCGATTGAAGGAAATTACCTCATCGAGCTCAAGATCGGTGCCGATGCTTGCCTGCAGAGCAAGCCCCCGAGAAGCTCGTGATGTCTCCTCACCATTCACTCGTGGACCAAGGATCGTTCCTTTGCTGCTATCGAGAGGGTACTCGTGGTCGGAAGCTTGAGAAAAGATTTGTATCACCTCGACAAAGTTTGGTAAATGTGTGGGTGAAGTTAATTAAAGTTTGGTTGAGGTTTGAAAAAGTTGGACGGAAGGAGGCCTTGCCCTATTTCGGGTTGATGGATTCCGGTGTTGGAAAGGCTTTGGGAGCTCATAAATCACTCTTGGGATTTATAAATTTAGAAGCTCTCTAAGGGTGAGTGTGTCTAAACATTATTGAAATGAGGGGTATATCCCCTTCTCTGGATCGACGGCTTGGATTGAATCCTATTTTGTCGATCAGTGGTGGGGAGGAAAAAGTGTGAGTAGTTAGGTTTGGTTGGCCAAGAGCTTAGGTTGGTAGCTCAAGGTAGCTCCTTCCTTGCTTCGGTCTAGTCAATGAGAGAAGGTGAGTTAACTCACTTCCCCTTAGTCCATGGCCATCTAGCCTACTTGGGTCGGGTTAGCCATGTAGGTAAGGTCATATTTTGGGTATTGGGTGGTTGTCAAGTGAAAAGTGGAGGAGTTGAGCGTCTTAAAATGGGCTTGATCCCATGTGGAGAGCTTTATCCCATGGATAATAGGTTAAATCTAGTCCTAAATGGGTTGGGTTGGTTTTGGGCTAACCCAAATGAATCAAGGATGGGTCAAACTAGATTCCAATGGGTTTAGGCTTAATTCAAGTGGGTTTGGCTCAATTTAACTTGGCCAAGTTGGGTTAGGTTGACCAGTTGGTCAAATTGGGTCAAATCAAAGATTGGGTCATGTTCAAATGAGTATTTGGATATTTTGGTGCAATTAGTTTGATTCAATTTGACTTGGATTTGATTTTAGCTCATTTGAAGTCATATGAGTCAAATAGGTCAAGTTAGCCAATTTGGCTAATTGGCTTAGGTTAGGAGTTGATTTAGGTTTGGTTGATCAATTGAAGATGATTATAGGCTTTGATTTCAATTAATTTGGTTTTGGATTTGATTTAGACCAATTTGACCATTTAGGTCAATTTGGGCTAAATGGGTCAATTCAATTGGGTTTTATCAAGTTTAACAATCAATTTGGAATGAACTTGAGCCATTGGTTGTAATCAATTTGGATTATATTTTGACTTGACCTAATTTGGCCTTCGGTTAAATTGGGTCAACTTCAAGAGGGCCAATTGGGTTTGGTTTGGCTTAATTGATGATAAATTCATTTTTTAAGGATTGATTTTAGATTGATGTGAATCATTAGTTTCAATTAGATTGGCTTAGGAGAATTTTGGCTAGTTTGGTTCATATAGGTTAAGTGTGTTGGCTTGGTTTGACCCAATTGATGATAATTGATCAATCAAGGGAGAACAAACCATCATAGAATGTTTGGTAGGTTTGGTTCATTCCAATTTGGGTTGGATTGAGATTTGATTCAAATAGATCAAATTGGTCACTTTGGGTCAAGTGGACCAATTGGGCTAGTCGAATCAATTTTTGATTAAATTGAGTTTAGTTGAGTTTATATCTAGATTTAGGATTGATTTCTAATTTTGATTGCAATTGATTTGGGTTCAAATGGGTCTTTGCTTATTTGAATATTTGAAGTCAAATGAGTTAAATTAAGTTTGATTGAATTAATTTTGGCTTAGGAGATTTGATTGTAGATTTCATTTATATTTGGGATGATGATTAGAGAAATAATTGATTCATGAGAAAATCAATTGAGTTGGATTTGGATTGAAGGAAGTTTTGGCTAAGTCCATAAGATTAAATCATATAGTTTAGGAAAGTGTTGATTTGATTTGATTTTGTTAGGTTAACTTGGAGTTCAATTTTGGATTTGATTTAGGTTGGGATGATAATTGAAGAATTAAATTAATTTTGGGAAAATCAATTGAATTTGGTTTAGATTGAAAGAATTTGGCTATTTCCATGGGATTGAATCATGTGGCTTAGGAAGGATTGATTTGATTTGATTTAGTTGTCTAAATTTGATGTTTGGTTTGAATTAGTTGGGTTTGATTGTAGATTTTGGTAAGTTGATTGAAGGGTTGAATTGATCGAGAAAATCAATTAAGTTTGGCTAAGTCAATAGAATTAAATCATATGGCTTAGGAGGGATTGATTTTATTTGATTTAGTTATTTGAACTTAAGGTTTGGTTTAGGCTAAGGAGGTAGGCATTGGGTATAGATTATAGGGTAGTGTCATCTTGATCCTTACAACATGGCGAAATGGTTAATCCCCTTAAGTCTCTAGGCATAGGTTAAGTTTTGCCTAATAAGTGTCTTATGACTAAGGAAGTCTTAGTGTATACTAAGCCTAAGGAGAGAGGTTGAATCCTCACTCCAAAAGTGAGATCAACAAAAGGACCCCAATAAGCGTGGTGTAACCGAAAGGCACACCGCGCGTGGTTGACTAAGACAATCAACAACTTCCAAAAGATTGTGTGCTAACGAACATGATGTATACCTAAACCCAAGAGGTAGATAGATTCATGATCTTAATGCAACTCATCTCATTCTAAAGGAATAAGAGAGCTAAGAGGATTTGGTTTGAAAGGATTTCATGTTAAGGACATGAAGAGAGATCCGCAATCACACATGCATTGGACATGATATGGGATAGGTTTATGCCAAGGGCATAAAGAAGGAAATGTTGGGATTGAGGATGTGCACTATCTAGGGAGGTTTGAGCTATCCACTAGGGATATGAAATTATTTGATTTAATTTAGGGGCATATCCACCGAGGATGTGATTCTAGTTAAATTTATTTGATTTGGTTTTGTGATTTGAACTCCATTAATGGAAGTTAACTTGTATTTGATTTCTTGAGGGCATACCCATTGATTTTGGTTAATTTATTTTTTTAATTTGGATATGATTTATGGACCCTATTGGTAATGATGGCCCACTAAGAAAGAGCCATGGGGCCTTGGCCTATCTTAGATTTATCAGGTCAAAGGGTAGTCTACCTACAAGGTAGGGCTATCCAACATAAAGGTTGCATGTCATGTGCATCGTGATTGGGAGAAAGCATAGGAGAATTACATCTTCTAGAGCAAAAAGCAACCACTGGGGTGACTTATTGGATGCACAACAAATCGGACGACTAGGGCTCGAGTGAATGTCGTTGGGGATCTTACCTTAACTCAAAGTAGTAAGGATGATTAATTTTGATTTAATTTCATTTGATGGACTCTATTAGTATGCGATGGACCTAATGAGAAAGAGCCAGGGGGGCTTTGGCCTATCTTAGTTTTACTGGTCCAAAGGGGTAGTCTACCAACTGCAGGGTAAAGCTATCCAAGCTAAGGGTTGCCTTTTGGTGTGCAACAACTATGCTAGGGAGAAAGTGTAGGAGACTTACATCTTCCAAAGCAAAAAATAACCACTGGGGTGACTTGTTGGATGCATACCAAATCGGACCTGATCTAGAGCGGCTACTGAGTGAGTGCTGCTAGGGATCTTACCTCAACTCAAAGTAGTCAGGATGATTAATTTGATTTAATTTTATTTGATGAACCCAATTAGTGTGTGATGGACCTACTGAGAAAGAGCCATGAGGGCCTTGACTTATCTTAGATTTACCAGTCCAAAAGGGTAGTCTACTAAGGGTAGGCTATCCAACCTAAGGGTTTCTTTTGTGTTACTGTAGGAAGAAAGTGTAAGACACTTACATCTTCTAGAGCAAAAAAATAATTCTTTGGGGTGACTTGTTGGATGCATAACAAATCGACCGCTAGGGATCTTACCTCAACTCAAAGTAGTCGAATGATTAATTTTGATTTAATTTCATTTGATGACCAAGGTGTGTGATGGACCTCTGAGAAAGAGCCACGGAACCTAAGGGTTTCCGGTGCAACAACTGTAGGAAGAAGGCGAGGGACTTACATCTTCCAAAATGAGATAGTCGGGTGACTTTTGGATGCATACCAAATCAAACCCGACCTAGGGGCGACTACTAAGTGAGTGGGATCTTACCTCAACTCAAAGCAGTCAAACAATTCCTCTAGGGAGTTTTGCTGACATTGCCCTAAATATAAGATGTTTGCTTGGGAAAAGGTATCGTTGAAGGTGTCCTCCTAATCCACAAGTGAATATATATTTTGTTTGTTTATTTATACTTGTGTGGGGCTATGTTAACCTAGATCTATCTCAGATTTACTGGACCAAGGGAGAATCTGCACATCTGTAGTACATACTCTACAACCACAGGTGTGGTTACTATGAAAGATGAACTATTCAATCCAATAGCAACCCATGTAGTGTCTAGATGGGGTCTCAAAGGACATGATCCAACTAGAGTGCCTACAAGGGAGCTGGGGTGTTATCTTGATCCTTGAAAATAAATCTTATTGGTGTATGCTGGCCAACTCAGGGAGAAAGCAGGGACTTACTTCTTCCTTAAGTGGTGTCATCCACTGGGTGGGTCACCATCAACATAGCGAGAACCAACCAACCTAAGGTGTTAGTCAGTGTGCAGCGATCAATCTTGAAAGTGTGCAGACTTATGACTTTCCAAGCAAAATTGATCAGGGGACACTCGGCTAGATAGACTATCCAACCTAGACTTCCAAGTGGGAAGTCCACGGGAGGACTGGACCCAAACTTTAAGTAGTTAGGAGGGGGCTGGGAGACTTACCCTAAGCCTCCAATATACTGACTTAGTTAGTGCACAATGGCTAGTTCAAGAAGAAAGCATAGGAGATTTACATCTTCTTAAATGAAGCCAAAATAAGGCTATCGGCCACAAGTAAGGCCTACCATGCTAACAAAGCACTCATTGATGTGTAATAGTCAAGTCAAGAAGAAAGCATGAGATACTTACATCCTCCTCAACATGAAATCACCTGACACACTAGCAAGGTAGCACATCAACCCACATGGAGCACATCAGTGAGGGTCGTAGGGGCGATATCTCACCTCAAAGTTGCCCGAGACAAAAGATTTATCTTTATTTTGCATTTGTGTGTAGTTTTTGTTTGTATTGTGTTGATGAAGGAAAGGATGCTATTTGGGTTTTCTTACACCTATCCTAAATGCATCGTGGGGGATTCACGGACAAAAATGCTTTCAATTTGAAGAGATTGAGCTTGAAATAGAATTTTTATTGATAATTATTTTCGAACATGATTTTAAGGATATTATTTCTTTAAGTAGAGCCTGTTGATTTGAAGCACTAGGCGCTCTCCTTTATGGTTGATGAGTTGATAAGATCCTCCTTGGTAGTTTTTTCTATGATAAAAGGGCCTTCCCAAGTGGGTTTAAACTTGCCTCCCATCTTGTGATGAGCATCAATTGGTCTTATTAGAACTAAAATAAGCTCTTACCTGGAAAGCTCTAAGATGGACCAACTTGTTGTGAGCTTGAATCATTTTGACTTTATACAACTCGAGAGTTTTGCATGCTCATGAGCATCTCTCCTCTAAACATTGCTCTTAACCGCAACTGCTTTGTGATCTTGCTGCCTATGACTATCCTTAGTGATGGGAGTTGGACTTCCAATTCCAGATTAACTTTAAACCCTGTTGACCTCACTTTTGGAATGAGCCCTCAACTTTCTCATCATAGATTTAGGACTTTTATAGACACTAAGAGCTCCTTAGTCTTAAGACACTTCTAGTGATTAGGTGAACACTTAACCTAAGCCTAGAGACTTAGAAGGATTAGCCATGAGAAAAGGTCATGCCTTAAGGATTTAGGAAAATTTTCTACCTCAGCCTTTAATCAAATCCATGCTTCCTACTTCAAACCAAATTTCCAAATCAAATTCCAAATCAAATGATTGAAACCCATGATCAAATTCAAATTCCGAAACCCTTCATAAGCCCTTTGCTTTTATCTTATGTACTTAGCCTTAACCAAATTCAAATCAACCAATCTAATTGATTTTCTCAAATACCAATTCAATCTCAAATCAAACTCCAACCCAAATTCCAAATCAAATGACTATAACCCAAAATCAAATTCAAATTCCAAAATCCTTTCCGCCACATGAACCACCCTCATATACTTGGTCAAAACCCCCTTTGAATCAAATAAAACTTGATTGATTTTTTTATAAATCAATAATTCTTTCATTTATATTTATAAATATAAATGAAATCTAAATTCAAACCATTCAAATCAAATCAAACTAAATGAAACCAAATCAAGACCTTTCTTAAGCCATATGGACTTACCTCAATAAGCTTAATCAAATGTCAACCCAAATTAATCCAAACTCAGCTGATTTCTTTATAAATCAATTATTCCTTCATTTATATTCACAAATATAAATGAAACTCACCTCCAATGACCAAAATAAATTAAACTAAATTAATTCCCTCCTTAAGCCTTTTTGACCTACATCATTGCTTGGTCAAATTTGTTTCCAAATCACTCCAAACTCAAGTGAGTTTCCATTGAATCATTTATATCTTCATTCATATTCACAAATATAAATAAAATATAAATTCAAATAGCCAAAATCAAACCCAAATCAAATTAAATTGCTAATTATAGCCTTTTTAGCCAATTTCTTGAACTTAGCTAAATGATACCCAAATCAATCCAAAACCCATGGTTTTCTTCATGGATCAATCTTTCCTTCAATCACTTACCCAAATATAAACATAAACTACAATTATCAAACCAAATCCAAGTCAATTCAAGTCAAGCCCATGTTGACCCCTTTTGACTTGAAATTGTCATATGAACCAAAATCTATTTGACTCCTAACCAAGTGCAATTGGATTTATACTTCAATCCTAGGCTCATATGTGAGTCAACTAAACTTGAATCAAGCTAAAACCAAAGTAATTGACCCATTTAGGTACACTTGACCCATTTAGGTCCACGTGACCTAAAGTGACCTAAAGACCCTTTTTGAGCCAAGTTCTAATCCAACACAAATTGGATTGCACTAAGCCCATCCAAACCTCAAATCATGATCAACAATCATCCTAGGGTGATCAACTATCTTGAATTGGGTCAAACCAAGTCAACTTGGTCTTTTGACCAAATCAACCTTTAACCCAAATGAAATCCAAACTAGCCAAAACCCACCATATACCAATTTGATTAAAATAATTGATTCAAACCAATTCATAATAAATGATTGAACATGATCAAACTCTCAATTAAACCAAACCTAGTCCAATTGGTCATTTGATTTAAGTTGACCCAAATTAAAAGCCAAAATAGGTCAAATCATGATTTGATCTAAATTGATTGCAACCAATGGCTCAAGTTCATTCCAAATCATTTATTGAACTTGATAAAAGCCATGATTGAGCCCAATTTGATCAATTGGTAAACTTGACCCAACCTAGCCCAAATTGACCTAAAAGGTTAAATTCACCAAAATCAAAATTAAACCCAAATTAAACCAAACCAAAGCCTGCAATCAATTTCAATTAATAATTTGAACATGAATCAACACCTAACCTAACCCAATTTAGTCAAATTGGTCAAATGGGTCAACTTAGCCCATTTGACCTACTTGAATCCAAATGAGCCAAAATCAAACCTAAATTAAATTAATCAAAATTAGTTGAACTAAAACTCTTCAAAATATCATTTGAACCTAACCCAAGCCTTGGTTTGACCCAATTTGACCAATTGGTCAACCCAACCTAACTTAACTCATTTGAACCCATTTGACCATAAGAAGCCAAACCACCCCAAACCAACCCATGGGACCCTAGGAGCTAGCCAAATCTGACCCAAACCAGCCCAAATCCAAGTGGGACCCAACCTAAGGGAATTAACCATTAGACAAGCTCATTTGCATTAGATTCTTGCCATAAGATGCAATGTTCACTCTCCCATCACCATGTCAGTCATCCCATTGCCAAATCAAGGTATGCATAGCCTACCTAGCCCACCTTAGAACCACTAGGATCGGCCATGGACCAAAGGGAGGTGAACCAAGTCACCTCCCTTCATACCCGAGCACCCAAAGGATCAACCCAACTCAATCCTCCCATATCTTGCCTTAAGCTCCCTACCATAGCTTCCTCCACTCCTAGCAAGCCATGTGGAGCTAACGACAACCCCTCCGATGCCTCGATGGTGGTGAATCAATAGATGATGCCCATCCATCCATCACTCGATTTTGGGGTATACTCCCTCAATTCGAAAATATGATCATTCACACTAGAGAGCCCCTTGAGTGATTTTGAAATCAAGAGAGTTTTCTAGAGTGTTCTAAAGCTTCGAGCTCGCATTTCTTTCTTATGCACATGGGAGGCCAATTGAAGTCCCATTTGCTCAATCCTCCATTAAACCTCAATCAACCTTGCACACATCATCACCATTCCTCGTCAAGCAATACCAAGTCATTTCCTAAGCTTCCAAGCTACCAGAGGTCTAAGCTCGATCGAAGCTGAAGCTTCTACATGCGTGGATTGGTCGCCCGAGTGGCCCTCTTCAAAATGAGGTCTAAGCTTCTCAATAGAGCTTCACCTCAATTATGTGAAGCTACCTCGGTCGATTCCACCACCGGACATCAGTTCCAATGAGATAACTCCTTAAAATCATCAGTTTAGGAAAAAAGTGGTTGGTCCTTTTTGAAGGAAATTTGTATGTCATACATTTTTTATAGTTGGATGTGTTTTCCTTCTTCTTTTGATGGTGTGGGATCAATTTGATCCCAATCTGAGCTCTAGTGAGCTTGGATTGAATGGAGAAAGATGAACGGTATCCGTATTTTTCCATTCACGAAGGAGGCAGATCACAAACCATTCATTCTTTATGATCGAAATGGATGGTCCTGATATGGTCATGTTAGATCCGCCTCTATTTCCTCCTTAACCACTAGATCTTATGGTCGTCAGATCTGGACGATCCACCAAAAAAGTGCATCCATCATTATCCAAGTTAGCTTTGATTTGACAACTTAAATAGCATATCCCATTGTGACGTGGAAAATGCATGTCGTCGAATGGAGAAGCGATTAAGGGTTAATTAAAGCTATTTTTATTAATTTTTAAGGTTGAAACTTCCTAAAATCATAACTAATCCTAGAAAATTCACAAAATATAAATGAGGACTCATTTTAAAAGTATTTCAGAGGAGAATCCAAAAAAATTATTATTAATTAATTTTGAATAGTAATTTTTACTTAATTTAAGTTTAATTAAAAAATTAATTAGCCTAATGACTCTCTGATTAATTATCCAATTAATTTTAAACTTTTTAGAGATGTTTAGGGGATGACCTCTGCTTCCCCTATTTTTCTTGGAATTTATTGGATAGTTAATTAGGGAAATTGATTGATTAAGCCTTAATTACTCTCTAAGCTTAATTAGTGATAATTAATCAAATGAACAGTGAATTGATCCATCAATTGAGTTCATTAACCTCTGTTAATAGTGGAGAAACTTAGGGAAATGGGTTGGGAACCCTCTTCCAATCTTTTCCTTTAGTCTTCTTCATTCCCTCTTTAAAATTAATTAATTAAGACTCATTAATTAATCAAATCAATCAAAACATAAATTATATCTGAACTTTAATTAACTAATTGAAAATATTTAGGGATTGAGACATAGGCTTCTTTCTTTGTCTCTTCCCCTAAGTCCATTTCATATTATTGATTAAGGATAATTAGGATTTTTTATATTTTTTATATTTTTTATATTTGTTTTTACTTTTTATTTTTTATTTTTTATTTTTTTATTTTTGTTTTTGTTTTTTTGGATAATTAGGATTTAATTAGATAATTAATGAACTTAATTAGCATGATTAAACCTACATTCCTTAATTAATTCTTGCGCTCTTTGGGTGTTCAATAACCTAAAGAAAGAGCTAATGAAATTATGGTTAACTCACATGTGTGCGAAAACTATAAAAGTAATTAAGTGAGTCCCTTAAGCTTAATTAACTATTAATTATGAGCCAAAGGCCCCTTCCAGTTCTTAGGAGCATTGCCAATTTACTTTTCATGTGATTTCATCTCATGTTGGCTCATCATTATTTAGTTAATTAGCTTAAGGTGATGTAGGTAAGGGTTTAATTAATTGATTTAATTCATACCTCAACCTAATTAAGTCATAAAATCAATCTAATTACTTTTCATTAAATCAAATTAACTCACACAAATGGAGAATGGGATTAGGATTAGCAAACCTCTTTCATATTTTTTAAATCAAACCAAACATAAAGTTCAAAAATGACTTTAAGAAACTTTGGTTTATTTTAAATGAGTTTGTTTAATATGATTGTCCTTAGGACTTAGTTGGATTGAATGACATTATATGCTTGTGTTTCTTTATTTTCTTCCAATTATGTTAAAATGTTATATGCCATTCATGCATTCTTTTCTTTCAAATTAATAAAATGGAAATAATTTCGTTTATGTCAATTTGCAAGTGTTGACTTAATTAGAAATATGTGTGGCTATTATCACTATTAAATCTCAAATGTATTTTCAAAAGCTTATTAATGAAGAATAATATGTATATTGAGACTTTAGTTACACATGCATAGGAGATGCATGCGAATATAAGCTTAGTGTATGAAGTGAAGTCTCTTTCTTACATTCATATATTGACTTGCATAAGTTTCAATGTTAATGATATTAATATTATTCCGTGAATGCAGCTTTAAATAGCCCCAAGGAGGTTCCTACCACCCCTAGTGTAGAATAATGGCGACATACTGTTTGATTTCATTCATATGCATCTTAACATTGGAATTTAAATAGAGCTTTAATTAATTTAAATAAATAAATCAATTCAATTAAATTATACATTTGCATGATTTTCATTCTTATAGTTATTTAAATATCCATATGTATTTAAGAGTAACGGTATATTAATCCCGGAGACCACTAAGTGCCCTAAGGAGGTTTCTACTTCACTCCCCTGGTGCAGAACAATGGCGTCATACTTGCTTAAAACTTTAATACATTTGAAGCTAATGAATGAAAACATGCATTCATATTTTGTTCAAGTGGTTGGGCTGATTAGTATCAATTAATATGACACATTCTTCACATATTTCTATTTGCATGATAGTTATATATGGCTTATTGGTCACTAGTGGAAGAGGTGTTTCTTCTTCAACACTAGGTGGCATTTACATCTTTAGAGTTAGAATCCCTTATTTTGCTTCATCACTATTCTGGAAGGAACTTGGAGTCATCCTAATTGGTTCACTATACACAGGAGTATATGTGATGCCTTCTCCTTTTCCACCACAACAGTCATAGTACGATACAGAGTAAGACAAAGAGGAAGAAGGTCAACAATAGCAGCATTGTTTTAAGGATCGATCGATCTCACTTGCCATACCTCAACAATGTCAATGCAATAGACACACTTTGTACTCTTTTTAACTATATATGATATTATCTTTAAACTGTTTTTCTCTATTGATTTTTCTATTATCATTATAGTTGTTGTCCCATATAATTTCTTTCTTATTATATAGCCTTCAATTTTATAATATCTTTATTGAATTTTCCTCTAGTTAATGTAGGTGCAACTTTTATTTAATTTATGTCAGAAAATTAATTCTCTCTAATTATAATATAAATTTTTAGTATTCAAATTGTTATAATATACAAATTAAATTGATGTCATATCTATTTTAATTAAGTATATATAATTAACTTTAAAAATACCATAGTTCATAAAATATATTTTGAACATATTTTCATATATATATATATATATATATATATATATATATATATATATATATATATATATATATATATATATATATATATATATATATATATATATATATATAACTAACTAGCTAAAATGATTTAAATCATTAAATAATCTATAAATAATTATATCTTTTTATTTTCTTTAATCACTCAAACTATTAAAAAATATTTGACAATTTTAAATAAAGATTTCATATATTTTTTTCCATTTTCATTTTTAATAATTTTTTTAAAATCATATCTATTTTAAAATTTTGCTCAAATATTTTAACCACATTAGTTAAAAAAATTGCATCCATATGATTATAAAGTTCTGCTGACTGATGCACCTTGGTCAACTAAAACTATTGATAACCTGTATCCGCCAACGTTTATTGTAATGTAAAGA
Source organism: Cymbidium sinense (assembly GCA_021442155.1). Lineage (NCBI taxonomy): Eukaryota > Viridiplantae > Streptophyta > Magnoliopsida > Asparagales > Orchidaceae > Cymbidium > Cymbidium sinense. The sequence continues at coordinate 42,089,131 of CM038215.1, forward strand.
GGGCGGTTGTGTTTAGTCATTCCTAGAAACAAGTCTTCATCACTGAATATAATTCCTAAAATATCCTTTGAGCTATGTGCCTCTTTTTCAAGAATAGCTGAAATAAGCATATATTAACACATTAAAAAATTACATCCATATGATTATAAAGTTCAGCTAGAAGATGCATTTACAAGAGAACTTCACCCCTTCAAAACGTTTATCAGAGTGTTATTATTATTTCTAAATTATTAGACAACAAAATTTAGAACTTTTTCAAGAGAAATTTCATTGTACAAATATAAAATATAATAGATAAATGTTTAATGTATTCACATAAATAAATCATCTTATTATCTTGGTCTCGAGATGGTACATTAAATGTTCAAATCATAAATTCTCTAATATTATCTAGCACAAGTATAGACTACTACAGAGATTCCACAAGTACAGCACAAATTTTAAGGGGCTCAAAATCCCCGTCACTACCAATCCGTGGGACAATTCCGTTCAGTTCCACGATTCGTTCATCTTGCTCATCTCCTCCGTCGCGAGCATTTCTGCGATTCCTTCATCCTGCTGAGCTCCTCCACCACTGTGCGTGCGATATAGTTGATCTTCCCACATCTCTCTTTCAAGCTGCATCTTCTCGAGAACGAGTTCGATTTCTCTTCCTACCTATTGTGTCAAAATTTTTCTTCCACACGGCACGCTCCTCCATTCCGTCACCTGGTTTGATCGGCCGATAGAAGAGGAGCTATTTTAGATTTTGCTCTGTAGCCGAAAGTTGTTTTTGGAGGTGTTAGTCTTGCTTTTCTCGTAAATCAATACTTCAAAGATAGAACAGAATGAGAGTATAATAAAACATAACTAAAGAACAAATGAGATCAACTATAAAAGGATTGATACTTAAAGCAATCATCTATTGCATCTGATGATGATTGGTGAAAAAAAAATTAGAGATGATTATATATATATATATATATATATTATTTATTCTTACATTATCAAGAAAAGGTGTTGTGATTGAAGCTAGTAATCTCTATGATGACCTTGTCGAAGCAATTATTTTGTTATGTCATGTGAAGATAATGGTGGATTCACTGAAAGTTGCTGAAGCTAAAATTGTAAATTTCATAAAACTGCATAAAGATTTCAAACCTTATAAAAACTTTGGTTAAAAAATATAGATTAGAATGAATCTAAAAAGTCATTGAATTTGCTTTAAGATGATTGTAATATAGATTTTCATTTATTAACATGTATTTCTCTAAGCTCAAAGTCACTCTGATAACTATGAGATTCATCTTGACTAAATTTAGATCAGAATATTATAGAATTTTATTTCAATTAATTCACTGCTATGAGGTATAATTTGAGTGTAATATAGTTTTAGAACACCTGTTCTTAAAACTAAAGTTCTTAGAACTACTAAGTTCAAAAGCATTTCATAATGAGAGAAGGGATGAGATAGGCGATGGAATTGAAGACATGACTATTGACTTATCTAGATTGCTTCTTAGGAGGCAATCCCCTTTGATGGCTGCTACTGGCTGGATTTCAGCACCACCAGTTGTGAACATAATATTTTATATTAGTATTCTTTTAAAAATGTCAATAATAAAGGGAAAAAATGACATGAAGGGGCATCAAATGCAGGTTCATAGAATCTATGTTTCCATTAACAAGCTTTGTTATAACCCCATTTTTGCATCTTCAAATTTTTGCATTTGGATACTCATATTTAGTTGCAATGTTAATCTGCAAAGTCTGTTATTTTATATAAATATTGATACATCATGTTGTTTATCAAAGTTTTTAATTTGATATCGGGTTCATTTTGTTCAAAATGATGGTGAAATAGATGGAAAGGTTATTAGTAGAATTCAAGTTGGATGGTTGAACCTGGAGGAATGCATTTGACTGTGATAGAAAAAATAGGACGCCTGGTGGTAAGACGTATGATGATTTATGGTGTAGAATGTTGGCCAATAAAAGAAAGCATAAGACTAAGTTAAGTGTTGCGAGATGAGGATGCTCTAGTGGATGAGTGGCTTTACTCTTAGAGATAAAATGTGAAATGAGTATGTTCAAAAAAAAGTTGGAGTTGCTCAGGGCGTGATAAGATTAGAGCCTTAAAATTGGACCACATAAAGCGTTATCCAATGACCCGTTAGGAGAGTAGATGATTTGCCTTATGTTAAGAAAGGTAGAGGTAGGTCTAAAATGTCTTGGTTAAGATGTATAAAAATGACCTTAGTATACTCGAATTAAATGAGAATTTGACACATAATATGACATAATGGAGACGAAGGATTCATGTAGCTGTCCCCACTTATTGGGATGAAGGCATGTTGTTGTTGACTGGGCTCATTTTGTGAAAGATGTATATGAACGAATGGTTATCTCCAATCTTGTATTTACATTTTTCTTTTTATTTAGCCTTTTTGCAATGTGAAGCATAAAAAAAAAATATAAGAAAGATCCTGCAACAATTCTAAACCCCAAAAACCTAATGTAGAAGTCCATATTTCAACGTGTGATATGCTTTGCAAACATTTTTGGATATTGCAGGTTTGTTATATGTTGAAATACTGTTAATATTTATTAATATTAATTTGAAAAATGTAAATACATAATTTAACAGAATTTGTAAAAATTGACAGAAAAATAGTTAGATGACGTAAATTCATTGTTAACCGAGCCTTAAAAATTACTTAGAAGCGTATACTAAAAAAACAAATTTCATTTATAAATATCAATTTTAAAACCATCAGTGAATCCACCATTTTGTTGTGCTTCTTCTACAATAATTTGATACTGTTTGTTTATGGACAAATGTTATAAATGTCAATGTTTGCCAATTGCTGTTAGTAATTTTTTTGTTTTGTACAATTAAAAAAATTAACATATGCACTAAAACATCAAATATTTATCATTCTTTTTGTCTTAAAAACATAGAACACTCCATTTATACAATAGATTTGCATACAATCAACAAATAGAAAAAAAAAAAACATCAGGAAAACTGCTAAAACCATATTCATTATCCAGATTCATAATCCATAAGAAGACTATTACACTAATTCAGAAGGCATGAAGGAAACTACCGGATTCATTGTATTAAAATCAACAAGATCAGAAGTAAGAAAATGAGCAAATAGAGAGGGTTGTTGATAAGGAGGAAGTGATTGAGCATATGGAGAAGGTTGTTGATGAGAAATAAGAGATTGAACAGATGAAGAAGCTTTTTCGTAAGGGTGAATATCAAGTTGCAATGGAATATTGAAATCGGTAAATTGAAGAGGAAGATATTGGGAAAATAGAGAAGTTTGATCAATAGAATGTATATAATAAACATCATATAATTACCTATTTCTCTTGCGTGCTACCAAACTCCAATCGGCCGATTCCCTAAACCGCTTGAATTGTAGCCAAGCCAAGCCTGATCCCCCGTTTCGGGTTGCAACCCTTCGCGCAAGAGCAGTACACCTCGGCCTTGACAACTGATGTCAAAGCTGACGTACCTACTAGCACCCGCGCCCGAACCCACCAAAGTCACCCGCAACCTCCCTCTCTCTCGCCTCTCTTGTCTCTCGCACGACACAAATGAACCAAGATGCAGGACAGGAATGCGAATGAAATAAGAAATATTGGGTTTATACTTCAATTAGGCATTTACTTTTTCCTAAACCAATGCATGCTAATATAGGTGTGCAAAATCCAACCTTGCTATAGTTGCTACAGTGTAGATGATGGGATTAAGAGGTAATTAGGGATTTGTTAAATTATAGGTTAATTGGAAAATTAATAGTTATTAATAATTAAGTTCAATTAATTAATACATATGTATATATATGAAAAATAAATTTATATTGTATTTGGTATTATGTAGTTAAATAAATTCTCACCTACTTTGCAAGATCATTTTCTTCCATAGCTTCTCATCATAAGGGAGGTGATTCAAATAAGAGGTTAGTTGTAACAGCATTTGAAGCTCACAACGAAATTTGCGAGACGAAAAATAATTGCAATGTGAGAAGTTTCACAACTTCTAGCATCACAGGAGATGCGGCATAGGAATTACGAAGGAATGAATTTCATGACAATGTCATAGGCTTAGTGGCTTACCTAGGGCAACAAGAAAGGAGCCAATGTGGTATCAAATTCAAGGAGGAATAAATCCAAAACTACTAAGGTTGTGGTGAGTGTTTCATGTTCCTTAAAAAGTTATAAGTTGTAAACATTAATGCAAGGTTTAAACCAATCCATTAATAACATTCATTCTTCATGTTTTCTAGTTTTGTTTAATGAAATCACTTATAGTGATTCACCAAATCTTTGAAAATTCTGAAAATTAATTATAAACTTATATAGTCATTTTGGAGCATTAACTAGGCATGACTTGGTAAAATTAAGACTTCAAATGATTGATCAACTCAACAAATTGCATCCTTAATCGATTATGAACCCTTATTTGTCGTGTCACAACCCTACCTAAGCTTAGAAAAACATCGGACGAATAATAAGAACACTTTACTTAACATCACCAAATAGAAAATAAAAATTACATAATATTTTTTTAAATCATATAAGAGCCACTACAAATCCAAATCACATTTAACAAATTTGTCCACACATATAAAATGTCCACTAATAAAAATCATATAAAAGACAGTCTAAAATAAAAACTAACATAAACCAACATAATATTTATCTCTTGAAGTCCCTTTATGACGATAAATATAATCCTACATTCTATCCTTCATCTAGTTAGGAAGATTACCTAAAAACATATATATAAACAACTTGCAATTAAATAAAATTTTCAGTGGATAAATTATATTTTTACACTATAGTAAAACAAGAAGGCAGAAATAATATGCATGACAAGTTTTACTATAAACATGAACTTCGAGTAAAATTGTGATTCAACAATCAAGCATATAAGAGGTAGATGCAAATGAACATTTCTTAGGAACTTTATTTTATAATTTATCAACCATTTCGGAGTCACCGCCTAAGACTTTTTTTCATAACTCATTTGAAGGACAAGTAACCATTTACATTTACCTTTTCGCACGAATACATTGTGTCCTCCGCCCATAAGGTGAACTCCACTTTCGTGCATACATATGCATAATATATAATTTATAAAACTATCCATATTTGCACAAATAATAATCAGTATAATTATATAAGCATAAATAATGATCTAACATTCAGAATTCATTCAATATGGAAAATGAGAAAATAAATCATAATTTGAAGTACAGAGACAATTTATAATCATGTACAAATGCATTCAATCACATAAAAAATAAGTATATTTTTACCATAATTGTAAGAATATAATCACCCACTGTAGTGTAAAACTTCTTCTTGAATTTACTTCCCTTTAAAACTTCTTTCTTTATTTTGAGTACTTATAAAATAAAATCCTGACTTGATCAATATTTAAAAGCAATTTTATTTTATTTTATTCATTTCATATATAAAATTTGTGTATATCTTTTAATATTTATTGCTCATATTCATCAAATTTTCATTATTTATTTTCAAAATCAAGTTAACTTTGTAATAAATAATAATATTGATTATCATATTTAGTTGATTTAACCATTAGTTTATATAACATAGACAATATCCTCTATTTATTTTAAATTAATACATATTTTCCCTTTTTATTTTTTTAATTAAATATTTTATTAATTCTTTTCATTTAATATTTACTTAGTTTAATACATAATATTTATACATATATAAAATGCCATATAAGACTCTTTAAATCCTATTAATTTTTTTAAAAGAAAATAAAATGTTAGGTTTTAAAGTGGCTTAAAATAAATTAACTTAATTTTAAGTTCAATTGATAATTATTCTTACTAATCTAACATTAATTTCAAATTTTAATTAGAGGTTATGAAAATTTAACATAAGTTTGTGGTTTCATAACTATTGATTAGAGTCTATATAGTTGCATTTCATTCCTAAGCTTTAAATATAATATTTTCATTTATTGATTTTGAAATTAATTGTTCTTATAAAACTTTCAACTTATTTATCATTTATTTACATAATTTTTGATATAATTAAAACATATGCTGTGTAATGAAACAATTATGTAAAAGTTTGTATAGTAAAATGAATTTTATGATTTTCAATTTTTGAAACTAAAGAATTATATAGATATAAATGCATTTCCAAAATTTATTAAAACCAAAAGAAATTAAAGATACCTCTCGGTTCTACCTTAGACCCTTTTCCTCCTCAAGGAAATATTATATCAAGACGTAGATCTACGTGGATTGAAAGAAATCGAGATGCAGATGCAGAGCAGTATAGTAAGATGTAAGTTGATTTCTTCTTTATTTGAAACAGATCACGATCACGTAATATTTCCCCACTTGTCCACCCACGACGCACAACCCTCCTTCTTCTTTCTTACAAGCGCGGGCTCGAGCCGTCTCCTCCACGATGTGTGCTATCCTCTTAACTCCCTCTTCCTCGAGCACATTCCGGAGGCTACAAGCTACGACATCGACAAAGCTTATGGCTGCATCAGTGTCTCACTAGCTAGGGCACGTACCCAAGGAGTCCAGTTTCAGCAACCCAAAACCAATCCCTTCGATTTATCTATTCGGACAACTGTTGCGAGAGTTTCTCTCTCTCTCTTTTTTGTCTTCTTTTTTTTCGATTTGAATTTTCCAGTTATTACACCTCGTAGGTTTTAATTAGCACCAAAACCATTTGTTGGTTGAAAAACATTAGTTGAGTTCAAGTTTGATAGGTCAGGACTTAATTCCTTTAGATTTAACCAAAATTTTGGGTAAATAATAGTATTGTCGAATCACATAAAGAAACAATAAAGCAAACTTATTCACTCAAAGAACTATTGCAACAAAGACTTTAAACCGTAAACACCAACGTGAAAAGGAAAATCATAGAACATAATACAAGTGTTCCATTAGGCTGCACTGCTCTTCAAGTTGCTATAGTGGTGTTGATGATAACTAGACTTCAGTAGACTAAATTTCTACAGAAAAGAGGCTTGCCATCAATTTATGCATAGAAACTCCAAGAATGGTGTATCTGGCAGCAAGAAACCAGACAAAATGAACCATGATAGCCTAGCCCAAGCTAACCTACCAAATACATCCCATCACACCCAAACGACTTCCTAATGGGAAGGTCTCTGCAGCCCTGAGCAGGTTTAGATAAACTGGATGCTATTTTCTGAATGGATTATTACTTGTTGGTAGCCGCCAGAAAATAGATCTAAATTATCTTGTTAGCAGGATGGCAGCTTTTTCATAGGTGTCATGACACCACGGGATCATATTCATAGTAAATAAGAGTTGAATAAGTGAGACTTTCTATAACCTTGTAACCAGAAGCAGACCATAGAAAATAAGAGCAAAGATAGTTTAGATTATCATTCCTGACCTTGTAGTCAAGTATCACTACGATCATATAATGAAAATACAGTTTAATTCTGAACATGTTGCTTGTATATTTCGTCATTAACTTAGCGGATAATATCAAATTGTGAAGCATACCACTTCCTTAACTTTCTACTTAGCATTAGAAAGACTATCAACATTGTTCTCAATGTTTTATCAATCAATCATAAACATAATAAGAGATTCAATAAGATAACAAAAAGATCTGTCATAAATGTTGCAGCAAATCTATGTTAGCAATAATTAGAAGTAACCAAACACTACGGTGAAATTACATGCAGCCGATTTTGATGCAGGAACTTGTGAATCGAGGTATGTGTTTAGTTTTAACGTATGATATGTAAAATTCAAGCATGGATCCCTGCCATAGATATCATCTGTGGAGAGCACAGAACTAAAGAATGAGGATGATGTATAACAAAAATAAATAAAAAATCAACAAACAATAAGCACCAATCATGGAAGGCTAAGCATGATTTTGCAACCAATACAATATAAAAGTAGAATGATCACACCTCCTCAATTACTGAAAGATATTTACTCCATTCCTCTGACATTCTTAGAAGCTAGACTTTAGTTCTCGAGCTTCAGTTGCTAAGATTGATCGTTCGCCATAAACTTGACCAGATTGCTGCAAATAATTAAATAACATTAGATTTCCCTTATATCAAAGCATATCAAGTTGTTGGGAACAAAAACATCAAAGGGAAAACATTTACAACCATATCATTTTCAACTTTCAATTTTTTCACAATCATTTCAAGTTCCTCAACCTTACAAAGAATATGATGACCAGTAACTAAAGCCTCCTCTTTAGCCTGCTTAGCTTTCCCTTCAAGAAGTTCAACTTCTTGCGTCATGTTTACCATAGTCTCCAAGGAAGAAGCCAAGATTTCTGCGACATTAATTTTTAAAAGAAAAGTAAATAGAACTAGTAAATGCATTTACTGAATAATTATCAAATATTCATCTACACATGGATGGCCAATTACAAACTTCAAAAAAGTTAACTTTTATATTAGATGTATGGTCACAGTTAATATACAGAATGACCATTCATGCATTCGGTAATTCAAATGATCATATAGGTGAGAGAGTACAACCAAAAGGTATTATATTAAACATCACAAGATAAAGTTTTTCTAACTGCACATGCAATTCTAATATTTCCAAGAAAAATAGTTTCTGCAAGCAAGTATTCAAACATTCCTTTTTTGCTTCAATGAACAACATTTCCATGAAAAAAAAATAATAACATACATAATAACCATTTCTATAAATGGAAGTAAATATGTATTCATTTGGATTTCAGAATTTTCTTGAAAATGTAGAGCTTTCATGAAACATAATTCATACCAGGCAGTGAGGCGAAAGCACTAAATCCAAAATTAAGTCTTTACTATGACTTAATTATCTACCTACTTAATGGTCAAAGAATGCACGCCCAAAAAACTTGAAACATCGTATGGAACGGACGGTCGGACGGATGAAAGAAAACATTACTTAACATCACCAATAGAAATAAAACTATATAATATTTTTCCAAGTCATATAAGAGTCACTACAATTCCAAACCATAATTAACAAATTTGTCCACACATATAACATATCCACCAACATAAATCATATAAAATACAGTCTAAAATATAAATTAACATAATATCTATCTCTTGAAGTTCCTCTACGACGGTAAACATAATCCTCCCTTCTATTCTCCATCTACGTAGGAAGATTACCTAAAAAAATATAAACAATTTGCAATTGAATAAAACTTTCAGTGGGTAAATTATGCTTTTACACTATCGTAAAATAAGAAAATAGAATTAATATGCATTACATGTTTTACTATAAACATAAACATAAACTTTAAGTAACATACGATTCAACAATCCAACATATAAGAAGTATATGCAAGTGAACATTTCTTATGGACTTTCTTTTCAAATTTATCAACTGTTTCAGGAGTCACAGTCTAAAATATTTTCCATAAAAAATATTTTCCATAAGAAACATTTTTCATAACTCATCCAAAGAATAAATAATTATTTCTATTTACCTTGCGTAATACATTGCATCCCCAACCTCCATAAAAGTGAACTCCACACACACATTCATAACATAGAATTTATAAAGCTATCCATATCAATTCAAAACAGTAAATCAATTATTTCTGTGCAATGACATAACTAACAATATGATCTAACATTCAAGCTGTTCATTCAATATGAAGAAACTGAGAAAATAAATCACACTTTGAAGTACAGAGGCAATTCATAACAATGAACAAATACATTCCATCACATAAAAAATAAATATCCTTTTATCAAAATGTAAGAACATAATTACCCACTTTAGTGTGAAGCTTCTACTTAAATCTCGCTTTCTTTAAAACTTTTTCCTTAATTTGAGTACCTATAGAATAAATATTTTGATTCAATCAATATTTGAAAGCAAATTTATTTATTTTATTCATTTCTTATCTATGATATTTGTGTATGTCTTTAATATTTAATGCTCACATTCATCAAAATTTCATTATTTCTTTTTCAAAATCAAGTTAACTTTGTAATAAATAATAATATTGATCATTATATTTAATTAATTTAACTATTAGTTTATATAACATACACAATATCTTCTATTTATTTTAAATTAATACATACTCTCCCTCTTTAAATTTTATTTAAAGATTATATTAATTCTTTTCATTTAACATTTACTTAGTTTAATATATAATATTTATACATATATAAAATGTCATATAAGACTCTTTAAATCCTATTATGTTTTCTTAAAAGATATGTTAGGTTTTAAAGTGGCTCAATATACATAAACTAAATTTTAAGTTCCATTGATAATTATTCTTACTAATCTAACATAAATTCTAATTTTTTAATTAGAGGCTGTGAAAATTCACATTAATTATGTTTTCCTGAATTTTGCAATTATAAATCTATATCATTGTATTTCCATTAAATTTAAGATAAAATTTTACACGAAAAATCGAACTTATAATTTCAATAAGTAAATTTCGTCACCTTTTACTTCTTCTTATAGTAAAGTAATATACATTTGAAATATATATATTAAAATATAAATTTTATTATAAATTTATAAGATAAATCAAATAAAATATTTTTATTTAAATTCTTAGCTAAACTTATAACATCCTAAATCATAATTGATGTAATAATAAAATCAATTTTTCACTTTAAATAAATATACATATATATTATTACCTCCTTCCCTCCTTTCCCTCAATCGGTTTTCCCTAAAACCCAAAAGCCCGCCGGCTTCCTACTATCACGCAAGGGTCGTCGCTCCCTACTTCCTTGGTAGCACGCTCACGGGAGATTCAAGAGAGGGCCGATGGTGGTTCCATGGCTCGTGTCAAAGTCAGATCATGTGGCTAGGCACATTCTCTCTCTCTCTCTCTCTCTCTCTCTCTCTCGCTTTGGGAGTTCGGTTGGAAATATGTTTTTTTTTTTTTTTTTTTTTTAGTTTAGTTATTACAAAAGCAAATCATGACATTCCTTAATTTTTATGCAGAATAAAAAAGCATCGAACATGAGAGTGCAAAGTAATTTGATACTTGGAATTAGTTTGGCCCTTCCCTTCAATATTCCACACACCCTGTGCCAGGACCTATGATTTCTATGATGAGTGATTTTGCGCCATCACAGCAAATATAAGTTGTGATCAAGTTGCCTCCATGTATTTTAAAGATGTTAAATTCGTTCAAAGAAACAAAAGTAGCAATAAGGCTACAAACATTTACCCCTTTCAGAACCACGCATTAGTGGGATATATAGAAGCTGGTGACATTATCCTGAGGAGAAAAGTAACATATTAGTTGGAAGCAATGTGATATACGCTTTAACAAGACTCAAACTAAACCAAGGGGATTTGTTCTTTACTTAATAAGCTCAATACTGTTTTATCAAAGATGTCTTTACCAACTAAGGCATAGAAATGGGATGCTAGCAAAAGAATATGCCGCACCATGCTACCAAATCACTTTCTTGAAGAAGGGATGGGCATGGGGTACCGGTCGGTATGTTACCTATAAAACCAACTAAGAGAAAGCTCACCCAAGAGGGCATACCAAAGCTAAGCCATTCTTGTTGCAAGGATTTATAGAGTTGGGGCTTAAATGGTATTTAAATGCCTAAGAATCAGGTGTATTTAGTTCACCATGAATCCTAAAATCCATCATTACCTATACAAAATAGAATAAGAGAGCAAAATCGAGTAGAAAGTAGAAGAATGGAGAAAATCTTTATAGAAAAAAAAGAATGGAGAAAACTTTCAAGAATTTTTTCTTGCATTCACTTTTTACAAGAAGGGATGTATATATATATATATATATATATATCTCTAAGAGACATTATAAAATAGGAATAAATCAAAAAAAAATATAGAAAAAATAAAAAGGGGTTAGATGCCAAATAGGGAGGCACACAGATTACAATTTGAGGGCCATAAAATAATTGACCCCATGATACAAGGTGTTGATTTGTTTGCAATAAACTCTTGTATATGGTTGGAGGATGAGTGAGCACCACCACAAGGGAGACAAAGAGAGGTGCAAAGATTGTAGTCATGGTATGCAAAGGCACTACAATACTTATAGTATTGCTACCACCAAAAAATTCAATACTCATTCTCATATTAGATGGTAGAGATCTACCATTACAAGTTTATCTATGTATTTTGAATGCGGGCTGCATAATCATTTGATAAATATCTCGCCTAATTGATTCCTCATAGGCACATATGAAGTGCAAATTAGCCTACTTTCTAGTTTCACTTTTATGAAGTGTTATCAAGCTCAAAATGCTTGGTACAACAAGTCGTACTAAATTGTATACAATGTTGATGATCAAATTATTATCACAGTATATTTTCATAAGTTCTTTTCGCTTTTTTACATTTTCTAGTATGATTTTGATCCATAAAATCTCACATTTCCTTTGGCAATGGCTTTGAACTCGACTTCAGCACTTAATCTTGAAATGCAAGTTATTTTTTTTTTTTGGTCCTCTAAATTATGAGATTTCCTCTAAGAATATACAATACCATGAAGCAAATCTTCTATCCACGATGATCCAAAGATAATCTTTTGCATCGTTCAATTTATAGGATATCATTCTTTTTGTCTAGAATTCCTTTTTCTAGGCATAATTTAAGATATTAAAGAATTCTATAAGTAGCTTGAAGATGCAACATTTTGAGCTTGTACATAAGTTGACCAACTAGACTTTAGTGTGAATGTAATGTCAAGATAAGTGTGTATAAATAGATTAGTTTTCATATTAACCTTAAATATTGTCTTAGCATGTACATCAATTCTTTCATCAAGATCTAATTTTTGTCCTGGTTCAATTGGAGTTTCACAATGCTTTCTATTATCTTAGTTTCTTTTAGTAAGTCCATAATATATTATTGTTGGGAGAGAAATAACTTTGTTTCAATTGACCCACTTCAAAACCCAAAAAATACAAGAGTTTTCCTAATTTTTTAAATTCAAATAATTCAACGAGCCTTTTTGAGAACTTCCTATTCCTACTTATCATCTAGTATAACAATCATATCATCAACAAATACAATAAGAATTGAAACTTTATCGTCATGAGAGTGCTTTATGAAAATAGTATGACATCTTTGGCTTTATTTGTGTCCAACTCTCACCATAGATTCGTAAATTTGTTGAACCAAGCTCTTCATGTAATTGTTTCAATCTGTAGAGCTTTTTTCAATGCATAATCGATTCTTTTGAAGGAGCCATCGAACCTTAATGATGAATCCATATAAAACTCTTCTTCAACATCCCATGGAAAAAAATATTTTTAATATTATTATTATATACCACTCTTGATTTGTTACAAGGGATATTAAAATGTGAATAGTGTTCATTTTTGCAACAAGAGAAAATGCTTCTTAATAGTCAATTCCATAAGATTGAATATATTATTTTGCTACCAATCTTATTTTATATCTTTCAAGACCCCATCTACTTTATATTTCACAGTGAATATCTATTTACATCCAACTATCTTTTTTTTATTTCAATGATCTCTCATGCATGATCTTTTAAGCATATATCTCATCACTGAGCCTCCTTTTTTATTTAGAGTTTATGGAATAAAATTCTAATATTAATGTTGGTTAGGAAGACTCTATAAGTAGAAAAATATTATGAAAAAATAACTGAGACATAGGATATTAATAGTGATATGGCCTAGTCGATATGAAGAACACTTCAAAAAAAAGATGAACGGGTTCAACAAACCAACAGTATCACACATCAAAAAAAATATTAAAAAATTTATTCGTTTTTAATTTTAATAAACCTAGGAAAAAAATACTCAGCTCAAAAATCAAAATCAAATAAACTAAGATGATATAAAAGATGTGATCTTAGTTTAAGGTTAAAGAAGACATTCGAAGAAACATAAAATAAGAAAAAAAAATGGAAAAAAATATGGATCTCCAATGGTCACTAAATTTAGTTATGGTGAACCATCAACTAGGTGTCGAAAGCTGAAGGAAGGAGGAAGAATAGAAGGAACAAAACAAGTGGAAACAGGTATTAAGTCATAAAGAAGATATTAAAATGTTCAAAATTCTGTTAACGTAACTGAATCATAATATTTTCATATGTTAGATCGGAACTCCTAGAATTCCATAATACAGTAAGTTAATCACCTAAGTTTAATTTTTAAAAGAAAGATAACAGACTTATATTAAAGTTTTGCTCGTAATTAGATCCAAACCTCAATTTAGATTGAAACACCTATACGATAACCAAAAATAGAAAAAAAAATCCAATTTGGGTAAAGAATTCAAGTTTTGAACAAGACAATTAAGATTTATTACAAAAATCACAACTAAAAGATTTCATTTTGTAATTTAATTTAAAAAAATAAATTTCTTATCTTTACCATAGGTCAAAAAGTAAGTTTGAAAACCTAAATAACATTAAAGAAGATGAATCAGATGAGACCCAGTGGAAGCTTTCTCTCCAACTATGTGTATCCATGTTGTCCAACTTAATTTGTTGAAGCACCATTTCTCTCCTCGGAATCCAAACATATTCACACAAATGGAAAAATTCCAAAACTCAACAGCAACATTGTCCCACCAGATTCATGAAAAATCTGTCTTCTAAGTTCTGAAAAGCAACACTTTCCTCATCTAAAACCCAATCTCTAAAGATCAAACAACACAAACCCTTTCGAAATAAAGCATGGATTTGATCACAAAGATTTCTCCTTTAGGTTGAAACCCATCAGATCAATACGAAAAAGATTGCACCTTGCAAATAAAACTGGAAAAAAGAGAGATATAGATATATAAAATGAACTTCATAGTTATAAGTAGACAAAAGATATTTTCTTTCAGTGAAACCGTACTGCAGTTACCATAATTTCTCTACCAAACAATAATAAAAGAGAGATTTAATGGATTCATGTAAACAAAGAAAGAGTTTCGGATATTTGAAAAAAGGCAAAGGTAGAAGAGGGGAAAAGAGACCTGAAGCAACCAAAAGTAACTGCAGAAAATACTAAAAAAACGACACAAGATATCTACGTCCTGTCATAAAACTTCCATTTTTATGTAGAAATCGAACAAACAAAGTTAGATATATAGAGAGAGTACCCAGCACTGCCGAACGCATAGAGCTTGCCTCGACTTGAGAAGATGATTAGGGCTACCTCTGCGTCACAGAGAACAGAAAGTTCATAAGCCTTTGAGGAGGCAAAGCTTGGAGAAGGTCACCTGCCGATTGATCTTGTTCTCACCCTCTTATGTTATTTTCCCTTTTCTAGCTTACATCCACTAGTCTTCTTCTCTCTCTTTAATGTTATATACTAATAGAAAGATAGGGAAGAATATTACCAGAAGTGATGAAAGAAGGACATTTGCAAGAGGTAGGTCTATATATTTTCCTATTTTCCACGGTTATTTCCTTTTATTTATATACATATGATTTTTTTTTTTGCTTGGTTCTCTTCAATTACTCATCAAAGGTATACAAGAGTAGAAGACGAGGCCTCTTGTAGTTCTGTAATAAATTTAGCTAACTTAAAGGTAAAGCTGAAGCTCGTGAAAGTTAGAATTGTTTTAATTTGTTTTGAATTATTTTAACGGTCAAGATTTCACTGGTGTTAGAGGCGAGGTTCCGAAGTGTTACGTGTCCACCAACAAACGATGATTTGACGTGTCCTATGAAACATCTGCCCGTCCATATCCTAAATAACAATTAAAGCCATCAGCTGTAACCAAAATAAGAGCAAAATGAATTAAACCAAATTCATTTGATAATAAAAATAAATATTTGTTAAATTTATTTTGTTTGCTTCAAATTTATTTTGACGTCCTATATATCAATCTTTATAGGGAACGGAGAAAACTTTCAAGAATTTTTTCTTGCATTCACTTTTAAAGAAGGGATGTATATATATATATATCTCTAAGAGACATTATAAAATAGGAATAAATCAAAAAATATAGGAAATATAAAAAGGGTTAGATGCCAAATAGGAGGCACATATATTACAATTTGAGGGCCATAAAATAATTGACCTCATGATACAATGTGTTGATTTGTTGCAATAAACTCTTGTATATGGTTGCGGATGGGTGAGCACCACAAGGGAGAGAGAAAGAGAGGTGCAGATAGTCAATGTTCCGCAAATAAAAGATTAGCTAGACCATATTCAATACTCATTCTCATATTAGATGGCAGAGATCTACCATTACAAGTTTATCTATGGTATTTTTGAGTGCAGGGTTGCAAAATCATTTGTTAAATATCTCCGCTAATTGATTCCTCATAGGCACAGGAAGTGCAAATTAGCCTACTTTCTAGTTTCACTTTTATGAAGTGTTATCAAGCTCAAATGCTTGGTACAACAAGTTGTACTAAATGTTGACGATCAAATTATTATCACAGATATTTTCATAAGTTCTTTCTCTTAATTTTAAATTTTCTAGTATGATTTTGATCCATAAAATCTCACATTTCCTTGGCAATGGCTTTGAACAATTTCGACTTAATCTTGAAATCACAAGTTGTTTTGGTCCTCTAAATTATGAGATTTCCTCCAAGAATATACAATACCATGAAGATCATCTATCCACCGTGATCCAAAGATAATTGATTTGTGCATCCTTCAATTTATAGGATATCATTCTTTTTGTCTAGAATTCCATTTTCTAGGCATAATTAAGATATTAAAGAATTCTGTAAGTAGCTTGGATGCAACATGCATTTGATTTAGTGAAAATGTAATGTCATGATAAGTGTGAAAAATTGCTTTCATATTAACCTTAAATATTGTCTTGTGTGTTCAATTCATCAAGATCTAATTTTGTCCTGGTTCAATTGGAGTTTCACATTGCTTTCTATTATCTTAGTTTCTTTTAGTAAGTCCATAATATATTATTGTTGGAGGAATTTTGTTTCAATTGAGATTTTAAAACCCAAAAAATACATGAGTTTTCCTAATTTTTAAATTCAAATACTTCAACGAGCCTTTTAAGAACTTCCTATTGCTTATCATCTACTATAACAATCATATCATCAACAAACAAGAATTGAAACTTTATCGACGAGTGCTTTATGAAAAGAGTATGACATCTTTGTTTTGTTTGTGTCCAGCTCTCACCATAGCTTTTGTAAATTTGTTGAACCAAGCTCTTCATGATTGTTTCAATTTGTATACAGCTTTTTTCAATCTGCATAATCGATTCTTTTTGAAGGAGCCATCGAATCTTAATGATGAATCCATATAAAACTTTTCTTCAACATCCCATGGAAAAAAATATTTTTTACGCCATATTATTATATATACCACTCATGATTTGTTACAAGGGATATTAAAATGTGAATAGTGTTCAATTTTGCAACAAGAGAAAATAATAGTCAATTCCATAGATTGAATATATTATTTGCTACAATTTTTTTTTATTTCCCATCTACTTTATATTTCACAGAATATCTATTTACATCCAACTATCTTCTTTTCTTTTGGTACTAAATGATCTCTCATGCATGATCTTGCATATATCTCATCACTTGTAGCCTCCTTCAAATTCTTATTTTAAGTGCCTCAAGTAGAGTTTATGGAATAAAATGGGGCTAATATTAATGTTGGTTAGAAGACTCTATAATGAGAAAAATTTATGAAAGAAAATATACTGAGAGATAGGATATTAATGAGTACTAATGGCATAGTCAGTATTCTATGAAGTACGAACACTTCAAAAAAATAAGTATGAAATGAAAGATATGGGTTCAACATGCTTCCAAATATCACACATCTCAAAAAATATTAAAATTGGGACACGATGTTTCTAAAAAAGTGAATTAATTTTATATATATAATATTTTAAATATAATTTGTCATATTTAAGTTATCATAATGGCTTTTGGGAAGTTCGAGAATATGAATTGGGTGAGAAATATGAGGTAATAATATATATTTTATAAATAATTATAATTATAAAAAAATTATAATTAAATTTATAAATATAGAACTGATAATGCATTCTATACATTAAAATTATTAATGTATAATAAAAATAAATTAGGTATATATGTGTTACTTAAGTAATTAATTTAAATTTTATGATTAAATATCTTTTATTATATTATTTTAATTAATTTATATCTATAGATATAGATTTACATACATAGATATAGATATATATATATATATATATATATATATATATATATATATATATATATATAATAATATATAAGTTATATAAGAAGTGTATTATATTCTTATACTAATAGAATGCTGTTTATCATGTCAGAAATATAGATTTAAATTCATAATCTATAAATTGAAAAATTCATATCTTAAAACTGATGCAGATAAAAATCATCAAATTTTAAACTTCTACGCAATACAAAGGGATTACAAAATGCAGTTTAAATGAGGTCAAATGGACACGGAAAATGGGCTCTAAGGGCATAAATTTGTGTTTTTTTTCAATTTTATCGTTCGAGGGCTCTGTTTCCGATGTTGTCCCTAACAGTAACTATCTTATAGCATCAGTTCAAAATCCTAACTTTCTTGGACGAATTTGATAATGAGTTTGTCCATTTTATTATACGAATTAGTAGACGGTTAGGTTGATTTCGTTTTCTTAGTATTTTCTACAATTTAATATTAATTAATTCTATGTTGATCGGGTTGGTTTTTTTTTTTGGCTGTTTAAAGCACTAGAACACTACGAAATGAGAGAATATGCGAGGAAAACCATGACTCATTGTGAGTTTTCTTCTCTATTTTGTTCTTCACAGAATTTTCGTATAATTTCTGATTATAACGCTTTCATCATAATTTTAAAAATTCATTTTCAATTTTAATAAACCTAGGAAAAAATACTCAGCTCAAAGGAAAATCAAATAAACTAAGATGATATAAAAGATGTGATCTTAGTTTAATGTTAAAGAAGACATTCGAAGAAACATAAAATAAAAAATGGAAAAAATATAGATCTCCAATCACTAATTTAGTTATGGTTCACCATCAACTAGGTGTCGAAAGCTGAAGGAAGGAGGAAGAATAGAAGGAACAAAACAAGTGGAAACAGGTATTAAGTCATAAAGAAGATATTAAAATGTTCAAAATTCTGTTAACGTAACTGAATCATAATATTTTCATATGTTAGATCGGAACTCCTAGAATTCCATAATACAATAAGTTAATCACCAAAGTTTAATTTTTAAAAGAAAGATTACAGACTTATATTAAAAGTTTAGCTCGTAATTAGATCCAAACCTCAATTTAGATGGAAACACCTATACGATAACCAAAAAAAAAAAAACAATTTGGGTAAAGAATTCAAGTTTTGAACAAGACAATTAAGATTTATTACAAAAATCACAACTAAAAGATTTCATTTTGTAATTTAATTTAAATAAATAAATTTCTTATCTTTACCATAGGTCAAAAAGTAAGTTTGAAAACCTAAATAACATTAAAGAAGATGAATCAGATGAGACAAGTGGTAGCTCTTCAGTTTCTCCAACTATGTGTATCCATGTTGTCCAACTTAATTTGTTGAAGCACCATTTCTCTCCTCGGAATCCAAACATATTCACACAAATGGAAAATTCCAAAACTCAACAGCAACATTGTCCCACCAGATTCATGAAAAATCTGTCTTCTATGTTCTGAAATAGCAACACTTTCCTCATCTAAAAACCCAATCTCCATAAAGATCAAACAACACAAACCCTTTCGAAATAAAAGCATGGATTTGATCACAAAGATTTCTCCTTTAGGTTGAAACCCATCAGATCAATACGAAAAAGATTGCACCTTGCAAATAAAACTGGAAAAAAAAAAGAGATATAGATATATAAAATGAACTTGATAGTTATAAGTAGACAAAAGATATTTTCTATCAGTGAAACCGTACTGCAGTGACCATAATTTCTCTACCAAACAATAATAAAAGAGAGATTTAATGGATTCATGTAAACAAAGCAAGAGTTTCCGATATTTGAACGTGAAAGAGGCAAAGGTAGAAGAGGGGAAAAGAGACCTGAAGCAACCAAAAAGTAACTGCAGAAAATACTAAATAAAAACGACACAAGAGATCTACGTCCTGTCTTAAAACTTCCATTTTATGTAGAAAGCGAACAAACAAAGTTAGATATATAGAGAGTACCCACTGCCGAACTCATAGAGCTTGCCTCGACTTGAGAAGATGATTAGGGCTACCTCTGCGTCAGAGAACAGAAAGTTCATAAGCCTTCTTGAGGAGACCATTTCTACGCTTGGAGAAGGTCACCTGCCGATTGATCTTGTTCTCAATCCTCTTGAGCTTTCTTCTAGCTTGCCATCCCCTAGTCTTCTATCTCTTTCTCTCTCTTTAATGTTATATACTAATAGAAAGATAGGGAAGAATATTACCAGAAGTGATGCAAAGAAGGCCATTAGCAATAAGAGGTAAGGTCTATATTTTTCCTATTTTCCACGGTTATTTCCTTTTTTTATTTATACATATGAATTTCTTTTTGCTTGGTTCTCTTCAGTTACTCATCAAAGGTATAATTTTTTTTTACAAGAGTAGAAGACGAGGCCTCTTGTTGTTCTGTAATAAATTTAGCTCGTGAAAGTTAGAATTGTTTTTAATTTGTTTTGAATTATTTTTAACGGTCAAGATTTCACTGGTGTTAGAGGCGAGGTTCCGGAGTGCTACGTGTCGACCAACATACGATGGTTTGACGTGTCCTATGAAACATCTGCCCGTCCATGCCCATTTCCCAAAGGTAAACAATTAAAGCCGTCACATCAGCCGTCGGGCCGCCTCGGTATTATTTATTATTCGAACTACCGATTTTACCCTAAGATGAAAAGAGATATTTCGCGTGCAAATTCAGCAAGCAAGGCTTGTGGGATTTACTCCTTCCATATTTGCACGTTTAAGATAACTTCATAAAATAATTAAGAAGAAATATTTCTATTTCTTTATGATAATTTTTCGGAAATTTTAGGTAACATTTTTAAAATTACATGATTGGATTCAAATATTAGCTCATCAATAGAAAAAGAAAATTTTTATTATTTTATTATTTTGTTTAAATTTGATTTATGCATAAACTAAAATTTTTATTTTATAATAAAAGTTGTTTGGCTTGGATTGAACACTATTTAAAACTTGTCATAATATTGTGCATAGCAAGAAAATATTGGGTAGGTTGAGCATGACTGACTTTGATTGGTCAAATTTTATTCAACATCAATTTTACCAAACAATTGTGTCATTTTCAACCTAAATTTTAACAAAATGATGATTTAGCAGACTTTGATTAGTCAAATTATGATATTATTTATTAGAATAAGATATAAAATAGATTAATATTGAAAGATCAAAAAGGACAGCCAGCACACATGGATGCTTCAAGTTAATATCATTATCAAAGCTATATATATATATATATATATATATATATATATATATATATATAGAGAGAGAGAGAGAGAGAGAGAGAGAGAGATATTACTATCTTTTAGGAAGATATTAATTATATAATGTAAATGTTACTTACTATAATTAATTAAATATTTCTATCTTCAAATATAATAATAGGACCATTAAACTCTTGCCAATTAAACTATAAGAAAAGACACTAACTATGACACTAATAAGATAACTTTTTTGCTTCAACCCAAGCTCATTCACAAGAATATGCTAAATTCAAATCGATAATCATTATAAGCCCTACTAAGAGGAATAACACTATTAAGTTACCATAAATTTGACTTCTCAATTACAAACTAGAAAAATTATATATTTTAAAAGTTAAAAAGGAATTTTGATTTAACATTCTTTCTCTTATTATATAAAAGAAGTCACACTAGACTATGAGACTCATATGCTTAGCATGATCTCTTTGCACTCTTCTAACTTTAGAGATATTGCATCTAATGAACTTCTTAATGAATTAATTTTTTTAAAGGAAGTTGCACTAGACTCTAATGAGACTCATATGTTTACTATGATCTCTAACTTTTGTGATATTGTTATTAATTTCATACTTAGATCTTTTTCTAACCTCTCTTCTTATAAAATGAACCCCATTAAACATATTGAGAAAAAAATAAGTTTTAGAATTACTAAAAAAAAAAGAGTTTGTCTCTAGGATAATATTATTCAATATCTAGTCCTAACTTTTTTAACACATAAAAAAGATAAAACTTGGAGAATATGTGTCAATAGAAAGACAATAAATATAATTATTATCAAATAAAATTTTTATTTCATCATTGGATGATTTAATGAATATAATTTTAAAGGTAAATTATTTTTCAAAATTGATCAAAAAATAGTTATCCTTAGATTAGAGTTAAAGTGGAAGATAAATTACAAAAACTTTTAAAAATTTTAAAAGACTTTATGAATGGCTAATAAAGTCATTTGAACTTCTAAATTACCTTAGCATATATATGAGAATGATAAATATGTCTTTAGCTTTCATATAGGAAATTCTTATAATATATTTTAATAATATTTTTTATTTTTATTACAACTAAAAATAAATATTCATAATATCTTAAATAAATTTTTAGAACTTAAAAAAGTATAAAATAACATTAAAAAAACTTTAAACTAAGTTGATTTTCCTATGATTTATTATATTAACTTTTAAAACCAAACGTGATCTTCCAAAATTAGATTTATCCTAAACTAGCCATCTTTTAAGTATTTTATTAAAGTTAAATTTTTGAATAATCTAACCAGTATTATGAGAGATTAATTAATAGCCTTAATACTAGTATCACTCAAAATCACTAACCATTTGTAATTGGACAAATTTTATTAATTATTTTCTACATAAAAGCTTTAGATTTGTGTGGGTGTGTACGTGTGATTATAAGTGTAAGTGTAGATGTGATTATAGATAAAAATTTTAAAACTAATGATGTAGATATCAATAGAATTGGAGATATAATTTTAACTTTAAAGATTGTTATTGATACTAAGGTTATTAATATTAAGTGTTTATGCTCTTCAAGTAGGTTTGAATGTAAGCTCAAAAGAAATATTTTGAAATGACTTAGAGGGATTAATACAAATGATACCTTATGAAAAAAAAAGATATTTAAAGAGATTTAGATATAATATAAAAGGTAGAACTATATTAGATTTTACTTTAGTTAAGATTTTGTAGTTGCTAATAAAAGATATGAGCATATTATACTTATAAAAATGGATCTAATAAAACATAGATTGATTATTTTTCAATAAAAATAGATTATTTAGTTTGTAAAGATTATAAAGTTGTTCTAGAGATTTTAAGATGAAGTATTGGAAGATGAAAAATAAATTGAATCATTGTCCTAGATTAGATGGTGAAACTTAAGGAGCACTAAAAAATATTTTAAGAGCAAGTTACAAGATCATAAAATTTGGGATGTTCATAAAGGAAGCTAATATTATATAAGAAAAGTAAAAGTGAAATTAAACAAGTTGTAAAATATTCTTGGAGAATCAAAAGGAAAATACCTTTTTTAGTAAAATATTGGTAGTGGAGTAAAAGGTACAATAAGATAAGAAATAAGAAAAGTTATTATAAAGCTTTATTTGGATGTAAAATGCAAAATTGAAAAGATACAAAGTGTTTATAGAGATTCTAAGATTGCAATAGATGCAAAATTTAACTTTTGGAGATTTATACAATAGATTAGAAAAGGTAAAGAAAAATGTATATAAGTTAGCCAAGAAAAGAGATAGATGAAGTAAAAAATCTAGTTCAAGTGAGGTGCATTAAAGATAAAATCATAAAGCACTTTTCTTAGAAAGGATATGGAACATAAGTGGATGAGATATTTTGATAATTTTTAATGAAAATTTGAGAATATGATTGATTTTAGAAAGCTTAGTACCTAAATAAAAATAAAAAAACTATATTTTATCGTATTAGTACCTAAATTATGCTTTTACACTATAGTAAACTAAGAAAGCAGAATTAATATGCATGATAGAATTTACTATAAACATAAGCATAAACTTAAGTAATAAGCGATTCAACAATCCAACATATAAGAGGTAGATGCAAATGAACATTTATTAGGAATTTTATTTCTAACTTATCATTTATTTCAGGGTTCACCATCTAAAACCATTTCCAAAACTCATCCAAAGGACAAGTAACTATTTCCATATATTTTTTCATGCACGCATATACGCATGTCCCAAATGTACCATAAAGGAGGTGAACTCCACTTTCAGTGCATTCATAACATAGAATTTATAAAGCTATCCACATTAGCTCAAAATAGTAAATCAATTAAATATGTGCAATGTTATAAGTAACATGATCTAACATTAAAGCTATTCATTCAATATAAAGAAAGTGAAAAAATAAATCATAAGTTGAAGTACAAAGATAATTTATAACCATATACAAATGCATTCCATCAAATAAAAACTAAGCTTTTATCATAAATATAAGAACATAATTACTCACTTTAGTGTGAAACATCTTCTTGAATCTCATTCCCTTTAAAACTTCTTTCCTTAACTGAAGTTCCTATGATTAAAAATATTAACTTGATCAATACTAATAACTATCTAAGTGTATACAATATTGAAACATAACTACCTCTCTTATGATAACATTTATAATTCTACTAGTTCATTAGAGATATTAAAATTTTCAAATAATTTCTCATTCTTATTTAGATGATCGTTATTTATATCTAAAATATTTTAATTTACTTAATTCTTTTATCAATTATCATATTCACTTTATTCATTATTAAATTTAAATTATGAATTTACTATTATGCATGTAACATAATCTTTTGTAAAAAGCTCTATCTATTTTCTTCTTAATTTCCTAATTAATTATTTACATTTATTCATTTTTATTTTATCTGACTCATAAAATTTATACTTTTAAATCCATAAGAATAAGTATTTTTTTTTTATACTATTATAACTTATAATATATGATATATTTACTTGCATCCATTAAGCTAAATGTCAAGTCAATATTTAAAATTATATTTTATATGTAAAGATTTAATACTTAAATAATTGTATTTGATTTATATTATACATTCCCAAATTAAATTCCTTGTTGAAATATATAACACTCTAAGTCAAAATTGAAATAATAACAAAAAATAAGATTTCAAATATATATATATATATATATATATATATATATATATATATATATATATATATATATATATATATATATATTTGTGATTATCTAAAATGATTTAAATCATTAAATAATCTATAAATAATTATATATTTTTATTTTCTTTAATTACTCAAACTATTTAAAAAATATTTAACAAAAAATAATATAACAAATATGCAAAACTAAAAAATAAAAAAACATATATAAAATTTAATATATATATATATATATATATATATATATAAATATAATATATATATATATATAATATATATATATATATATAGTAAAGAAATATCACTAAATTTATAAGAAAAAAATATATGTGAACAAGAGTATTAAACTTATGAATTTTTATTTTAATTAATTAAATAGTCATTTAAGAGTAATGAGTTAAATTGATTTATTTGGAGAGGGGTTGATTGTATAAAATGCAAATTGAGGGTGGGCAACCTCATCTCAAGGGAGGTCCTCTGATTATATAGGTGATTTGCCCCAAGTCAGACAAAATCACAATGTAGAGGGTAATTCTTCCTACGCAATGTGAGAATCACCACTATAGTGACAATTAGGTCTAATTTCATAATTTTTTTATTTTCGTTTTTACTAATTATTTTAGAATCAAAGCTATTTTAAAATTTTGATCAAATATTTTAACCAAATTATTCATCCCTATCAATGTGCTTCCCTCTATATTATTCCCTTTTCATATTTTTGCAATATAATTTTAATACTTTTGGAAAGTTTCATTGCACAGTCAGGGAATTGTTGTTGTTATGAAATGTTTATTTATATATTATTATATTTAAATGTATAATTTCTGGATAGAATATTATTGAGTGAAAAAGTTAAAATTTTGTAATCTTTTATCTATTTATTCAAACATGTTATTCATTTTTGTGGATGAAAATTATATTGTTCTAAATTAATCGTGAATCCATAATACACAAATAGTCATAAAATGAAAAAATTAAAGGAAGGTGAGGTATCGCAACATGGGTGTGAGATATAAATATGATTTTTTGTGATTTATGTTAGAAGGAAATTGAATTAGGCAACCAGCCAACCCATTTTAATAAAGATAGATGAATATACTAATGAACTTCCAAGATAGAACAGAATGAGAGTATGATAAAACATTACTAAAGAACAAATGGGATCAATTATAAAAGGATTGGAAATTGTTGAAGAAAATTAAGCAAGCGTCTACTCGATTAGAACAAGATACCAGAGAAAGACTGCTGATGCATCTGATGAATGGTGAAAATTTTTTTGATATTTGTTGCGATGTTAATCTGCAAAGTTTGTTATTTTATATAAATATTGATACATCAATGTTGTTTATCAAAGTATTTAATTTTGATATCCATTGGGTTCATTTTGTCAAAGATGTATATGAACGAATGGTTATTTCCAATTTTGTATTTACAATTTTCTTTTTATTTAACTTTGTTGTATAGATGTATATGAGCGAATGATTATTTCCAATTTTGTATTTACAATTTTCATTTTATTTAACTTTGTTGTATAGATAGACGATAGATATATAAAATCAACATATGCATTGAAACATCAAACATTTATCATTGTTTTGTCTTAAAAATATAGAACACTCCATTTATACAATAAATTTGAAAATAATCAACAAACAAAAAAAGAAATACATCAGGAAAGCTGCTAAAAAAACTATTTTGATTATCCAGATTTATAATCCATAACAAGACTGTTACACCAATTCAAGTCATCTAAGTGGCTCCATGAAGATGATTTAGAAGGCATGAAGGAAATTGGCAGATTCATTGTATTGAAATTAACAAGATCAAAAGTAAGAAAATGAGGAAATAGAGATGGTTGTTGATGGGGAGGAAGTGATTGGGCATATGGAGAAGATTGTTGATGAAGGGAAATGAATCAAGTTGCAATGGAATATTGAAATCAGCAAAATGAGGAGGAAGATATTGGACAAATGGAGAAATTTGCTCAAGAGAATGAAGAGATTGGGTAAATGAAGAAGGTTGTTCAATATGGGGAACAAGATACTCTTGTGAAGACATGGAAATCATGAACTGCATCTGAAGCCACTCCTCTTTCTCCTGATGTTGACGTTCTAGGTTCTCACTATGAGAACAAGCTCCGAGGAAGCATAACCTCTCCCTCACCTCTTTTAATTTGATTTCCATGGCTATCATTTCTTCATGGAATGATGGCAAGCCTAAGAGAGAATGAAAGGATTTGTTGTTGTTATTTGTCATATCCTTCATCGCCAAAGCCGTTGCTTTTGATGTCGTTCTTCTTCTTTCTAAAGCAGATGTAGCGTTCTCGATCCGAGAATTCCTGTCCTTCAAAATTAATTCTATTGAGTTCACGAAACTAAAGAGACGAACGCCCATGCCACATAGGAGAGAGAGTTTGACCTTTTTCTTCCGCCTTTCATTCTCTCCATGTAAGAAAGCATGAGTGTTCTCCATATATTTCATCTCATCCCCATGTTTCCTCCTCTTCTTCCTTCTTCGGAAGAGGAGGATTGAAATAGGAAAAGAAGAGAAGCGAATAAAAGCGAAAGTCAAAAACCTCATACCTGAGAATGAGAATGAGAAGATCATCCTCTGTTTTAATGGAAACAAGATATGACCGTTGGGCTTCAATGATTGCAGACAATCGTGGCTTCATTTAGAGATGGTCAACCTCACTCCAAAAGTGAGGCTAACGGTCATTATAAATTAATTATTTTCTAAAAAATAAGTTATTTGGGAGGCATATGATCACTAGATTTAGGTTTGTGTTAATGATAAGTGCTTTGCTTGTTAAAAGATTTAAAAGTCTCATGTACCACTTATTAGTTGACATCATGTGGAATAACATCCACCAGATTGTGTCATGTGCTAGTTTGGTGAAATTTAGTGGATCGACATCTAATAGATGGAGATTGATTTGTATGTGTTAATGGGACAGAGAAGGCTAATGTTGATTTGGTGGACTACCATAGATGGTTGATCCACAACACACAATGTTACTTGTCTTTGGGTATAAGTCATGGGTTTCATCATATCTAGCTAAGCACCTAAAACTCCTATCACATATTACCATAGATTAGGAAATGAAATAACGGTTAGTAACATTGTAGATGATTGATTTGTAGAAAATGAGAGAAATGACAATGCATCAATACATAGAGATGAAGGGCCATCTACTCACACAGATTCAGGGCAATCCACTTTTTCAACTAAGTTTTGAAACTCATATGGTATGACAGGAATTTCACAAGTATCAATTAATATGACACATACTTCTTCACATATTTCTATTTGCATGATAGGTACACTGTATATGGCTTATTGGTCACTAGTGGAAGAGGTGTTTCTTCTTCAACACTACATGGCATTTACATCTTTAGAGTTAGAATCTCTTATTTTGCTTCGTCACTATTCTGGAAGGAACTTGGAGTCATCCTAATTGGTTCACTATACACAGGAGTATATGTGATGCCTTCTCCTTTTCCACCATAAATGCCATAAGTGAATAAGAAAAGGTCAAGATAAAAGAGGGAAGGTTTAAGGACACAGACTCACTTGCCATACCTCAACAATGTCAATGCAATAGATAGTAGACACTTTGTACTCTCTTTTAACTATATATGATATTATCTTTAAACTTTTTTTCTGCACTACATGATTTTTTCTATAATCATTATAGTTGTTGTCCCATATAATTTCTTTCTTATTATATAGCCTTCGAATTTTATAATATCTTTATTGTATTTTCTTCTAGTTAATGTAGGTGCAATTTTTATTTAATTTATGCCCAAATTAATTCTCTCTAATTATAATATAAATTTTTAGTATTCAAATTGTTATAATATACAAATTAAATTGATGTCATATCTATTATAATTAAGTTATATATAATTAACTTTAAAAATACCATAGTTCATAAAAATATATTTTGAACATTTTTTATTCATTATATATATATATATATATATTATTTTTTCAAACTTATTAAACTAAAATATTTTCAATAAAAGATTCCGCCTATTTTAACAAAAAAAATTACAAGTTAAACTACACCATAAAATAGGATTTTAAAATGTATCTAACTATCTAAAATATTATCTTCTAATATAAACAATTTTTCTTCAAATGCTAAATAATTCATACAATCAATATATATATATATACATAACTAACTAGCTAATATGATTTAAATCATTAAATAATCTATAAATAATTATATCTTTTTATTATCTTTAATCACTCAAACTATTAAAAAATATTTGACAATTTTAAATAAATATTTCATATATTTTTTTCCATTTTCATTTTTAATAATTTTTTAAAATCATATCTATTTTAAAATTTTGCTCAAATATCCTAACCACATTAGTTAAAAAAATTGCATCCATATGATTATAAAGTTCAGCTGACTGATGCACCTTTGTCAACTAGAACTCTTGATAACCTGTATCCGCCAACGTTCATTGTAATGTAAAGAGGGCGGTTATGTTTGGTCATTCCTAGAAGCAAGTCTTCATCACTGAATATAATTTCTAAAATATCCTTTGAGCTATGTGCCTCTTTTTCAGTAGCGGTTAGCTGAGCTAAGCATATATATTAACTTGAACATTAGTTAAAAAATTGCATCCATATGATTATAAAGTTCAGCCAGATGATGCATTTACAAGAGAACTTCACCCCTTCAAAACGTTTATCAGAGTGTTATTATTGTTTCTAAATAATTAGACAACAAAATTTAGAACTTTTTTCAAGAGAATTTTCATTGTACAAATATTAAATATAATAGATAAATGTTTAATGTATTCACATAATAAATCATATTATTATCTTGGTCTCGAGATGGTACATTAAATGTTTAATCAACTATTATTCAAATCATAAATTCTCTAATATGATCTAGCACAAGTATAGACTATTAGATTCCACAAATATAGCACAAATTTTAAGGGCTCAAAATCCCGCCACTACCAATCGTGGAACAATTACTCTCATGTTCCACGATGTCATCTCCTCCATCACGAGCATTTGCATTCCTTCATCTGTTGAGCTCCTCCACCACACTACTCGACGTTCTCTCCACTGTGCATGCGATAAATAGTTGATCTTCCCGCATCTCTCTTTCAAGCTGCATCTTCTCGAGAACGAGTTCGATTTCTCTTCCTACCTATTGTGTCAAAATTTTTCTTCCACACGGTACGCTCAAACCACAAGAATAACTCAAAATTTTGTAATTGCTAAAAGATCTCCTTCATTCTAGTAAGAGGGGTTATTTATAGCCATTACAAGCATATTTCAAAAGAAAAGAATTCAAAACAGGGAGGGAAATGTGGGTGGCTACATTAATGTGAAGCATTAAATTACCTCATTATTTTATGCCATCCACCCATTTCACATGCTATTAATTTATGTGGATTCAACCACCTCACATGTTATGCTTTGAATTTTTAAATGCAAGATTTCAAACATTGAGTTTATAGAAGAAAATTAAAAATTACATAAATAAAAAAGATGAAATCATAAAATGAGCCTTAGTAGGCTAATGGCTAAGCCTTTTTTCCTTCTTGAATTTTCTTGGGCTTTAGCTTTAGATCTTGTAAATGGACCTTGAGCTCTAATTTTTGGATCCTCATGATGTTCTACATCAATTCCCCTGGGCTCAATTGAACTCTGCTCCGTAGAGTTAAAATCTAAGAAGTCTTCTACTAATTGTGGGGCTAAAGTCTCTAAATCAGTATGGGTCAACCATGTGTCTTCAGCTGGTGGCTTATTCTTCCAACAAACTAGAAAATGATGTTCAGAAGCTAGATTAATGGGTGCTTTTTCAGTGATAATATAGTCAACTTCAAAGGAAGAGGGCTTCTGTAAGTATGGTGCTATATCTCCTGCTAAAGAGTTAGATTGAATAAGTGGAGGTTTTCTAATTCCTTCATATGATAGAATATCTTCAATATTAATAACTGGATGAATGAGTATATCAGCAGGAAAATCAAGGTGAAAAGCATTAGTTTCAATTTTTTTGAGAATTTTAAATGGACCACATGCTCATGCATGCAATTTCTTATATCTAGTAGTTTGATAATGCTCAGGCCAAATGCGAATCAATACATAATCACCTTCTTTATATTCTTTTATTGAAGGATTATGATTTGCCTTAGAAGCATAGTTATCATTACTTATAGTAATTTGCTTTCTTATATCTTCATGGAGGCTTTGAAAATCTTTAGCAAATGAGAATGCTGCATCAAAAAAAATACATGAGATGATAGGTTTGCTACATCTATTGGTCAATGTGGGTTTTGACCATAGACTATCTCAAATTGTGATTTTTTTTAGTTATAGCTATAGTAGTACTATTATAGGCAAATTTTGAGGTTGGTAAATGTAAATCCAAATTTCCTAAACTTTTACCTACTAAACATCTAAGCAAATTTTCTAAGGTACGATTAACTACTTCAGTTTATCCATCAGTTTGTGGGTGAAAGGCAGAAGAAAATTTTAATTTGGTACCTAATAATTTCCATAATGTTTTCCAAAAATATGAGACAAGCTTAACATCTCTATCATAAACAATGGTAAAAGGGAGACCATGGAGTCGCACTATTTCTTTAAAAAATAATTTAACTATATAAGAAGCATCATTTGGTTTTGAACAAGGTAAGAAATGAGCCATTTTTGAGAACCTAACCACTACAAAAAAAATACTATCATGTCGAGTCTAGGTAATCCTATAATAAAATTCATTGATAAGTCTTCCCAAGGCCTATAAGGAAAAGGTAAGACAGTATATTATCCAGACTTTTGTTTGATAGTTTTAGCCTGTTTACAAATTAAACATTGAGCCACTAATTTTTGAATATCTCATTTTAATGAAGGCTAATAAAATCTATTTTCTAATAAACATATGGTCTTATCCTTTCCAAAATGACTAGCTACACCCCCAGCATGTAGCTCAGTGATAAGGAATTCTCTAAAAGAAGATCGAGGAATGCAAAATTATTTTCCTTTATATAAATATCTATTTGTTATCAAGAATGTCCCTTGTAAAGTTATTGGTTTATCTAGGTGTTCAAGATAAATTAGGTGAAAGTCAGGGCACACAATATAATCATCTTTAATTCTATCAAATCCTAAAATTCTCAATTCTAAAGAAGAAATCATTAGGTTTACCCTGAGCATCAGTAGGTTTATTCTCAATTCCAGGCTTATGCTTTAGAACAAAAGAGTAGTCTTGTAAAAATTCAACCCATTTTGCATGCCTATGACTTAATTTTTATTGAGTATTAATGAATTTTAAGGCATGATGATCAGAATTAAGTATAAATTCTTTATGTAAGAGATAGTGTCCCCAATGCCTTAAGGATTGAATTACAGCATAAAACTCTCTACCATAAGTGGAATATCATTGTTTGGCTTCATTTAACTTTTCACTAAAAAATGTTATAGGATGATTCTCTTGACTTAAAATTCCACTTATCCCAATTCCTGGAGCATCACATGTCACTTTAAAGGCTTTAGAAAAATCAGGAAGCCTAAGGATTAGCACAGAAGTGATAAGAACTTTAATTTTCTCTAAGGCCTTTTGTGCATTAGAAGTCCAACAAAATTTATTTAATTTTAGTATATTAGTTATCGGAGCAACAATGATACTAAAATTCTTAATAAATCTCTGATAAAAAGTGGCTAAACCATGGAAGCTTCTAACTTCAGTAAAACTTTTAGGTGATGGCCAATCTAAGATTGCTTTCACTTTAGAAGGATCAGGTTTAAGTCCAGTAGTGGATATAATAAAGCCTAAAAGATTACCAAAAAAAGAAACACTTTTTTAAATTAATGTATAATTTCTCTTGTCTATGTAGTTCAAAGACTTTTGTAGGTGTTGTAGATCTTCATTTTCACTTGGACAAAAAATCATAATATCATCAAAATACACCACAAAAAATTTACCTATATATGATTTAAGGATAATATTCATTAATCTCATAAATGTGATAGGAGCATTTCAAAGTCCAAAGGGCATGACAAGCCATTCATAAAGTCCATCAGGGGTCTTAAAAGCTATCTTTCACTCATCTCCTGGTCTAATCTGAATTTGATGATATCCACTTTTTAGATCAATCTTTGAAAAAAAATTTACTCCAGAGATTAAATCTAACATATCATCTAATCGGGGAATAGGAAACCTATATTTGATAGTAATTTTATTTATTGCTCCACTATCAACACACATTCGCCATGTTCCATCTTTCTTTGGAGTTAATAATGCTGGGATTGCACAAGGGCTAAGACTCTCTTGAATAAAACCCTTTCTTAATAATTCCTCAACTTGTCTTTTAATCTCAACATGCTTGATAGGGTTCATCCTATAATGTGGAAGATTAGGAAGTTGAGAACCGGGTAAGAACTCAATAGCATGTTGAATGTCTCTTAAAGGAGGTAGCTCATCAGGAAGCTCATCGGGTGCAATATCGTTAAAATCAGAAAAAAGAAAAGAAACCACAGTAGGTATATGAGTTTCATTAGAGTCTGGTATGACTTGTTTTACATGTAATATGTGAAGAAGAAATGGATCAGAAAATTTTTTTCGTAAAGCTCCAAAACCTATTATTTTTATCTTTGAGGTCAAAGGCGGTTAGATTTTTATATTAATTTTCTTTTTTTCTTTTTTTCATTTTTTTTCGGGGTATTACATTTCTTATGAGATAGTACTTACATCTAACCTATCATTAATATAAAGTTCAAAATAGATAGTTCTATAGACCTTAATAGAGTTCACATATATAAAATAATCATAATTTCTACAAGTGAAATTGATATTAAGTAACACATCAAATCTTTCATATCACAATCTTCACTATTTTTTCCACTCATACAAGAATATTTCAACAAAACTACCTAATTTTCAATTTTATTTCAACAAACAGTTCAAGTCAATATATGAGTGTCAATTAATTTGATTGGTAAGGTCATTGGAAGTTGTTACCAAAGTCTAAGGATCGAATCCTATCTAAAGTCCTACCTTATGGACTTGGGTGGGCCAAAAAAACTCTTCAGGTTGATTCATGTAGATAATTTACTCTAATTCTCTATGTTAGAATACAATTTTAACATCCATCTGATCAAGATGCATAACAAATTGTATAACCATGGCAAGAACATATATATCTATATATGTGTATGCTTTATAGCTACAGAGAACATTTTATTATCGCTTACACCCTTTTCTTATATAAATTTTTTTGCTATAAGCCTAGCTTTAAATCTTATATCTTCTACTCCTAGAATTCCATCCATCTTCTTGTGCAACCGTTTGTAGCTAACAATCTTCTTGTTTATTTGCTTGTCTGCCAACTCCCACATGTATTTCTTCTTAAGAAAGATCATTACTTACATCCATGGCTTGCTAGTATTTATTTTTTTCTGCACTTTTCATGGCTTCTTTAAAGAAAGTAGTTGACTTAATTCATCACTTGATATAAAACTAGACACAAACACAAAAAAAATGATGGTTGCTTGCCCATCTTTATAGTGCTTGAACCATACGCCTAAATATATCCTTGTCAAACCAAATGTTCTTTACATATCTTCAATGGTTTTGTCGTGCTCTTCAAGTGCCCCAATTAATTCTTGATCATTGCTTTCAAAAATTTCAAGATTCTTGGCTGCTCAACAATCTTCCTTTGAGCTATAGTTCTTAAAACTAATTCTATCATTTTTTGTTCATTAAAAGTATTATAGTGTTATCAAATATGTAGGATGGCATAATTCCAAACACCATAACTTCTACCCTATTACATTCTCAGGATATCCAATAAAAATATATTTCGAAGCTCATTGGTTCTAATTTTTTTATACTTAATGTGAATAAATGTAATATAGCTAAATAATTTAGCTTATTATAGTCAACTGGTTATCTACTCCACCTTCTAAGTGGGGCCTTAAACCCAATAGTTAATATAAGAAACCTATTTATCAAATAGGTCGTGTATCAATTGCTTTTGCCTAGCATGAGTTTGGCATGCCTACATTGTTTAACATGCATCTTGCCCATTTAAGAATGGTCCTTTTGTACATTCAGGTAGTTTATTTTGCTAAGATGTCAACCTTACTATGAGTGATATGATTCCATATTCACCAAAAGACAAGCAAAATGAAAAAAACTCCATATTGGATGAAAGACTTCATCCAATAATATAGGAAATGATAAAATAAGAATCAATATATGTCATCTACTGCTAAAAAGATTTAAAAGAGTAAGAAATGGGCCACATACATCCATAAATTACAAACAGAAGGGCTATAATACAAGAAGGGAATTACAGACTACAAATCAATATAAATCCAACAGAATACAACTCAATATAAGACCCTTGCAGAGAACTAATACACATCAGAAACCAAAGATGAGCAACAGAGATTATAACAAAAGAGAAGCCAAATAACTTCCAGAAAGAACCCTGCATTAAACACCAAGACAGAGATCTTTCAGATGACAAAAGAATAATAAAGAAGCAATCAAGAAACCAAGAATGGATCTGGACAGCTAAGCTAACAGAATAACCACCCAATATTCTAGAGAACGAGCAAGATAAAAGATAGCAAGAAACTCAGCCAGTTGTAACAGAAAACAGTTACAAAAGTGTACAGAACTTCAAACCTTGTAAAAGAAAGCATAGATCTAGGCTATAGAAGAAAAACAGAAAGTATAAATAGGGTAAAGAAACCAAACAGAGGGATATATGACATATTCTGCAAAGAAACACTTCCTTCTCTCTGCATCTTCCTCTTCTTCTTCTTCCTCTTGCAATTTCTTCTGGTTAACTCGCCGGCAACTTCCTCCTCCGGCAAGAAGAACCCTAGCCGATCTCCTCTCCGCTTTCTCCCTCAGCCCCTCTCTCTCTGGAGTGTTTGACGACTCGAACTGTCGAAAAGGGAAATTTGTTTTGGGATATATATATAATGGTTTTTATTGTCTTAGCTTGCAATTTGGATTGATTTAGATTATTATTAAATTAATAAGAAATTTGTTTTGGGAGCTTCGCAAGCAACAATTTGATATAATTCTATCTCCAATTTTGATGAAATACATCTATATATAATTTTAAATTTCAAAATTTATATACCTAATTCTATATTATTACCTAAATCCTTAAATAGTCATGATTAATTATATGATACTAGTGAAAATAACATATTTTCAAGAAAAGGAAATTTTAAATAAATTAGTAAATGAAAGATTTCAAACCTTGATTATTTAATGATTCTTGAAAACTTGGAGTTAATGATTTTATAAAAAAATAGTGCAATCATGAGAATTGAAATGATTATCTATTATTCTTTTTAAATTGAAATAATTGGAGAGAAAGATAAAAAATCTTAAATCAAATTAAATTGGAAAAAAAATAAACTTTGAATAGAGAAAATAGAGAATATTATGTACATTAAATAAATTAAATGATTAAATCAATTAAATATTCTAATCAATATTATTAATAATTAAATTAACTTGATTTGGAAAATAAACAATGAATTTTCACGAATGTGAGTATTAAATAACAAAAGATATACACTAAAATCATAGACAATAAAATGAATAAAATAAATAAATTTCTTTTAAATATTGATTAAATCAATATTTTTATTCTATAGGTACTCAAATTAAGAAAAAAATTTTTAAAGGGAAGGAGATTGAAGAATAAGCCTCACACTAAGGTGAGTAATTATGTTCTTACATTTATGGTAAAAGTTTACTTATTTTTTATGTGACGGAATGCATTGGTACATAGTTATAAATTGTCTCTCTATTTTAAATTATTTTCATATTTCAAATTTTGATTTATTTTTTCATCTTCTCTATATTAAAAGAACAGTCTGAATGTTAGATCATATTGTTACTTATGTTATTGTACAGAATTAACTGATTTTTTTCCTTTAACAAATATGGATAGTTTCATAAATTTTATATTATAAATATGTATGCTTGAAAATGGAGATCACCCTCTTATGGTACTAGCTGGGGATGCAATGTACCTGTGCAGGAAAAGGTAAATGGAAATAATTGCTTGTCCTTTGGATAGGTTTTGGAAAAGATTTTCTTATGGAAAAGGTTTTTAGATGATAACCTTCCTAACTAAATGGAGAATAGAAAGGAGGAATATGTTTATAGTCATAGAGGGACTTCAAGAGATAGGTACTATGTTAGTTTATGTTTTATATTATGTTTTATATGATTTATGTTGGTGGATAATTTATATGTATAGACAAATTTGTTAAATATAATTTGGATTTATAGTAACTCTTATAAAATCGAAAAAATATTATGTAGTTTATATTTCTATTGGATATGTTTAAGTAAAAATATACTTTTCTTATCCGTTCGACCGTCCGTTCATGCCTTGGTATTCCAAACTTTTGGGTCAGGTCGTGACAGTTCATAAGTACCTTAGTACCCTTTTTATAGCTTTCCAATGAAGAGTATCTAGATCAACCATTAACCTGTTTATAACACGAGTGAATAAATAGAATAGGCTACAACAAATCATAGTATACATTACCCATAACATTTTGGTAGAAGATTTTCATATATGATCTTGCAACATTTTCATTTTGTGATTGATTATTTGTTTAGCCTAAAATGTTTTCTTGAAGGTATAAAATAGATTTAGAAGTTATCTCATAATTCCTAAAAATCTTTTGGATGTATGTTTCTTGAGATAAGAACAATTCTTTCCTTTTATCTCCATTATAAAACATTCATAGTAAAGCGAGATGCTTCATTTCAAACAATGCCTTGAGCAAAGATTAAAATCGTGATTTTTTGTCATGACCCTGCCCGAGAGCTTGGAATACTAAGACAGGAATAAACGATCGAACAGATAAAAAAAACCTTACTTAACATTTCCAATATAAACAAAATTACACAATATATTTCCCCAAGTCATATAAGAGTTACTATAAATCCAACATACATTTAACAAACTTGTTCACACGTATTAAACATCCATCAACAAAAGTCTACACAACATAATATAAATCATAAACCAACATAATACCTATCCCTTGAAGTTCCTTTATGACGATAGACATAATCCCTTATTCTCCATCTAGTTAGGAAGGTTACCTGAACAAAAATATATAAATAACTTACAATTGAATAAAATTCAGTGGGTGAATTACCTTTTTATACTATAATAAAATAAAAAATAGATATAATATGCATGACAGGTTTTGGTATAACATTTACATAAAACAAAATTTCTCAAATAATCAACTATATAGGAGGTATGTATAAATGAACATTTCTTAGAAACTTTATTTTTAATTTATCACCCGTCTCAGGAGTCACTGTCTAAAACCTTTTCCATAAGAAAAGCCTTTTTCATAACTTATCCAAAGGATGAATAACCAATACCATATACCATTTCCATTTCCTTTTTCGTGCACGGGTACATTGCGTCCCCAGCTAGTATTATAAGGGAGTGAACTCCACTTTCAACATACATATTCATAGCATATAATTTATACAATTATGCACATTAATACATAGCAGTGAATCTGTTTATTCTGTAAAATGACGTAAGTAACAATATGATCTAGCATTTAGGTTGTTCATTCAATATGAAGAAAGGGGAAAATCAATCATAATTTACAATACAGGAAAAAGTCATAATCATGTACAAATGCATTTCATCATAAGAAAATAAAGAAACTTTTACCATAAGTGTAAGAACATAATTACCACTTTAGTTTGAAGCTTTATCTTGAATCTCCTTTCCTATAAAACTTCTTTCTTTAACTGAAATTTTTATGATTAGAAACATTAACTTGATCAATACTCATAGCTATTTAAGTGTATACAGTATTGAAACATAACTACCTCACTTATGATAATATTTATAATTCTACTAGTTCATTAGAGATATTAAATTGGGTTTAATTAGGCTCGATTGATCAAATTGGATTTAATTATGGCTTTGATTAAGTTTAGTAATCAATTTGGAATGAACTTGAGCCATTGGTTGCAATCAATTTGTGTTAGATCATGATTTGACCCGATTTGGTTCTTTAGGCCAATTTGGGTCAATTTGGATCAAATGGCCAAATGGGCTTGATTTGGCCCAATTGATTGTAATTGATCATCCTAGGGTGATTAGCAATCTTGGTGTAAGATTTTGGTGAGCTTGGTTCAATCCAATTTGGGTTGGATTAGAAGTTGGCTCAAATAGGTCCTTAAGGTCACTTTATGTCAAGTGCAACTAAGTGAGTCAATTAGTTTGGTTTTGGTTTGATTCAAATTTAGTTGAACTTATATATGAACCCTAGATTGAAATATAAGTTCAACAACAATCAATTTGGAGTCTAAGGGATTTTGGCTCATTTGAAAATTTTCAAGTAAAAAGGGCTAAGTTGGGTTTGACTTGGGTTGGTTTCTATTTGATTTGATGGTTGTAGGTTTCATTTATATTTGGGTAGATAATTGAATGAATGATTGATTCAAGAGATAATTCATTGGTTTTGACTTGATCTAGATAGAATTTGGCTGAGTCCAAAGAATTGGCTTAAAGGGTTTAAATTGAGTTTGGATTTGATTTTCGATATAGTTTTGGTCATTTGAGTTTGGATTTCATTTATATTTGTGAATATAAATGAAGGAATAACTGATTTATAAAGAGATCAATTGTGTTTGATTTGATTTAAGGAAAGTTTTGGTTAAGCTTATGAATATGATTCATATGGCTTAGGAAGGGGTTTTAGGATTTGAATTTGATTTTGGGTTTCAATCATTTGGAGTCAAATTTTGAAATTAGATTTAGAATTTGAATTTGAATTTGAGATTTATTTGAGAATTGAGTCTGGGTTTGATTTGAGAAAGTGTATCTAGATTAGGTTTAGGCTATGAGATAAGTAATTTCCTTAAACCCTAAGACATAGCCTAATCTTATAATTAACACTTCTAAGTCTCTAGGCTTAGGTTAGGTGTTCACCTAATCACTAGATGTGTCTTATGACTAAGAAAATCTTAATGTCTAGAAGAGTCCTAAGTCTAAGAAGAGGAGGTTAAGAACTCACTCCAAAATGTCATGTGACTTTTTATTTTATACTCCCCTATTAATGTCATGTGACTTTTTCTTTTATGAAATATTAAAGTGGAAGAAACCTCTTCCTCTTCTTCTTTCTTTTCACGATCTTGTGTCATGTAACGTTAATACCTTTTGTCATTCCCTTTAATTATCCATGGAATGAGCATGAATTTAGGGAGAAAGAAGAATAAAAGAAAAGAGATAAATAATTTCCTTTGTCATCTCTTTTAATTCCTCTTAAAAAAGAGCATGAATTTAAAGAGGATTTATACTCTTCTATTAATATCATGTGACTTTTCTTTTATGAAATATTAAGGAGGAAGAAACCTCTTCCTCTTCTTCCTTCTCTTCACGATATTGTGTCATGTAACGTTAATGCCTTTTGTCATTCCCTTTAATTATCCATGGAATGAGCATGAATTTAGGGAGAAAGAAGAATAAAAGAAAAGAGATAAATAATTTCCTTTGTCATCTCTTTTAATTCCTCTAAAAAAGAGCATGATTTTAAAGAGGGGGAAGAAAAAATGGAGAAAGGTGAAAATGAAGGAATGCACTTTTCAAATAAATTATGTCATACCAATATAAAAAAAGAGAAAGTAATAAATAAATAAAAAATGGTTTAATACCTTTCTCATTTATTCACCCATAAATGGGTAATAAAAAAAGAGAAGATAACGAAAGAAAGTCTTCCCTTCCTCTTTATGACTTCATGCCATGACAAAAAATGGGGAATAAAGATAAAGAAACAAAAAAGCATGATAAATAAAATAAAATAAAAAAAGAATAAAAATAATAATAATAATGAACTTATATGAAATAAAAAAAAGAGGATCATAATGTCATGATATCTTTCTTTCATGTTTGGCCCATTTAAAAGTATTAAGCTCTCTTTCTCAAAAAAAAAAAAAGTTAAATGGGCTTATAAAAGCCCAAATTCATAAATGGGCTTATAAAAACACCATGTTCATATATGAGCTCATGAAAGCCCAAATCCATAAAAAGTCCATATGACCCAAGTTTATGAATGGGCTTACAAAAAAATTCCTTTCATGAAATCTTTAAGCCCTAATTTCTTTCCAATTTAAAAGCCCATTGAGCGTAAGTCCATATGAGAATTCATAATTGAATTAACCCTTATATCCTCAAATTCTAATATGCATAAAAGGTTTAGGTGTGGATATATTTCACATGTGAATTATAACATCCTATCTCTCTTGATTTCTATATGGCATATATTATGGTAAAAATCACAAACATTCAACCTTATGTGTGAACATTTGAACAAAACAAGCCTACATATGCTTTATGACATAACGTCCTATCATTTAAATTCATACTTGATCTATGACAATTCTCAAAATCTTAAGGAAATTTTAGATAGGAACGATACTACACTTGATGCTTAGCAAGTGTTTAAAAAGATCAAAAATATGTTTCACAAGAATAGATACACTTGATTCATGCCAAACCTAGAAAGGATTAGGTTCATATTATGATGAATAGATACTTGATTTCCAAACAAATATTTTATGTGCATTGCATAACAGATATATACTTGATCATTTAAAATAAATGTTCATTTGGTTTGCAACAAATACTTGAAAATATTGAACTCTCATATTTTCAAGAATGGATCCTCGCTTGATTCATAATAAATACTTATGTGAATTAAAGTTCTTATGTTTCATAAAACACATATACACTTGATTTATGATCCCTTCTAGGTATTAAAACCTAGATATGATGCATACAACAAGACATTTATACTTCAACTTGGACATCTAGATTTTCATATAACATTTTAAAAGAACAGATACTTGTATGTATGTTGAAGTATTCATTAGATCAAACATTTAAAAAGATATGCAAGTCATATGCAAAAAGAAAGAACAGATAACTACACTTCCCAGTTTTATCTTAGGACCGAGTCCGGGTTAACAAAACCCAAAAATCCATATCAAAACATGAACTCATAATATGACAAGTATGTCATATCAAACATAATTACTTCAACTTAAACATCTAAATATTCATACAATATTTTAAAAGAACATATACTTGTATGTATGTTGAAGTATTCACTAAGTCGACACTTAAGAAAACATGCAAGCATATACAAAAAATGACTAGATACTTACATGTCGGTTTGATCTTAGGACTTGGTCAGATCAACAAAACTCAAAAATCCATATCAAAACTTGCAATTTCACATATATGTCATGCCAAATATAACTACTTCAACTTAAACATCTTAATGTCCATATAAAAAAAGAACATATACTTATATGTATGTTGAAATATTCATTAGATCAAACATCTAAAAAGATATGCAAGTCATATGCAAAATGAAAGAACAAATATCTACACCCCGATTTGGTCTTAGGACCGAGTCTAGGTTAACAAAATCTTAAAATCTAATGATGTTATTCTAAGAGTTTGAATTTAATAAAATCTGAGAAGCTAATTTTGTCATATAATTACAAAAAAAAAATGGATCTATTGACATAGCTTCTCAAGTTTAAGCTCTCAAGAGGAAAAGTCTATGCTCAAGCTAGAGTTGATAAGGTTTGGAGGACTATATTTATTGAGGTAATGAAGTCAGACCCGATCATCTGCAAAAAAATAGGCAGAGATGACATGGTCTATAAGCCAATAATAGTCATATGATCGAGAAGGATAATCATTATTAAAGTTCTAATAATGAATCATTACATGCTTAAATCTAAATCAATTATAAAATGATCAAAATTCAAATAAAAATAATAAAAATAAAATATAAATAAAATCAATTATTTAAATTTAAACTTAAAATCATCCACCCTCCACTGCTTGTTTTATAGGGTGATGAATTAAGAAGACTTTTGCTCACA
The DNA here is from genome assembly GCA_021442155.1 of Cymbidium sinense. NCBI lineage: Eukaryota > Viridiplantae > Streptophyta > Magnoliopsida > Asparagales > Orchidaceae > Cymbidium > Cymbidium sinense. The sequence continues at coordinate 42,132,226 of CM038215.1, forward strand.
AAGAACCAATGTCAAATCAAATGCATAACTATTTTCATACTCAAATAATCTTATGCCCATAAGGATGTGGCCTGTGTCCTCTATCTATATGGTTTTTTTGCAAAATGGCACCACATAAATGGCGGTTATGATCAGAGCCCTCTGACTAGGTGGCTTGTCACAAACTGGCTCCACTAAATTACGGTCATGACCTCACCATATGTTCCCCAACTATGCTCTTTGAGCTATGAATTATAGAATGCAATTGGTTTGGCAAAAAGCCCTCTGTTAGTTAAGGTCGCTTTATATTTATCCCCTTAGATAAACTACACTCTAAGTCTACAAGGACACCTTGGATGACGTAACCCATGTGTTGTTAACAAGGATCCTTCGGTTAGGTTGGGTCAACTACCTCCTCTGACTAAGCGGACCAGGGACCATGATAACCTGGGATGACAGAACCATGGGATTTAGATCACGTGCGTCATCGTCCCCCTCCTCCCCCCAACAAAAGTTTTAAATTAAAATGATAAATTTCATAATTTTCAAACTCCACTCGCTACTATTATATACTCGTTATTTAGGGATTTATCATTGTAATGCTCTCTCTCAAGATTGGGAGGGTAATTAACTATAGGGGCTTGCGCCTATAGGAAGCTTGGAATAAGATCTAAAGTCTCTCAAAATGAGGATGAAATCTCTGGGTAGTGTCTTATCTACTATTCATCTACCGTCTGAAATTTTCACCGACACTTAAAACACTCTTTTCATCGAAGAGGTCGGTGACAAATTTTGGATCCCACATCTTGCCATCAATACATAGAGATGAATGGCCAATTACTCACAGATTTAGGGAAATTCACTTTTCATCTTAGTTATCAAACCCATATGGTATGGGAGGAATTTCACAAGTATCAATTGATATGACACATACTTCTTCACATGTTTCTATTAGCATGATAGGAACAATATATATGGTTTATTGGCCACAAGTTGAAGAGGTGTTTCGTCTTCAACACTAGGTGGAACTTACAACTTCGTAGTTGGAATCCCTTCTTCTGGTTCATCACTATTATGGAAGTTACTTGGATTCGTCTTAACTGGTTCACCACATAGAGAAGTATATGTGATGCCTTCTCTTTTTCTACAACAACATTCATAGTACGATACAGAGTCAGACCAAGAGGAAGAAGGTCAGCAGTAGCATCATTGTTTTAGGGGACTAATACTTTCTAGTAGTACACATCAGGCTCAACTACCATACCTCAACAATGTGAACATATTAGATAGTAGACACTTTGTACTCTCATTTAATTAGATATGATTTTATCATTAGACTTTTATCCTACATGATTTTTCTATTATCATTAGAGTTGTGGTACTGTATCATTTCTTCCATATTATTATATTGTCTTCAAATTTCATAATATTTTTATTGTATTTTCTTCTAGTTAATGCTGTTGTTATTTTTATTTAATTTATGACGAGCATATTAATTCTCTAAATTATAATATAAATATTTAGTATTCAAATTGTAAAAATATACAAATTAAATTGATGTCATATCTATTTTTAATTACGTATATATAATTAACTTAAAAAAATATTATAGTTCATAAGAAAAAATATAAATTTTAAAATTTTTTTATTTACTAAAAACTAGAAATTATTTTTTTTAAACTTATTAAACTAAAATATTTTCTATAAAAAAATTCCACGTATTTAAAAAAAATTACAAGTTAAATTGCATTATAAAATATAATTTTAAATTGTATCTAATTCTCTTAAATCTTATCTTCTAATATAAACAATTTTTCTTTATATATATATATATATATATATATATATATATATATATATATATATATATATATATATATATATATATATATATATATATATATATATATATATATATATATATATATATATAAGCTAAAATGCTTTAAATCATTAAATAACCTATAAATAATTGTATCTTTTATTTTCTTTAATCACTCAAACTATTAAAAATATTTAACAAATTTAATTAAATATTTCATAATTTTTTTCCTTTTCATTTTAATAATTTTTTAAAATCAGATCTATTTTAAAATTTTGCTCAAATATTTTAACCACATTAGTTAAAAAATTGTATCCATATGATTATAAAGTTCGATGCACCTTGATTAACCAAAACTCTTGATAACATGTATCTACCAATGTCCATTGTAATGTAAAAAGAGCGGTTATGCTTGGTCGATCTTAAAAGTAAGCCTTCATCACTGAATGTAACTCCTAAGATATCATTTGAGTTGTGTGCCTCCTCTCAAGATATCACTGAGCTAAGAATCCATATTAACTTGAACATTGGTAAAAAAATTGCATCCATATGATTATAAAGTTCAAAGATGCCTTTACAAGGGAACTTCACCTCTTCAAAAATTGCATCCACAGTAGTTGATGTGTTGTAATTCTTATACTATTATGCAAGTTCTCTTTTAATTATTTGTATTCTTCTAAATATTGTGATTCTATGTTATAATCGATGTTCAAACTATATTCAAATCTTGTTTGAATTTTATTTAAAATATGCTCAAACCTCCATCAAAACTTGTTCAAATCTTCTTAGAACCTTGATTAAATCATTGATTGAAGTTTTGATTTGATGGAACCAAAAATAATGGCATGAAATCTAAAAAAAAGATACATCCAAATGAGAGACAATGGAGAAGAACTGATGGTGTAGAGAATGTCCTTCATATGAGAAGTTTTGAAAAAAAATAGAAACTTTGACACATTTCCTAGCACTCCAAGCATAAACTTTTATCCACTTAACCACAAAAGCAGTATGACAATAATATTTCATTCAAAATGCATAATATAAGGTTCATTCTTAAAATATAAATAGATTTTGAAATTTGTATTATTTCATGTATAGATGATTAATCACTAACAAGTGTATTTTCTCACCCCAACAACTTAAATTCTCTACATCCAACTATTTCAAATTTGGCCAACTCATAAACCCATGGTCAACATCTTTTCCCCACAACTCTTTGCAAATTACCTTTCTCAATCAACCAAATTGTTAGTTTAATGTTAGCCTTTCAACATAAAATTCACTCAAATCTCCTCAACTATAGTCTCGTGACTATTCACCATATAATGATAAGGATGTATAAATATTTCATGTCACACACATTGTATATATATGCAAAACTTAATCAATCATTTAAAGTAACAACTCATTGATCATCATTTTACATCTATAGAAATTTATCAAAATGTTTAACCAATGAGGTTACAAATTTAGCAACATCTTATAATTAAAAGTTTGCATAGATTAATAATAATAATGCAAAGCTTTATAAAAAATTACATTTACATGCATCAATCACATAAATAAAATATTAATTCTTATCGAAACATAATAAAATTAATTGTTGCTCTATATATATGGTTGTCATTTAAAAGGGCTGATAATGATTGCTTACCAGCTAGATATAATTGTGAAAGGTAACACTTACATTTATCTAATTACAATAGTTATGCTTGATATTGAGAATGAGCCAAACAAGTGCTTTGAGGGGACCGTTGGATGTTAATAGTTCCAATTTAACATAAATAGTCATGCATGAAAACTAAGTGGAAATAACCATTTCAATGTTGCAACAATAAGCAAAAACTTTGGAAGCTATTAATAGAGAACTTTCAAAAGCCAAGCCAACAATCTATGAAGTAAAAAAGCTAAACCAAGCTAGCGAAGCAACGGATTGATGCATATCAAACAAGATTATACAAAGCTATTAGTATCACGAGGAAGTATGCAACTTCATGAAGGTTTTAAACTATCATAGGAGATAAAAGCCAAAAAAAAAAAAAGCTATCAAATAATATTGTATTAAGCCAAGCAAAAATTTAAGTGGAATCTAATTCAAAAAGTTTCAACATTTCAGTAGTTCAACCATGGTTTTAAAAAGCTGGACCAATGTCCGGTACGATTTTTAAAACATTGTGTTCAATGGTTCAAATAGACCCATGCAAGCTATTAGTCATTATATACTTCCACCTAATTGGTGTTGTTAGTAATTAGTAGAGTTCTACTTTGAATTTGAGTACTCTAGTAAAATACCTCAGGTCCAAGAATTGATCAATTTGCATGCCATAACTTTTGATGTTATGTGCTTGCAAGGAGATAATTTCATCATATTTATAATGCAATCATACTTTTATGAGACTAATAAAGAATGAAGCAACATAAATGCCAATTTTACTGATTTATAAATTATTTTTGATGATCCATCAAGCAAAGAAACCACAATAATGCATTTACTAAGAAATGAGTTAATGATCTATCCAAAAGATAAGGCAAATGTGATACTTTAGGCTTTAGTGGATCACCAAGTAGATTACACAAGAGATAACAAAATAGAAATAAACTTAATAGTTGAAAGCATTACTTTGGATAAATGGAAATGAGCATTACTACTCATAGTATAATGTAGTCATATCAATTATGGAAAATGCATCAACAAACAAGTTAAGAAAACATTCAAAAATAAAAGAAATCAAATAAGGCATTGATTAGTAATTGATGATGCTTGAACTAACAAAAGAAAATTAATTGATAAAAATTTCTGAAGTTGACTTTACAGGAGAAGACTGAGACTCTTTTTGTTGTTAATTAAGGAATTATAGAAGGCTGAAAATCACTTCCATTTTGTTGTTATCTAAGGGAATACAAAGGATGTCAATCCTTTCATGAATCTCTCTCAATAAGGATGACAATAGCTTTTAACATTTATTTTGAGCATGTTGAACTAGCTCCTTTGATATCATTGTAGCATGTTAGGAAGTATATTCCTTTGTTAGAATTAAATGAGAATTGACACTTATTAGAACACAATAGAGAAGAAGGATTCATGTAGCCTACCCACATTATGGGATAAAGACTTATTGTAGTTGTTATTATATATATATATATGTGTGTGTGTGTGTGTGTGTGTTTGTGTGTGTGTGTGTGTGTGTGTACGTGCGTATAATAATAAGAGAATAATTGAATTATTCTAGTTTGTTCTTTATAGACAAAAAAACATTTATTCAAACAACATTTTATAGAAAAGTTCTAATAATAGTGACTTGCATAATGGTTTTAAGTGGGATTGCAATAATTTAACTCAAACTTCATAAATGTATATTTTCATTCTTAGATGGATTAAGAAATAATATCCAACACCACCAAAAATGTGCATATTCTTTAAGAAAATGTTAAGAGTGGGAAAATAAAATTTCTTATCGCCTATAATAAGATTTCATTAATGAAATGTTTTTTTATGCAAGAAAGATGTAATGCTAGATTATACAAACCATCCAAACAATAGAGAAAGACCAAAGAACAACATTCATTTTTTTATTTAGGGAGCAATAGTTTATGAAAACCTTAAACAACAAAGTTTTGACTTATATTTGCTTATCACCATCTAATAATAATATCCCTATAATTATGAAACACATGAAATCTTAAATTTTTGTCACTGAAAAGAAATCACCTGATTTAGTGTTATAACTCCAATTTCATCACTAGAATAAGACATCAATTATGAAAACTATTGTAAAGCAAACACCTGATTTAGTGTTATAACTCCAATTTCATCACTAGAATAACACATCAATTATGAAAACTAATATCAACAATTTCAAAGCATTTGGCATGCTATCATACTTTTCTGCAATCTCTAAACAAGTTCAAATATATTTATACATAGTAATACCAATAAGGATGTTGAAGTCGGCTTCAGACTTCAAGCTTAGGATATATTAGAAAGCCTACATCAAATTAGCAATCTAATAATTATATGAGCTTCATAGTTTGATATAAGTAACTTTCTTAAGTTATCATATTTTATTTTATAAAATTAACCACAATTTAAAAATTATTTTTTTAAAAAAATATGTTTTGAAATTCAGGATCACCTTGATAATTATACAAATTTAAGCTCAAATAACAGAAGAAACTCAAACTCATTTGTGTATCTAAAGTTGAAAAGTAGATGGCTTCAAAAAAAAATGAAGCAATATGCAATAAGAATAAAGAAAGGGCATTGCTATATTTAAGTAAGTATATACTTAGCATGATTCTATCAAAAGATCTCCAAATGGAAGTAGAGTTCTTTTTTTTTTCTCATTAAGGAATACCACAATAAGATAATACTAAGGGCATCAGCTAGTTTAAAATTGCATCAAGCGCATGTAAAGATTTATAATGTCCTCTAACCTAAGAACGTGAATTAAGAAGGATAAATGTATATGATGAAATATCTCAAACTATTAGAGGCTTTTTTAAAGTCAAGATTTAGGCTAAATCTTATTTTTCTGCTCACTTCAAAAAAATAAATCGAAAGAGTTGATATTATAAAAGTTGACACTCCAACATCAAGCATAAACATTCCAATAAACAATTGCACACTTATATACAACATATACACAAATATTGTCTCACATAAATAGGATTGTACCGATAATTCAACAAATAAATATTTTGACATTAATAAGGCTAAAATGAGTAAAGAACAACTCTATGTAATTGAAAAATTAGTTAAATTAAAGTACATGAGATTTTGTTCAATTACTAACATATGTGACTTGTAAGATTAAACATTCTAATAAAACTCATATGTAAGCATATAGAAAAAAATCAACATTTGCGTTAAATCATCAAAGATCTATTTGAAAATCTAAAACATTCAATTTATACAATAGATTTGCTTACAAGAAGAAAAAATATGAAGACATCAACCAAACTACAAAAGCTATATTCATAATCCAGAATCACAATCTAAAAGAACACCATCGCAACAATTGCAGTCATCTAAGCGACTCCACAAAGGGGAGTGAGAAAGTAGCGATAAATTTGGCGCTTCCATAGTAATGAATTATGGAAGATGAAGAGGAGAATTTTAGACAAATGAGGAAGGTTGTTCCAGAGGATGAAGAAGATCCTGCTGCAAAGGCATATTGAAATCAATAAGATAATGAGGATGAAATTGGGTATATAAAAAAGGTTGTTCAACAGGATGAAGAAGATCATGATGAAAAGGCCTGAAAATCGAGGACTGTGCCACACTGCTCTTCTTCCACCTGACATTGATCTACATGGTTCTCATTCTGAGAAGAGGCTTGGAAGAAGTATATTCTCTCCCTCACCTCTTTTAATTTCATTTCCATGGCTACCATCTCTTCATGAAAAATCGACAAGGAAAATGAAGGAAAAGGCACCGTCAAACAGGAGGTTTGCTGTTCGTTATTTTCATTTCCTTCATCACCACTGCAGTTGTTCTTCTTCTTGCGAAAATGGAGGTAGCGTTCTCTAATCCGATGGAATTCCGGTGTATCCTTCTCCGGCCAAAATTCTACCGTGTTGAGTTCCGGTGATAATGAAGCTACGAGAACGTCGACACCAGAGGAGAGAGAGTTCGCTGGCCTTTTTCTTCACTCCTTTCATTCTCGCCATGTAAGTTGAGTGGCGAGGAGGTTCTTCTCCGATATCTCAAGCTTTGCACGCCCATGGCTGTAGCAGTTCACCCTTTTGTGTTCTTTCTTTCTTGCCAGCAGAAGAGGAAATAGGAAATAAAGCGGAAGCAATAAGCGAGAAACAAAACCCTTACCTGAGAAAGAGTTCCATCTTCTTTTTATGGAAACAAAAAATGACCGTTAGGCTTCAATCATTGAAGGACGATCGTGGCTTTGTTGGCGTCGATGAAGATCTAAAATTTTAATGAAGATTTTCTGCTGCTCACACCGTTGGATGGATTCCAGTTCGTCTATTGCCTTGCCGAAAAGATTTTAAGCAAGCCTCGTCGTTCACACTCAACTATTACACTATTCAACAATGATTAACATATTTAATTAATTTATTAATTATTTAATTAATTAAGAAAATAATTAAGACTAAAATGAGCAATTTTCTTAATTATCTAAATAAAAAATCTCAAAAAAATTATAAGAAGAAGTCATTCCACTAAACAATCTCAAAAAAATTTAAAATTAATTACTCGAATAATTAAATAATAATTAAAGAATAATTAAGTTTTCAATTTATATATATATATATATATATATATATATATATATATATATATATATATATATATAATAATAATAATAATTTTACCTTATGGACTATAAACATTGAATGCCTCTAGTAGTTAAACTCTTGCTAAACATTTTTTTTCCTACTTTTTGAAGAAGAATTAAGTCTATATGAGAGAGTCAGGTCTCTCCCTTAACACCAATAATGATAATTATAAAGAAGAAGAGAGAGAGAGAGAGAGAGAGAGAAAAAAAAAACATTAGATGAATATGACCTTTATTTTCATCTCAATATAAACATTATGAGCACTATTCAATGACTCCATATATTGCTCTAAACAATTAGAATTATTTGTAAATCAAAAAATTCATTTTCAAATCTCCTCCAAAGTGCGTGGAACAACAACAAATAAAATTCCCAAATCTATGAATAAAATAGCCACTTCAAAATTTTAATCAAAATTTAAATATTATAAATAATACACATATTTATAATTAAATAAGCCATTTATATATTATTTTTAACAACTACTAAGTATATATAATACACCAAATCATACACCTAATTTTTTTAAAAAAATTTATCATATAAGTTACAACAAATCACATAATTTTAAAAAACTATTTATAAGTATATTTATTTCACAATAATAACATATATTCATCTCAATTCAAAATGATTGTCTATCAATTCTTTCATTGATCTAACATACATTATTAATCTCAATTACAAACATTCATTTATCAATTAATCAATCTATACATAATATATTTCTTAAATTACAATCTATTGTATTATAATTATAATATTACATCCTAAATTATTATAGATTTTCAATTATTGCATTATAATAGCCAAGTTTTACCTATTATAATTGCTACATTATGACACTTAAATTACACTCTATAATTCTTAAAAAAAATAGCATACTAAATAACACTTTTATGAAATATTTTTAGCTGACAAATTAAATAACATCAAATATAATTGATTGTCTACAAGCAGAGACTAAATAACACAAAAAAATAAACCAAAAAAAATTTATGATCCGATAACCACTACTCTTTCGATAAAAAAACTCTACGCAATAGAAGTCTTTTAAAAACTCTAATAATTAATGGCTCCAATCAACAATTCGAAACCCACTTTAATTTATGCACAAGCAAATGTATTTCAATATAGAGCTCTGCAAGTACCATTTTGTTCTTTATTCTCAAGCCTCTTAAAAGAAATATTAAGTGCTCACTATTCTGAACCGATGTCTATATTTTGCAACGTGAAATTTCCTATAATGAGCTATGCAATTAGTTAATCTTCCTGCATAAGACCATAGCATGATTATGTTCTGACCAGTACAAGCGTGAGGCTCATTTTTCGCATAATTCCCAATCATCTAAAGGATTGGTGGTGGCATGTTCTACTTTCTGATTCTGATTCTTTTCATGGTTTCCCTCCTTGGTCAGATGACTTGTTGATGATGGCGATCCTCTATTATAATCTGATACGTTTACAGAGGATCCAGAGCTCGACGAAAATGACGACATTAGAGATTTGGTAAAAGATGATGATGACAATAGAGATTTTGTGAGAGGGATGTGGCCGTCTACTCTTTGCTTAAGTGAGAGAATGTCTTCACAAATAATGGCTATTTCGCCTCTGCAATGCAAAGCATACATTAGACTGGTTTCTACTCTTGAATAAGAGAGGAAAGATGATTATTGAAGTTAAGATTTGATCAAAAACTGAAAGCATTTTAAATAAATATATAGTAAAAGATCTCGGTTTAAGCGAAGAACTTACTGCAATGAATCAACAACATGGCCACGATCCATCAAAATTCTCTCAGCTGCATACAACAAGCACAAAACAAGAACCATTGAAAATTTATGGATCATAAAGGCAAACTGTGCAGAACTTCTAATACATGAAATGTACATGTTATTCACCTTGGAGTTCTCCTCTGCTTCTTGCTCTAACTTCTGGTACTCTGCAACCACAGCATCCCTGATTAATTCTTGCTCTTTTAGAGCTTTCAGAGCAAGTTCCTCCTTTCCCAGTTTTTCTAAATCAGCTGCAGTAATTTTATCTTCGGCAGCTGATTTTCGTACTTCCAAAGCACTAAAGATCTGTGAAGTTTGAAATTTTAAATGGCCTCAAAAGATAGGAATGCAGATGGGAGATTCCAAAACACGGTTATTAAACAATTATTTGAAACCATCTAATCTTTACAAGCTCTCCATAACCTTAAGTCAATATAAATTCAAGATCAGGAAGCTATTGGAATCAACATGAAGAAATTAAAAAAAACTGAAATGCACACACACACACACACACACACACACACACACACACACACACATATATATATATATATGAACCACAGAAGCATGACCAAGTGATTTGGAAATGCAGTTCAGTCATAGTTTTTTATGGCATGCTAATATACGAGTAACGTCTCATTACAACGTATCCACAATTTAAATGGGTTTTTATTAATTCTTGTGACTAGACGTAATGTAGTTCGAGGCACCATTTTCCCTTGAACCACACATATTGTGGGCACAAACAAAATTCTATTTTAAGTATAAATTAATTTGATTGAAGCATAATTGCTTGGAGTGGTGTTTCAAGGTAGTCTGAAATTTAGCCGCATAAACAAAATAGCGAATACCAATAAAATGTTAAATTAGTGATGATTTAGTTCATTTCAGTGGCTTGTCTCACGTTTCCATGCCATTTTCTATGCTTTCAGAGATATATATATAAACTAAAGATATAAATAAAAATAAGTCACAAATATTCAAATGATATAATATAATTTTATTATATTTCTATTAGCATTTCAAGTGTAAATTTGATAAAAACTAATACAAAGTGACTAGTGTTATTGTATGAGTGATGAAGAATAATTTTATATACGCAAGAGTCAATAAGTTTAAATTATTGACATCTCATGCATAATATTTTGTTAAGCTTAGTTATAACTAAAATTTGATAAAAAAATTCAATAAATAAGCATGAACAAGATTTAAAAATTAACGTTCAAGCTCAACTCTGCAACTTTACAAGAAAACAAAAAACTACAAATAGAATAAATACTTAACTATGCATATTTATTACCCTACTAAAAGTCACATTTCAAACACACTTTCAATGAGAAAAGTATAATAAAGCCCATTTTAATAGCACTATTCAAAAAGATGTGATTAATGCTTCCGTGAAAGCTGTACATCTTTTGATATTAAAAAAAAATTTGCTTGAAGACCTCAAATTCTTAAATTTTCCTTCAAGGTGTTTAATTCTTTAGCAGCCAAAAAAGAATGATAATGATACTATTAATGTTAATCTCAAAGTCTACAATCATCAAAAATGAAAAATAGTTACAGTGATCATTATGAAACTTTTAAGTAGCATATTTAAATTTAAAATTTGCATCTAACATATTAATTATATTTAGTTGGCTATGTAAGTTTAATTATGTATTTACATGCATAATTCTATCAATCTATTACTAGGTTTGTTATCTTATTATTCTAACAAATATATTAAAGCTTGTTTGGGTTACTTCGTTTCTAATTTTCTACAATATCCTAGGTATGCAACGATTCCCATTCTTGTGTGCCTTCTGTTTTTTTTATGGAACTGTAGCTCCACCTTTGCTTGCCTTTCTTGCAGAATTGGAGCTTCCACAGCTGCCTTGTAATAGATATCCTGCTAAGTTGTAAGACTTATGGTCGAAGTTACAACTTGGGTCAACTTGGGTGGCTAACTCACAATTTCTTCCTTGTAATCACCAAAATTTCCCTTATTTTTCCAGCTCAGATTTATTTAGATCTACGACTAAAATTTCCCACGGCATAAGCCTCACAATTAAATACCTCATACTCACAGGAAAGTACTCTTAATTCATTATGATAGCATAAACTTTAGGTTTAACATTAGAGTTTCCATTAGATTGATAAAAAAATATTAGGAGAATAAAAGTAAACTCAATCGAGATCTCAAAGTTCTATCATCCAAAGAATACTAGTGAAACTAGTCTACCAATAAAGGGTTATAATTTATGGCATCCAGGGAATCTTATTAGCAATCATAGAAGTCTCCTCAAAGGAAGACAGGCCGAGTTAAATACAAAAGAGTTTTAGAATTAATTGATAACATTATTAGCATAAGAGTTAGCCCAAGTTGGTTTTAAGGTTAACAACTATTGGAGGACCTGAATTTATTTAGGATGGCATGGAACTAACAACTCAACCAGGGAGTTGCTAAGAAGATCAGACCTTAAAAACTTAGCATTATGCATATGCTCAAATATACCTTCTTCTTTCTCGGCTGCATGTGCACAGAAGGAACAAGAAGACGTTGATGCCGGCGGTTTAGTGGCCTAGCGACCTGGATGACGGCTCGTGGTGGCTCGGCATCAACGATGGCTACTTGTCTCCCGATTAAATTAGCAAGATGGAGTGCAGCTTCTTCCTCCAAATCCCCCCTCTCTCTCTCTCTCTCTCATGTGTTGGGAGTTCAGTTTTGGCAAAGATCGAAGTCGCGTGCCCCTTCAATTAATCTAATTGCGGCCAACTGACGCATCGATTCAAAAATAAAATAAATAATTTTTCTTTTTTTTTCTGGTTATTACAAATACCTTACCTTAATCATCACAAAACACAAGCCCAAAGGTGTGCATTGGTTAAAACAACTCAAATTTTCATGGCTTTACGTGCAACAATACATCCAGCTCAATTGTATAGAAGGCTACAAGTAGATACAAATTGACCTTCCAACTAATAGTATTTCCAAACACCTTAAAAACATATTATAAGATCTTCAAGTAACAAAACATCTTGTAAAATTTGAAATATACATACCCTGTAATCACTTCATATACTCAACCATAAGGTTATGGGTGCATAAGAACCTTAGTACCCATTTTATAACTTTCCAATGATGAATTTCTAGATCAATCATGAACCTGCTTATAACACTAGTGAATAGGCCAGAATAGGCTACAACAAAATATGAGTATCAAGACATTACCCACAACATTTTGGTAGGAGATTTTCATATATGATCTTGCAACATTTTCATTTGGTGCTTGATTATTTGTTCAACCTAAACTGTTTTCTTGGAGGTATAAAAACAGATTTAGAAGTTATCTCATAATTGCTAAAAATCTTTTTGATGTATGTATCTTAGATAAGAACAATTCTTTCCTTTATTTTTTTTTTTATCTCCATTCTAAAACATTCTTAGTAAACTGATATGCTTCCTTTCAAACTACACCTTGAGCAAAGATTAAAATCTTGTGATTTCTTATGAGATAGTACTTGCAACTAACCTATCATCAATATATAAAGTAAAAAATAGATATTGCTATAGACCTTGAGTTCAAATATATAAAATAATCATAATTGCCACAAGTGAAGTCGATGTGTTATACTCATCAAATCTTTTATATCACAATCTTCAATATTGTTTCCACCCATACAAAATATTTTCAATAAACATAACTAATTTTCAATTTTATTTCAGCAAACTCTTCAAGTCAATATATGAGTGTCAATTAGTTCAATTGGCAAGAGCATTAGAAGTGTTGCCAAAGTCTAAAGTTCGAATCCTATCTGAAGTCCAATCTTATGGACTTGGGTGAGCCAAAAAAACTCTTCAGGTTGATTCATGTAGATATTTTACTCTAATTCTCTATGTAAGAATACAATTTTAACATCCATCTGATCAAGATGCATAACAAATTGTATAATCATGACAAGAACAAATATATATGTTTTATAGCTACAGATTGTATATTGTTTTCACCCATTCAAAATTGATTTTGTCACTTGCCAATTTTATAAAGTTCACAAAAAAGCAAAAATTTGACTTTAAAGACACACACAAACACATTCAAGCTTAATCATAAATAGTTGTCAATCATTCGATTGATCGAATAATGTGTAAAATATCTGAATGCAATCCAATCATTTCTCTAAAAGAATCAAACAACCTATAAATCATGGGTTGTTTCGACTATAAATAGATTACAAAACTAATTGCAATATTCCAATAGATGTAAGCTCCATTTATGTTAGTAAAACAAAATCTACATGTAACTACGACATTCCAATGGATGCATGTCCAATGTATGATTCCAACACTTACATCTAAGGCCTTCTAATAGATTTAAGCTTAATGAATATTCGCAAGCAAACCCTATTTCTCTCTTGGGCTTTCCAAAAGTTGAGTCATGCCAATATGATATATAATGATGATAAACCCCACCTAAATCATTAAATTCTTGAAAAGGCAAGGTCACAACACTAACCAAGCAAATATACAAATTAAGATCATCCAAAACAATCAAATGAATACTTGGCATAATAACCCTGATCTACTCGGAATTCCTATGATGAGGCATCTCATAGCTACTAATCAGATTCCCTAGACATTAAAATTAATAACTCTCTGATACCAGTCGACTAGGAATAATAATAATCCCGAGACGACGGAACTATGAGATCTTGATTAGGACTAATTCCACCTATTTTATGTAGTCATCCATATAATATCATTAAGCATCAATTCACACCAGAGACTAATATCCATATCCAACCTCAATGAGAGTACTCTCCTACTGCGGTAAGAGGAATAATTAATTATGGATACTTTGCGTCCAAGAAAGTATAACTCATATCTAAATAAATCATAATATAAAATGTTAGAAAAAAGTTAGTTGAATAAAATTTAATCTACCTCAAGAAGAACAAACTCCCAAATATCTTTAGATGATAGAGATTCGATCGTTTTTTCTAAGAAACCAACACACATTCTTATCAATTCAACCACTACAGCTCATTGAATCGGATAAAACCTGACCTTTAGGCTCATTAAATGTGGATTTCATATTCAAAGATAGATCTTTTAAACCTATTAAGCTTGGATTTTGTAAGACTCTTTAGACTTTTGAGAGATTATTAGCCTAACCCTTATGCTTATTGAGTAGAAACTAATAGGCAAATGAGTTTGAAATTTGTGTTGGCTTGGTTATCAGAGCTAGTTGAATCAAAAAGCAACTTGATCCATAGCTTATGAACTAAGAAGTTTTGTTGGATTGATCCTTAAGCTCAGTAAGCAAGATATTATGGAACAAGGAATTGATGTTCAAGCTCGGCCTTTTAAACTTATTGAACTTGAGATTTATATGTTGATCTTGCTTTCAATGCCCTATAATTAATTAAGTAAAGCTCCAACCTTAGCTTTGCAAAGTAAGAAATTTACCGGTTCAACCCTTAAGCTTGTAAAGTTGAAAGGTGCTGTTAAAACACAATATTTTAGACTTTTTGAGGTTCAAATTGTTGATTCTACTTGTTGAAGTAGTTCGACTATGCGTTTATGAGCCATTAAGTTTCACTTATTCAACACTTGAATTAATGAACTATGTTTTGATGGTCAAGTTCAAATAGATTCCTAAGCATGAAGCTAAATGTGTTAATTCAACTTATAAAGCTCGTTGAATCTATGAAATAACTTGACCTTAGATTTGTGAGGTTAGAGAAATGTTACAATCATGGGTAGTTTATTTATTTGTTCACTCAAGTTACTTTCTTATTTTTGGCTGCAAAGTTAGGGAATAATGTTTAAATGAGCTTTCTATAAAATAATCCCTTGCCTTAACATGGGTATTTCAAAAAAGTGCCCCATGTTTGGATGGTTTTTTTTTCCTTTTTTAAGCTTTTAATAATTTCACCAATTTAGCTTTTTGAGATTGCAACGTTAGCAACAACTTGAACAGATTTTTAAACTTATTGAGTCAAATAATGTTATATGAAATGACTCGATTATGAGAGCGTGTTAAGCCAATGAGGTTTCCTTGGCTTTTGTGTTAGTTAGGCAGGGGTCAATATGTGTGATACCTCTTGAAATATTGGCCATAAATAGGGCTCTCTATCTTGTTAATTTGATACTGTTTCCTTGATGAAGGGTCCTTCTAGTATGGGTAAAACTTGCCACCAAAGTGAAAGATGAATAATAATTAGTTCACTCACTATGAAGCTTCTAAGGACTTGTGATCATGGGACTTGGTCATCCTTGCCTTATAAGTTTCTAAACTTTATTTTAATTTGACTAATCTATAACTTTAAGTTCATCAAATCATAGAAAAGCATTTTTGTCCTTTGAAAGTTCATAATGAATAGTAATAAGAGGTGAAGATAGCTCAACCACAAGAAGTATTCCTTTATTTCAGACTTTTTGAGCTTCAACTTTTTGAATCTACTTTTAAAGTTCATTAAATTGACAAAGTAATTCAATTATATGTTTATGAGCCATGAAGTTTCACTTATTCAGCACTTGGATTAATGAACTATGATTTGATGGTCAAGTTCAATTAGATTCTAAGCATGAGGCTAATTGTGTTAATTCGACTTATAGAGCTTGTTGAATCTATGAAATAACTTGACCTTAGATTTCTAAGGTTGGAGAAATGTTACAATCATGTGTAGATTATTTATCTGTTTACTCAAGTTATTTATTAACTTTCTTATTTTTGGCTGCAAAGTTAGGCAATAATGTTTCAATGAGCTTTTATAAAATAACCCCATGTCGAATGATTTTTTTTTTTTTTTTTTTTTTTGCATTTTGAGCTTATAATAATTTCACCAATTTAGCTTTTGAGAATGCTAAGCTATAAACAACTTGATCGGAGTTTCAAACTTATTGAGTCAAATAATGTATATGAAATGACTCAATTATGATAGCGTGTTAATCCAATAAGGTTGCCTTGGCTTTTGTGTTAGTTAAGCGAGGTTCAATATGTGTGATACCTCATGAAATATTTGCCATAAATAGGGCTCTTAATGTTGTCAATTTAATAAGCTTCCCTTTCCATATACTTTCTCCATGATGAAGGATCCTTCTAGTATGGTTCAAACTTGCCACCAATGGGAAAGATGAATAATAATTAGTTCACTCACTTTGAAGCTTCTAAAGACTTATGATCATGGGACTTGGCAATCCTTGCCTTATAAGTTTCTAAACTTTATTGGACTTAATTTGAATAATCTATAGCTTTAAGTTCATCAAACCATAGAAAAGCATTTTCGTCCTTTGTTAGTTCATAATGAATAGTAATAAGAGATGAATATAGCTCAACTACAAGAGGAAGTATTCCTTTATTCCCAAAGAAAGTGAATGTGAAATAATTAACGTTGAAATGTTAGAAGTAATGTAGTAGGCTTATAAAGCTTTAGTTAAATTGTCGTGTCATTCTATTTTATTCTTGAAGAAGATTTTCTTCAATAATTTTATCAAGATATTATTAGATGCCCAAAATCGTTAGCTCTTGATTTATATATTGAGGATTAACATCAATCTATTTTATGTCAATTAATAAACCAACATATTTTAGCAATCTAAATAGTTGCACTATTGCCAAATATGATTCAATGTGACAACTCAAATCAGTGCACAATATAATCTCTAAAAACTTCATTACATTATCTACTATAACTTTACTTTAAAAGAATTGCTTCAGCTCACATTGAAAAATAATTTGTAGCTACAATGATAAATCAATGCCCTGAAGAGATGGGGGGTCTATAAGATCAATTATATTAGTGGCCCACTTTCAAATAGCCATGAGGTTACTTTAGGATGTAGCAAATTAGATGAGCAATGCAAGATGCCTCTACGAATTAGGTATTTGTAGCACTTCTTAACATGGCCAATATAACTTTGATTTTGATTTTCATTTTTAGACAAGATCGGCTTTCATATATTTTAAAAAGGATTTCCTTGGCATTATTGGCCCCAAGATATTATCAGCGCATTTAGTCGAATGATTGGCGATAAATGTGTCATTTATGAAAGCGTATTGTAGTGCTCTTCATGATGATTTTTCTAAGGTAAACCTCATCGATCACTACTAAAATCTCGAATTTCTGCATCTTCGTTAACTTTAAGGGAGTCAACATCAGTATGACTATTTTGAACTTTCATGATGATCAGATCTCCTTGGCAATTTGTCATTTCTTTGGCTAACTTGTCTACAACATCGATATTACTTTCCACAAATACAATTCCCATAAGTCTTGCATCTAAGATGTCCTGTAGAAGCTCTAGAGCATATTCATGATATAGAGCTAACATAACTTTGTTAATTTAACGGTAGAAGGTAGTCTTCAAGCTTGATCAAATCAAAGACTTCATAATGCTGGCATTTGGGCTAGCTAGATCGAAGATCAACAACTCTTCCATTACCAAGAGAGCATAATTTTGATGTCATCTTCTTCAACAATATCCTTTTTGTATGTCCAAAATAAGTAAGTTACCCAAATGCTAAAGACTCGCCGCCTGCATGGAGAGCGTAGGAAGAAAGTCAAGAGAAGGAACATGGGCATGAACCACATGGACACTTCCATAATAGGTAAGTATTCAAAGTAGAACAACAATCTCTACTCAAACCCAACACTCTTATAGCGGAAGAGCGGCCTCATATAAAACAAGCCACAAGACACTCGCCAGTCTCAATGCTCCCAATGAATACTGATAAAGAGATTTGTACTAATCGATACTTTTGTACCGACTCTTATACCATCTCTTCCCGAAACATTATAAAATGGGGTACTTTTAGGGGTTGACAAGCTTAATTCAGGAAAGACTCTCGCTCTCTCCTCCTAACCTTTGTTCTCTCTTTCTCTTTAGACCAAAGAATTTTCCCCCCTTGTATTAAGACTACTTCAAAGACAATAAAACCGGATCTTCCCCTAATTCATTCCATTGTATGTTGTTCCTCTCGTCACTAACCCTATTTCTCAGGTGTCTCCCAAGATTTTTCTTCAGCAATGGACAAATTTCGATCCAACACTTAATTTCCACTTTTTTTTTCCTTTAGCAATTCCAACACCATGCTCTTATGTGTCTGTGTATGTGCTTACAAAAAGGGAAAGAAGTTGGTGAGGTGTTGGTTTTGACGACCACATGAGGTGTGAGCAAGTGGTTGGATATGCAACAAGTTCATTTTCTTCCATAGCTTCTTCGGCATCATAAGGGAGGAGGTAAATATAAAAGGTATCAAGTTGTAACAGCATTCGAGGGTCGCAACGAAATTTGCCCAAGACATGAAAATAATTGCAATGTCAGAGGTTTTACAACTTTTGGTACCATAGGAGATGTGGCACAATAATTACGAAGGAATGAATTTCATGACTATGTGATAGGCTTTGTGGCTACCCTAGGTCAACAAGAAAGGAGCCAATGTGGTATCAAATTCAAGGAGGAATGAATCCACAACTGCTAAGGTTGTGGTGAGTGTTTCACGTTCCCTAGAAAGTAATAGGTTGTAAACATTACTGCAAGGTTTAAACCAATCCATTAATACCATTAATTCTTCATCTTTTCATCATATTTATAATGCAATCATGCTTTTATGAGACTAATAAAGAATGAAGCAACATAAATGCCAATTTTACTAATTTATAAATTATTTTTGATGATCCATCAAGCAAAGAATACCACAATAATGCATTTACTAAAAAATGAATTAATACGATCTATCCAAAAGATAAGGCAAATGTGATACTTTAGGCTTTAGTGGATCAGCCAAGTAGATTACACAAGAGATAACAACAGAGAAATAAACTTAATAGTTGAAAGCATTACTTTGGATAGATGGAAATGAGCATTACTACACATAGTATAATGTAGTCATATCAATTATGGAAAATTCATCAACAAATAAGTTAAGAAAACATTCAAAAATAAGAGAAATCAAATAAGGCATTTATTAGTAATTCATGATGCTAGAACTAACAAAAGAAAATTAATTGATAAAAAATTTTGAAGTTGACTTCAGAGAAGGTCGAGACTCTTTTGTTGTTAATTAAGGAATTATAGAAGGCTGAAAATCACTTCCATTTTGTTGCTATCTAAGGGAATACAAAGGATGTCAATCCTTTCATGAATCTCTCTTAGTAAGGATGACAATAGGTTTTAACATTTATTTTGAGCATGTTGAACTAGCTCCTTTGATATCATTGTAGCATGTTAGGAAGTATATTCCTTTGTTAGAATTAAATGAGAATTTGACACTTACTAGAACACAATAGAGAAGAAGGATTCATGTAGCCTACCCCACATTATGGGATAAAGACTTATTGTAGTTGTTATTATTATTATTATTATTATGAAACACATGAAATCTTAAATTTTTGTCACTGAAAAGCAAACACCTGATTTAGTGTTGTAACTCCAATTTCATCACTGAATAACACATCAATTATGAAAACTATTGTAAAGCAAACACCGATTTAGTGTTATAACTCCAATTTCATCACTACAAAACATCAATTATGAAAACTAATATCAACAATTTCAAAGCATTTGGCATGCTATCATACTTTCGCAATCTCTAAACAAGTTCAAATTTATTTATACATAATAATACCAATAAGGATGTTGAAGTCAGGCTTCAGAATTCAAGCTTAAGATATGCTAGAAAGCCTACATCAAATTAGCAATCTAATAATTATATGAGCAACATAGTTTTATATAAGTAACTTTCTTAAGTTATCATATTTTATTTTATAAAATTAACCACAATTTATAAAATTATTTTTTAAAAAAAATATGTTTTAAAATTCAGGATCACCTTGATAATTATACAAATTTAAGCTCAAATAATAGAAGAAACTCAAACTCATTTGTGTATCTAAAGTTGAAAAGTAGATGGCTTCAAAAAAAAATGCAGCAATATGCAATAAGAATAGAGAAAGGGCATTGTTATATTTAAGTAGAAGTATATACTTAGCATGATTTTATCAAAAGATCTCCAAATGGAAGTAGAGTTCTTTTTTTTTTCTCATTAAGGAATACCACAATAAGATAATACTAAAGGCATCACCAGTTTAAAATTGCATCAAGCGCATGTAAAGATTTATAATGTCCTCTAACCTAAGAACATGAATTAAGAAGGATAAATGTATATGATGAAATATCTCAAACTATTAGAAGCTTTTTTTAAAGTCAAGATTTAGGCTAAATCTTATTTTGCTGCTCACTTCAAAAAAATAAATCGAAAGAGTTGATATTATAAAAAGTTGACACTCCAACATCAAGCATAAATATTTCAATAAACAATTGCACACTTACATACAACATATACACAAATATTGTCTCACACCTCTAGAGTTTATTAAAAAAATTCATTTTGAAAATGAAGGTCAACTTAGATGATTATATTATAATGTGTTGCCCTTTACTATTTCTAATAAGCAATGACTTTGCATGGTACAAATAATTTTCAAATTATTTGCTAACTTCATCTCGAGCAAAATAAGTATATTAAGTTTATTTTTAATTGAATTTAACATTTTGAATGAACTTTCAAATGACTCAAATAAATAAAAAAAACTTGTATCTTGTTCTTCTATCTAAAATCCTTCTCAATTATGTTGACATGATTTTCTCTCGATGTTAACTTGGATTTTGAAGTGAATGACATCATGTCATCAATGATTGACATCAATATTTAATACATCATGATGATTACTTTGTTTAATAGGTGGAGCTTCATACTATTTTGATAAAATACCTCACCCTCCCCAAACACATAAACTAGATCAATAAACATATTGCCATGATTAAAGTTTAAAATAAATAAATTCATTCAACTATCTGTTAGGCATGTTATCGCTAGTTCGATGTTTTGAAAAAAAAAATATTTTAAAATTTTTTATTAATGAATTTAAGTCAAATGCATTAAATGGTACTAATAATTCAACAAATAAAGATTTTGATAGTAATAAGGCTAAAATGAGTAATGTAATTGAAAAAATTAGTTAAATTAAAGTACATGAGATTTTGTTCAATTACTAACATATGTGACTTGTAAGATTAAACATTCTAATAAAACTCATGTGTAAGCATATAGAAAAAAAATCAACATTTGCATTAAATCATTAAAGATCTATTTGAAAATCTAAAACATTCAATTTATACAATAGATTTGCTTACAAGAAGAAAAAATATAAAGACATCAACCAAGCTACATAATTCGTAATCACAATCTAAAAGAACATCATGCAAAAAAATTATAATCATCTAGCGACTCCACAAAAAAGGCGATAAATTTGGCGATTCCATAGTAATGAATTATGGAAGATGAAGAGGAGAATTTTAGACAAATGGAGAAGGTTGTTCAAGAGGATGAAGATGATCCTGCTGCAAAGGCATATTGAAATCAATAAGATAATGAGGAAGAAATTAGGTATATAAAAAAGGTTGTTCAACAGGATGAAGAAGATCATGATGAAAAGGCTGAAAATCAGGAGCTGCAACGCTCTTCTTCCACTGACATTGATCTACATGGTTCTCTGAGAAGAGGCTTGGAAGAAGTATATGCTCTCCCTCATCTTTTTAATTTCATTTCATGGCTACGATCTCTTCATGAAAATCGACAAGGAAAATGAAGGAAAAGGCACGACAAAGGGGTTTGTTGTTATTTTCATTTCCTTCATCACTGTAGTTGTTCTTCTTCTAAAATGAAGGTAGTGTTCTCTAATCTGGAATTCTGTATCCTTCATTCTACCGTGTTGAGTTCGGTGATGATTTGAGAACATTGACACCGAGAGAGAGAGTTTGCTGGCCTTTTCTTCTTCACTCCTTTCATTCCATGTAAGTTGAGTGAGAGGTTCTCCGAGTAATCTCAAGCTTTGCCGCCCCATGGCTGTAGCAGTTCACCCTTTTGTGTTCTTTCTTTCTTGCAGAGGGAGATGAAATAGGAAATAAAGAGAAGCAAAAGCAATGACAAAACCTCGTTAGAAAGAGTTCCATCTTCTTTTATGGAAACAAAATATGACCGTTAGGCTTCAATCATTGAAGAACGATCGTGGCTTTTGCCACGATCGTGAGTGTGGCTTTGGCGTCGATGAAGATCAAAATTTTTAATGAAGATTCTCTGCTTTCACACCGTTGGATGGATTCCAGTTCATCTATTGCCTTGCCGAAAAGATTTTTAAGCACGCCTCGTCGTTCACACTCAACTATTACACTATTCAACAATGATTAACATATTTAATTAATTTATTTATTTATTAATTAAAAATTAAATAATTAATTTAGAAAATAATTAAGACTAAAATGAACAATTTTCTTAATTATCCAAATAACAAATCTCAAAATAAATTTAATTAATTAATTATCCAAATAACATATTTAAAAAAATTGCTCAGTTTAGTCTTAATTATTTTTTTAATTAATTAAATGATTATTTAATTTTAAGCAATAAGTAAATAAATTAATTAAATTTATTAATCATTGTTGAATAGTGTAATAGTGGAGTGAACGACGGCGTGCTTAAAAATCTTTTCGGCAAGGCAATAGACGAACTGGAATCCATCCAACGGTGTGAGAAGCAGAGCAGAGAATCTTCATTAAAATTTTTTTTAGATCTTCATCGACGCCAACAAAGCCACGATCGTCCTTTAATGACTGAAGCCTAACAGTCATATTTTGTTTCCATAAAAAAGATGGAACTTTTCAGGTACAGGTTTTGTTTTCTCTTATTGCTTCCTTCTTTATTTCCTATTTCTCTGCTCCGCTGGCAAGAAAGAAAGAACACAAAGGGTGAACTGCTACAGCATGCAAAGCTTGAGATTAAATATCGGAGAACCTCCGTGCCACACTCAACTTACATGGAGAGAATGAAAGTGAAGAAAAGGCTCCTCTCCTCTCATGTGTCGACGTCGGCTTCATTGTCACCGAACTCAACACGGTAGAATTTTGGAGAAGGATACACCGAATTCCATCGATTAGAGAACTACCTCCATTTTGCAAGAAGAAGAACAACTGCAGGTGATGAAGGAAATGAAAATAACTAACAGCAAACCCTTATTTGTCGGTGCCTTTTCCTTCATTTTCCTTGTCGATTTTCATGAAGAGATGGTAGCCATGGAAATGAAATTAAAAGAGGTGAGGGAGAGAATATTTCTTTTCAAGTTCTAATGAGAACCATGTAGATCAATGTCAGGTGGAAGAAGAGCGTACAGCATTTTGGCCTTTTCATCATGATCTTCTTCATCATGTTGAACAACCTTTTTTATTTACCCAATTTCTTCCTCATTATCTTATTGATTTCAATATGCCTTTGCAGCAAGATCTTCTTCATCCACTTGAACAACCTTCTCCATTTGTCCAAAATTCTCCTCTTCATCTTCCATAATTCATTACTATGGAAGCCAAATTTATATTACTTTCTCACTCGCTTTGTGGAGTCGCTTAGATGACAAACTGCTATGATGGTGTTCTTTTAGATTGTGATTCTGGATTATGAATATAGCTTTTGTAGCTTGGTTGATGTCTTCATATTTTTTCTTCTTGTATGCAAATCTATTGTATAAATTGAATGTTTTAGATTTTCAAATAGATCTTTGATGATTTAACGCAAATGTTCATTTTTTTCTATATGTTACGGATGAGTTTTATTAGAATGTATAATCTTTACAAGTCACATATTTTAGTAATTGTACAAAATCTCATTTCCTTTAATTTAACTAATTTTTTCAATTACAAAGAGTTGTTCTTTACTCATTTTAGCCTTATGAATGTCAAAATCTTTATTTGTTGAAATTTCTATGATTTATCGGTACAATCCTATTTAATTTATTATAATGCATTTGACTTAAATTCATTAATAAAAAATTCAAAAACTATTTTTTTTCAAAAGATAGAACTAACGATAACATGCCTAACAGATAGTTGAATGCATTTATTTATTTTTAACTTTAATCACGGTGATATGTTTATTGATCTAGTTTATGTTTATGGGGAGGGTGAGGTGTTTTATCACAATAGTATGAAGCTCCACCAATTAAACAAAGTAATCATCATGATGTATTATGAAATATTGATGTCAATCATTGATGACATGATGTCATTCACTTCAAAATCCAAGTTAACATGAGAGCAAAATCATGTCAACATAATTGAGAAAGATTTTAGATAGAAGAACATGATGCAATTTTTTTATTTATTTGAGTCATTTGAAAGCTCATTCAAAATGTTAAAATTCAAGTAAAATAAACTTAATATACTTATTTTGCTAGAGACAAAGTTAGGAAATAATTTGAAAATTTTTTATACGTAAGGTCATTACTCATTAGAAATAGTAAAGACCAACACATTATAATATAATCATCTAAGTTAACCTTCATTTTTTTTTTGGGGACATTTGAGCGAATTTAATCAAAAACTCACACACACAACGCATGTGCAAGGAGTCGAACCCAAGACCTCATGGTTGAAAGCTAAAGCTATCAACCACTAGGCTAAAGTGTCTTGCACAGTTGAGCTTCATTTTCAAAATGGAATTTTTTTAAGAAACTCTAGAGGTGTAAGACAATATCTATGTATATGTTGTATATAAGTGTGCCATTTTTTATTTGAATGTTTATGCTTGATATTGGAATGACGACTTTTCATAATATCAAGTCTTTTGATTTATTTCTTGAAGTGAGCAGCAAAACAAGATTTAGCCTAAATCTTGACTTTAACAAAAGCCTCTAATAATTTGAGATATTTCATCATATACATTTTATCTTTCTTATTAATTCATTCTTAGGTTAGAGGACATTATAAATCTTTGCATGCTTTGATGAAATTTTAAACTAGCTGATGCCTTTAGTATTATCATATTATGGTATTCTTTAATGAGAAAAAAAGAAGTCGACTTCTATTTGGAGATCTTTTGATAGAAATCATGCTAAGTATATACTTCTACTTAAATAAAGCAACGCCCTTTCTCTATTCTTATTGCATATTTCTTGATTTTTGTTTTTGAAGCCATCTATTTTTCAACTTTAGATACACAAATGAGTTTGAGTTTCTTCTATTATTTGAGCTTAAATTTGTATAATCATCAAGGTGATCTTGAATTTCAAAACATATTTATTTTAAAAATAATTTTAAAAATTGTGCTTAGTTTTATAAAATAAAATATGGTAACTTAAGAAAGTTAGTTATATCAAACTTTGAAGCTCATATATTTGTTAGATTGCTAGTTTGATGTAGGCTTTCTAGCATATCCTAAGCTTGAATTTTGAAGGTTTCCTTCAACATCCTTATAGGTATTACTATGTATAAATATATTTGAACTTGTTTAGAGAATGCATGAAAGTGTGAAAGCATGTCAAATTGTTTGAAATTGTTGATATTAGTTTTCATAATTGATGCATAATAATCTGTAGTGATAAAATTGGAGTTATAACACTAAATTAGGTGTTTTCTTTATAGTGACAAAAATTTAAGATTTCATATGTTTTATAATTATAAGGCTATTATTATTATATGGTGATAAGTAAATATAAGTCAAAACTGTGTTATTTAAGATTTTCATAAACTATTACTCCTTAAGTAAAAATGAATGTTGTTCTTTGCTCTTTCTTTATTGCTTGGATGGTATGTATAATCAAGCATCACATCTTCCTTGCATAAATAAACATTTTCAATAATGCAATTTTATTACCGGTGAAAAGCAATTTTATTTTTCCACTCTTAACATTTTCTTAAAGAATATACACATTTTTGGTGGTGTTGGATATTATTTCTTAATCCATCTAAGAATGAAAATATAAATTTATGAAGTTTGAGTTAAATTATTGCAATCCCACTTCTGAAACCATTATGCAAGTCACTATTATGGCACTAACACAAGAGAAATTTCGATAGACCATTATGGAGTTTGTACTAAATTTGGTTAATATATCAAATGCATATTATGTTGATTGAATAGTGTTTTTTTGTGTCTTATTTCTTCTATAAAAGTGTATAACAAACTAGAATAATATTTTCATTTAATTCTAACAAAAGAATATACTTCTAACATTCTACAATGATATCAAAGGAACTAGTTCAATGTGCTCAAAATAAATGTTAAAAGCTATTGTCATTATTATTGAGTGAGATTCATGAAAGGATTGACATCCTTTGTATTTCCTTAGATAACAACAAAATGGAAGTGATTTTCAGTCTGCTGTAATTCATTAATTAACAACAAAATGAGTTCAACCTTCTCCTGTGGTGTCAACTTCAAAAATATTTTTATCATATAATTTCCTTCTGTTTGTTCTAGCACCATCAATTACTAATCGATGCCTTATTTGATTCTCTTATTTTTGAATGTTTTCTTAACTTGTTTGTTGATGCATTTTCCATAGTTGATATAACTACATTATACTTTAAGTAGTAATGCTCATTCCCAACTATCAAACGTAATGCTTTCAACTATTAAGTTTATTTCTATTTTGTTATCTCTTGTGCAATCTACTTGGCTGATCAACTAAAGCCTAAAGTATCACATTTTTCTTATCTTTTGGGTTGATCGTACTAACTCATTTCTTAGTAAATGCATTATTGTGGTATTCCTTGATTGATGGATCATCACAAATCATTTATAAATTAGCAAAATTAGCATTTATGTTGCTTCATTCTTTATTAGTCTCATAAGAGTATGATTGCATTATAAATATGATGAGAAATTATCTTCTTGAAAGCACATAACATCATAAGTTATGGCATACAAATTGATTAATTCTTGGACCTGAGGTATTTTACTAGAGTACTCAAATTCAAAGTAAGTAGAACTCTACTAATTACTAACAACACCAATTTGGTGGAAGTATATAATGACTAATAGCTTGCATGGGTCTATTTGAACTATTGAACACAATGTTTTAAAAATTGGACCAAGCATTGGTATGGTTTTTAAAACCATGGTTGAACTATTGAAATGTTGAAACTTTTCGAATTAGTTTCCACATAAACTTCTGCTTGGCTTAATTCAACATTATTTGATTCTTTTTTTCTTGGCTTTTAGCTCCTTTGGCAGTTTAAAACCTTCATGAAGTCAATTTGCATTCTTCCTCGTGATACTAATAGCTTTGTATAATCTTGTTTGATATGCATCAATCTGTTACTTCTGTAGGTTGATTTAGCTTTTTTTGCTTCATAGGTTGTTGGCTTGGCTTTGAAAATTCTCTATTAATAGCTTCCAAAGGTTTTGCTTATTGTTGAAACATTGAAATGGTTATTACCACTTAGTTTTCATGCATGACTATCTATGTTAAATTGGGACTATTAGCATCCAACGGTCCCCTCAAAGCACTAGTTTGACTCATTCTCAATATCAACCATAACTATTGTAATTAGATAAATGTAAGTGTTACCTTGCACTGTTATATCTAGCTGGTAAGCAATCATTATCAGCCATAACTCGCTCGGATCTTCACTACTATCAGAAACCATCCATAGCGAGGTAATTTCACCAAACTTTAGCCATTTTAGGATCTCCTATTTGTGATGGTTTTTGCATGATTTTAAAAAATTTTCTTAGATAAACCTTGCAATTTTCATTTTATATCATCTCCACATGATTCGAGAATTTTTCAGTGAAGATCACCGCAAAAATAATGCCCATTCAGACGAGATTTCATAAAAATCCTATTTTTTCTCTTGGATGAATAGTGTTCCATCACTTTTAGAAGTAGTCGCCATCGATCCGCATTGGGATTGGATGGCTTAGATCGCATATAGATCCATGCATTTTAGCCCTTAAGATCACGCAAATCTATCCGGACCATCCGATCCAAGATATGACGGTCCGTGCCTATCCACGCATCACATAGTTTCCGCCGTTTGTTGGCGCTGCGTGAACCGCAACGGCCTGCATGGCACTACATGCCATGTGGAATCGTCAATCAATCGCATGGAACCTTGGCACCGTCACCACGTTAGCCACGCGGCCGGTTTAAGTGGGAAATCGCCCATCTTCTGATTTTAAAAATTATTTAAGTTTTCTGAAGCTTCAATAAGTCATAAAAAATAAAATACTTAACAAACAATTGCAAATAAGGGCTCGTTGGATTTTTCTTTCCAAGAGGAATCAAATAAACCTAAAATTCTCAAATTTTACTAGGTAGTTTGAGCTTAATTTAGGTTTTAGTAAAAAATTAATTTTATTAATTAAATCAAAAATACACATCAGATTGATTTAGAATTTTCAGAGATTGAAATTAAAGTTATGTTGCATCCACCATAAAAATTTCAAGTCAAAAGAATTCCTAGATTTGAAGATATTGCATTCTGTAGTTCAAATAGTGAAAACAAATTAATGGACTATATAAAAATCTTCAAAAATCACTTAAATCAACTGAAACTTTGAAACATCATAATAAATCATATAAAAATCATAAAAACACAGATAAACATTTGTTTTGAAGGTATTTTAAAGGAGGATTTAATAAAAATATTTTCAATTGATTATAAATAATAATTAAGGCTTAATTTAAGTTTAATTAAAAACTTAATTATCTTAATTATTAACTCAAGTAATTATTTCCAAACTTTTTGAGGTTGATTAATGGGATGACACATTCCTCCCATAATTTTCTTGGGATTTATTGCTTGGTTAATTAGGGAAATTGATTGTCTTATCCTCGATTACTTTCTTAATTAATTAGGTGATAATTAACATGCTAAATAGTAAGGAAACTACTAATTAAGCTTGATGATCATTGTATAACAGTGAATGAGCATAGATAATGAGTTTGGGACCTCTTTCCTAATCTTTTACTCTAAATTCATTTCATTTGAATGGAAATTAATTAATTAATGATTTAATTCATTAATTAAAATGGCTTAATTAATAAATCATAATCATTCTATAACTCATCTAATTAAGTTTCTTGGGTAGATCTTTTGGGTGTTTAATAACCTAAAGCTATTTAAGGAAATTATGGTTAACCTATATGTGTGGGGAATCCATAAGAGTACTTAATCAAGTTCTTTAATCTAATTAATCACTAATTGTGAGCCAATTGTATTAGGCCTTTTATTTCTTAGGGTCATTACTGATTTAAATTCCAATTCATGTGCATATCATATTGGCTCATAATTATTTGGTTAATTACTTATAGGTAAGGGGTAATTAACAGACTTAACTCATATTGCAACCTAATTAATCTATAAAATCAACTTAATTTCTTTTCATTGAACCAAATAGATTAACCAATATGGAAATGGGTTAGGAGCAACAAATGATTGAATCTCCTCTTTTCTCTAAATTAAATCAAACATCCAAAAATAACTTAATAAGAAGCTTTAGTTTACTTTAAATGATTATATTTGATATGCTTGTCCTTAGGAATTAGTTTGATTGAATGAAACAGGTGTTATATATCTTATTATTCCTTTCCAATCATATTAAATGATGTGTATCATGTGGTTCCATGCATTCATGTTTTTAAAATGTTTAACTCAAATGGTTTCTTTTATGTCAAGCTTGCATGTGTTGACTTAATTTATAATATGTGTGACTATTATCACTATTAAATCAAAAATTATTTTCAAAAGCTTATAAATCAATTACAATATTTGGAATGTTACTAGTCATATGTATATGTAAGCTTGCATGTGTTCTAGTTTAAACATATAATGTGGAGTTCTCTTTCTTTAATTCACATATAGATTTGCATAAGTTTGAACATTCATAAGTGTTATTTAAAAAGACATAACACTTATTTGAATTCATCCTTACACATTTCTATATTAGAATTTGGATATAACTTTAACTCAAATGTATAAATAAATTCAATTAAGAAAGATACAACTTTTTCATGATTTTCCATTCTTGTAGTCATTTGTACATTCATGTGTATTTAAGAATAGCAGGTGTATCTAGTTTGGACATTCGGGATGCACAACTTTAAGTAGCCCAAGGAGGTCTTTACCTCACTCCTTGGTTAAAATGATGAAGTACTTGCTTAAAATTTTTATACACTTGAGTGTGCATTTAGCTAATGAGTGAAAATCCCATTTTCTACAAAATACACATATGCATCTTTCATTTAAAGTGTGTTAAAAGAAATATATTGCACATATTAGTCATACCTACAATTCAATCATGTTACATGTGATGGAAAAGAATAATGTGATGTATGTCATGTGTTAGTAGTTCATTCAAATTAATCTTAAGATTTCTTCCATATCGAATGGAATCATTTAAAGTGAACCTAAACTTAGGTTTAAGTTAAAATATGTAATAAGTCATTCACTAAAGAGAACATATTAAATTAACATGATTTAGAAAGTGGCTTAGGGTAGGGATGAAAGGGAGAAATTCTCTTTCTTCTCTTTATAAAACTTTGTTGCTAAGTGTAAGACATATGAAACAAAAGAAAATACTAAGTAAAATTCTCAAATCAATTAAACCACTTAAAGTGAAATCAACCTCTTATGACTAAACATCCTTTCACATTAAAAAATCATAATATTAATGCATAGTTAGGACTTACCACACAAGCCTTAACACACCATTAGAATTAAGTCACCACTTTTAGTCCTAAGTTAGGATGGTGTATGTTTGGTGTATGTTTTGTTTTGTGATGTAATTTTTTAGATTGGATGTTAGGGTGTATGGTTCGTAGGGGATGGTAGGTGATTAGCTCTTATTTTATATTGGGATTATGCTTAAGGGGGCCGCTTAAAAATAAATATAAATGCTCTCTTTAGAGGTTGCTTATGCCCCTAAGCATAATCCAAGTTAGGACAGCTGGGCTTGGCTACCTATGTGTAGGGTGCTAAGTACAAATTATGATATAACTACTTGGGTTGTATGTGTGTTTAGCTAACACTTATTTTACAAGTGTAATTAGATTTACTTTTCTTATTTTTAATGTACTTTTACATTAGTAATTAGGATTAGTGTTATGGGAGTTTAGAATGAGCATTGACTAGAAGGATTAGTTCTAGGGTGCCATGTGATGCCTTGAAGCCTACCACATCAAAAGAAGCAAAGATATGAAGAAATGAAGGAGACATGAAGAATGAAGACTTGAAGACCCCCCATAGCATTTATTATTTGTAATTATAATTATTCTTTTATATATCTCGTTGTATAATAGTAGAGCTTTACCCATTTTCTTTTTTTTAGGTGCGGTAGGAACCCGATCACATTGGCCTTTTATTCCTTTGCAGTAGTCTATAAAATTGTTCGATGATGTGTTTAGATTGCTCATTAGAAATAACATGCTTTTCTTAGTTTCTTATGTGTTTGATACTTTAATGTGTGGCCTGGTTACGATTATGCTCTTAGGGTAAAATTAATTTTTCTCCCCTAATTAGTAACTCGTAATTAAATTTTAAAATAATTCATAACCTCATCATAAAGCATGAGATACTTACATCCTCCTCAACATGAAACCACTGGGATGACACAAAGAGTGGTCAACGACATGGAGCATTCTTGAGTGAGAGTATAGGCGATATCTCACCTCAAAGTTGCCTGAGACAAAAGATTTATGTTTATTTTGTATTTGTATGTAGTTTGTGTTTGTGTTGTGTTGATGAAGGAAAGGATACTATTTGGGTTTTCTTACACCTATCCTAAATGCATCATGGGGGATTCACGGACAAAAATGCTTTCAATTTGAAGAGATTGAGCTTGAAATAGAATTTTTATTGATAGTTGTTTTCGAACATGATTTTATGGATATTATTTCTTTAAGTAGAGCTCAATGATTTGAAGCACTAGGCGCTCTCCTTTATGGTTGATGAGTTGATAAGATCCTCCTTTGTAAACCTTTTCTATGACAAAAGGGCCTTCCCAAGTGGGTTCAAACTTGCCTCCCATCTTGCGATGGGCAACAATTGGTCTTCTTAGAACTAAAATAAGCTCTTACCTGGAAAGCTCTAAGATGGACCAACTTGTTGTGAGCTTGAATCATTTTGACTTTGTACAAGGGTTTTGCATGCTCATGAGCATCTCTCCTCTAAAAATTCGAGCTCTTCTAACTGTAACTTGGCATTACGCTGTTGTGATCTTCGCCTTTATCCTTAGTGATGGGAGTTGGACTTCTAATTCTAGATCAACTTTAAACCCTGTTGACCTCACTTTTGGAGTGAGCCCTCAACTTTCTCATCATAGATCTAGGACTCTTATAGACACTAAGAGCTCCTTAGTCTTAAGACACTTCTAGTGATTAGGTGAACACTTAACTTAAACCTAGAGACTTAGAAGGATTAGCCATGAGAAAAGGTCATGCCTTAAGGATTTAGGAAATTTTGCACCCTATAGCCTTAAACCAAATCCATGCTTCCTACTTCAAACCAAATTTTCAAATCAAATTCTAAATCAAATGATTGAAACCCATGATCAAATTCAAATTCCAAAACTCTTCATAAGCCTTTTGATTTTATCTTATGTACTTAGCCTTAACCAAATTCAAATAAACCCCAATCTAATTGATTTTCTCAAATACCAATTCAATCTCAAATCAAACTCCAACCCAAATTCCAAATCAAATGACTATAACCCAAAATCAAATTCAAATTCCAAAATTCTTTCCTAAGCCACATGAACCACCCTCATATACTTATAGCCAAAACCCCCTTTGAATAATATCAAACTTGATTGATTTTTTTATAAATCAATCATTCTTTCATTTATATTTATAAATATAAATGAAATCTAGATTCAAACCATTCAAATCAAATCAAACTAAATGAAACAAAATCAAGACCTTTCTTAAGCCCTATGGACTTACCTCAATAAGCTTAATCAAATCTCAACCCAAGTTAATCCAAACTCAATTGATTTCTTTATTAATCAATTTTTCCTTCATTTATATTCACAAATATAAATGAAACTCACCTCCAATGACCTAAAATAAATTAAACTAAATTAATTCCCTTTTAACCTACATCATTAAGCTTGGTCAAATTTGCTTCCAAATCACTCCAAACTCAAGTGATTTTCCATTGAATCATTTATATCTTCATTCATATTCACAAATATAAATAAAATATAAATTCAAATAGCCAAAATTAAACCCAAATCAAATTAAATTTCTAATTATAGCCTTTTTATCCAATTTCTTGAACTTAGCTAAATGATACCCAAATCAATCTAAAACCCATGGTTTTCTTCATGGATCAATCTTTCCTTCAATCACTTACCCAAATATAAACATAAACTACAATTATCAAACCAAATCCAAGTCAACTCAAGTCAAGCCCATGTTGACCCTTTTTGACTTGAAATTGTCATATGAACCAAAATCTATTTGACTCCTAACCAAGTGCAATTAGATTTATACTTATTTCCTAGGCTCATATGTGAGTTCAACTAAACTTGAATCAAGCTAAAACCAAACTAATTGACCCATTTAGGTACACTTGACCCATTTAGGTCCACTTGACCCGAAGTGACCTAAAGACCCTTTTTGAGCCAAGTTCTAATACCCAAATTGGATTGCACTAAGCCCATCCAAACCTCAAATCATGATCAAAATCATCCTAGGGTGATCAACTATCTTGGTCAAACCAAGTCAACTTGGTCTTTGACCAAATCAACCTTTAGCCCAAATGAAAACCAAACTAGCCAAAACCCACCATATACCAATTTGATTAAAACCATTGATTCAAACCAATTCATAATAAATGATTGAACATGACCAAACTCTCAATTAAACCAATCCAAGTCCAATTGGTCATTTGACTTAAGTTGACCCAAATTGGCCTAAAAAGCCAAAATAGGTCAAATCATGATTTGATCTAAATTGATTACAACCAATGGCTCAAGTTCATTCCAAATGCATTTATTGAACTTGATAAAGCCATGATTGAGCCCAATTTGATCAATTGATAAACTTGACCCAACCTAGCCCAAATTGACCTAAAAGGTCAAATTCACCAAAATCAAAATTAAACCCAAATTAAACCAAACCAAAGCGTGCAATCAATTTCAATTAATAATTTGAACATGAACCGACAACTAACCTAACCCAATTTAGTCAAATTGGTCAAATGGGTCAACTTAGCCAATTTGACCTACTTGATTCCAAATGAGCCAAAATCAAACCTAAGTTAAATTAATCAAAACCAGTTGAACCAAAACTCTTCAAAATATCATTTAAACCTAACCCAAGCCTTGGTTTGACCAAATTTAACTAATTGGTCAACCCAACCTAACTTAACCTATTTGACCATATGAAGCCAAACCACCCCCAAACCAACCCATGGGACCCTAGGAGCTGGCCAAATCCGACCCAAACCAACCCAAATCCAAGTGGGACCCAACCTAAGGGAATTAACCATTAGACAAGCTCATTTGCATTAGATTCTTGCCATAAGAGGTAATGTTCACTCTCCCATCACCATGGCAGTCATCCCATTGCCAAATCGAGGTATGCATAGCCTACCTAGCCCACCTTAGAACCACTAGGATCGGCCATGGACCAAAGGGAGGTGAACCAAGTCACCTCCCTTCATGCAGAGACCCAACTCAATCCTCCCATATCTTGCCTTAAGCTCCCTACCATAGATTCCTCCACTCCTGGCGAGCCACATGGAGCTGACGGCAACCCCTCTGATGCCTCGATGGTGGTGAATCAATAGAAATTCAGTGATAGATCCCGTCCATCCATCACACTTAATTTTGGGGTATACTCCCTCAATTCGAGCGGCAAATATGATCATTCACACTATGAGAGCCCCTTGAGTGATTTTAAAATCCTAGAGAGTTTCCTAGAGTGTTCTAAAGCTTCTGAGCTTGCATTTCTTTCTTCTATGCACAGCCAAAATAGGGGAGGCCAATCTGAAGTCCCATTTGCTCAATCCTCCATTAAACCTCAATCAACCTTGCACACACCATCACCACACCTCATCGAGCAATACCAAGTCATTTCCCAAACTTCCAATCTACCAGAGGTCTAAGTTCGATCGAAGCTGAAGCTCCTACATGCGTGGATTGGTCGCCCAAGTGGCTCACTTCAAATTGAGGGCTAAGCTTCTCAATAGAGCTTCACCCCAATTAGGTGAAGCTACCTCGGTCGTTTCCACCATCGGACATCAGCTCTAGTGAGGTAACTTCTTAAAACCATCAGTTTAGGAAAAAAGTGGTTGGTCCTTTTCGAAGGAAATTTGTTTGTCATACATTTTTTATTGTTGGATGTGTTTGCCTTCTTCTTCTGATGGTGTGGGATCAATTTGATCCCAATCTGAGCTCTAGTGAGCTTGGATCGAACGGAGAAAGATGAACAGTATCTGTATTTTTCCATTCACGAAGGAGGCGGATCATTCATTCTTCATGATCAAAATGCATGGTCGATCGATCATGATAGATTTGCCTCTATTTCCTACTTAATCGAGATCTTATCATGGCATTAGATCTTAGATGGCGATCCAGCATCCATCATTATCCAAGCCAACTTTTTGATTTGACAACTTAAATAGCATATCCCATTGTGCCACGTGGAAAATGCATGTCGCGTCAGCAGCTACATAGCGCCAACGGGATTAAGGGTTAATTAAATCTATTTTTATTAATTTTTAAGGCTGAAACTTCCTAAATTCATAACTAATCCTAGAAAATCTGCAAAATATAAATGAGGACTCATTTTAAAGGTATTTCAGAGGAGAATCCATAAAAATTATTATTAATTAATTTTGAATAGTAATTTTACTCAATTTAAGTTTAATTAAAAATTAATTAGCCTAATTACTCTCGATTAATTATCCAATTAATTTTAAACTTTTAGAGATGTTTAGGGGATGACCTCTCTCTATTTTCCTTGGAATTTATTGGATAGTTAATTAGGAAATTGATTGATTAAGCCTTAATTACTCTCTAAGTTTAATGATAATTAATCAAATGAGCAGTGAATTGATCCATCAATTGAGTTCATTAACCTGTTAATAGTGAAGAAACTTAGAGAAATGGGTTTGGGACCCCTCTTCCTCTTTTCCTTTAGTCTTCTTTTCCTCTTCCAAATTAATTAATTAATTAGACTCATTTAATTAATTAATTAAATTAATCAAAACCTAAATTATATCTGAACTTTAATTAAAAGATTTTTAGGGATTGAGACTTAGGCTTCTTTCTTTGTCTCTACCCTTAAGTCCATTTCATATTATTGATTAAGGATAATTAGGATTTTTTATATTTTTTCTATTTTTTATATTTGTTTTTTTATTTTTTTTTAATTTTTTTATTTTTATTTTTATTTTTTGTTTTTTTGGATAATTAGGATTTAATTAGATAATTAATGAACTTAATTAGCATGATTAAACCTACCTTTCTTAATTAATTCTTGGGTAGCTTTTTGGGTGTTCAATAACCTAAAGAAAGAGCTAATGAAATTATGGTTAACTCACATGTAAAACTATAAAAGTAATTAGGTGAGTCCCTTAAGCTTAATTAACTATTATGAGCCAATTGCATTAGGCCCTTTTCATTTCTTAGGAGCATTGCCAATTTACTTTTCATGTGGTTGCATCTCATGTTGGCTCATCATTATTTAGTTAATTAGGTGATGTACATAAGGGTTTAATTAATTGATTTAATTCATACCTCAACCTAATTCCATAAAATCAATCTAATTGCTTTTCATTAAATCAAATTAACTCACAAAAATGGGGAATGGGATTAGGATTAGCAAACCTCTTTCATATTTTTTAAATCAAACCAAACATAAAGTTCAAAAATGGCTTTAAGAAACTTTGGTTTATTTTAAATGAGTTTGTTTAATATGATTGTCCTTAGGACTTAGTTGGATTGAATGACATTACATGCTTTTGTTTCTTTATTTTCTTCCAATTATGTTAAAATATTATATGCCATTTGTATTCATGCATTCATTTCTTTCAAATTAATAAAATGAGAATGATCTCGTTTATGTCAATTTGCATGTGTTGACTTAATTAGAAATATATGTGGCTATTATCACTATTAAATCTCAAATATATTTTCAAAAGCTTATTAATAAAGAATAATATGTATATTGAGACTTTAGTTACACATGCATAGGAGATGCATGTGAATATAAGCTTAGTGTATGAAGTGAAGTCTCTTTCTTACATTCATATATTGACTTGCATAAGTTTCAATGTTAATGGGTATATTAGTATTGGACATTCCATGACTGCACGGCTTCAAATAGCCCCAAGGAGGTTCCTACCTCACTCCCCTAGTGTAGAATAAGGGCTACATACTCATTTGATTTCATTCTTATGCATCGTAACATTGGAATTTAAATAGAGCTTTAATTCATTTAAATAAATAAATCAATTCAATTAAATTCTACATTTGCATGATTTTCATTCTTATAGTTATTTAAATATCCATATGTATTTAAGAGTAACGGGTACATTAGTCCGGACATCCGACACTAAGAACCCCCAAGGAGGTTTCTACTTCACGGTGTAGAACAATGTCGTCATACTTGGTTAAAACTTTAATACATTTGAATGTGTGTTTAGCTAATGAATGAAAACCTCAATTTTCTATAAAAAGAAATGCATTCATATTTTTGTTCAAGTGGTTGGGCTGATTAGTCATATGATTTAGAGTTCTTTTCTTATGTTTTTGTCTAAGAATTTTGATAGAGCTTTAAATTAATATGTTAAAAATGATTCAACCAAATGAATCATCACTTCCAAGTACATTTGCTTACATTCATCATTTAAATGTGCTAAGATACAAATTGCATGTATAGGTATGTTTAGGACTTAATCATATGCATGCCATATATATGATGGAAAGAAATGAACAAACATGTGTTATGTGATAATAATTAATTCCAATTAATCTTAAGATGCCTTTCTTATTGAATAAGATTATTTAAAGTGAACCTAAATCTAGGAGTAATTAAAATATGTAATAAGCCATTCACTAAAGGGAATTTATTTAATTAATTTTCTTTAGATGTGACTTAAGGTAGGGATGAAAGAGAGTGATCCTCTCTTTCTTCTCTTTATAACACTTAGTTGCTAAGTGTAAGCCAAAAGGAAATCAAAGAAAACACTAAGTAAAATTTTCAAAATCAACTAAATCACTTGAAGAGAAATCAACCCTTCATAATTAAATCTCTTCATACTTAAAAAATCTTAACTTTAAAGCCTAGTTTGGACATACCACACGAGCCTTAACACACACATTAGAATTAAGTCTCCACTTCTAGCTTTATGTTAAGGTGGTGCATGGTTTGATGTATGCATTATTTTGTGATGTATTATTGTAGACTGAATGTTAGAGTGTATGGTTCGTAGACTGGATGGTAGGATGTGATTAACCTAATTATATTTTTTGTAAGAGATTGTGCTTAAGGGGTGCTTAAAATAAATATAAATGCTCTCTTTTATAAGTTCCTTAACCCCTAAGCATAATCTAAATTAGGACAGTGGACTTGGTTACCCATGTGCAGGGTGCTAATTCCAAATTATACATATAACTGCTTGAGTTGTATGATGTGTTTAGCTAACACTTGTCTTGTAGGTGTAGTTCGATTTACTTTTCCTATTTTTGATGTAATTTTGCATTAAGAATTAGGATTAATGTTATGGGGGAATAGGATGTGCGGAGGCTAGAAGGCTTTATCCCGGGAGGCTCCATGATGCCTTCAAGCAACCAAATAAAGAAATGGAGTAAAGACATGAAGATATGAAGACATGAAGACCCCCCATAACATTTAATCATTTGTAATTATAATTAGTTTTTCATATACTGGGTTGTATAAGGGTATAGCTCGGCTACCCATCTCTCTTTTTGGGTTGTATGGTGGTACTCGATCGCACTGGCCTGTTATTCTTTCACGTTGAGTTTATAAATTTTTTGATGATTTGTTTACATTATGTAATAGAAATGACATGTATTTTCTTAGTTTTTTCATGTATGCTGATTTAAATGTGTGGCTTGGATCCGATTTGGCTCTTAGGGAAAAAGAAACTTTTTACCCCAATCATAACTCATAACTAATTTTCTAAACAACACATAACCTCATTTAAAGTCTATGTATTAATTCAAGATAATTAAAAGATTTAACAACCCCTTAGCTGAATATTGTATGCTTAATATCATACATATCATCTTGTTTCATTCTTGCTAAGAGAGGGTTTCCATTTTTGCATGATAGGAGAAGACTTGACCTTTGAGGGTCTCCCTTATGGGGAAAACACCTCTTACTCTCTGATTTAGCCAATAATATTATTTCATCATGCATTTAGGCATGTAAAATATCATAGACTTTATCAAAATTAAGAGTAAAAAATCAAATAAAATTTGATAAAATTTACTTTAGACTAAGTCATTATTTATACCACTCATGCTCTAGTCTCTTAGGGAGTGGGTTTAAGGACTTTAGTTTTCTTTCTAAGTAATAACAACCTAACCATCTTGCAAAACATATGACTTGATCACATAATTTTAAAACATAGGAGGAGTTAGCTGGCTACCACTCCAAGCGGTTATAAGTCCAGCAGTCGGGTGGTTTACTCTCTCTAATGAAGGTAAATAATATACCCATTTTTGCCTAAGATTTAGGACATGCTTTGGCCCTCGCTAAAGCTCATTAGATTTAGGATATGAGGTTGTTATTTCCCCTCGGGCTACAAGCATAAATCCTCACCTCTTAGGCAATTCCATAATCTTGTATTGTGGGATTATATGTCCTAGCTTTCTAATAAATTTCAACTCAAATACATAACTCTCCTCAATTTCAAAAATATAAATTCCAACCATAGGATAGTTTGGGATGCTCACTAGGTTTCCTACTATCATGAGCATCCCCAACTCATCTCCTTTTTGGCTTCAATAATAAGTCTTCCTTTTGATCTATCCCACTTGATTTTTCAAACATAGCTAATTTATTGATAGTCCTATCTTTGAAATCTTTGGAGACAATAATTGCCTACTTTAATCAAGAGTATTCCTAAGGAACTCACCCTCCTTAGGATGTAATTAACTATGGGGGCTTGTCCCCATATGGAACTTTAGAACCTAGTTTAAATAAACCCTACTTTATTCATCCATGTAAAGTAAGGGAAAATCTCTAGTATATTCAAAGACCCATCATGCTTGAAGAGTCCTTATTAAGTGATTAGGTCCATCGTAGGGTAGTGATTTCTATCTTTTGAGATAGTTTACTATTCCTTGATATCCTACCTGATCTCCTTAATAAGTACACCCTCAGATCTGCATGGTGTCCCCCCCCATACAAACACACACACATATACGAATAAAAAAAATAAACACCATGACCCATACACTAAGGAGAAAGGAGTAGCTGAGTTGGAGATCTATAGGTAGAGGCCCATGAGGCTTCAACTAGCTCATGCAATTTCCATTTGTTATTGTCAGTGTCTTGAGTATCTGGAGAGTTTTATTGAAAGCTTTTGCCAAACTAATCACTTATGGGTAATAGATAGTAGAGTATCTCCAATCTATGTTGTGTCTCCAAGCGAAGTTGTTGATCTTGGTGCTCCTCAATGCAGTATCATTATCAAATATAATTTGATGGGGTATCCCAAATATATATATGATATGATTCCCGAAGAACTATAGTACATGCTGAGCTTTGACCTCTCTGAGCAGAATTGCCTCTACCCATTTGAAAAAGTAATCGATAGCAGTTAGGATAAATCGATGACCCTTGGAAGAAGGAGGGTCAATCGGACTCACTATATCAGAACCCCAACACTCGAATGGCCACGAGGCCAATGTTGGGTGTAGAATGTTGGGTGGTTGGTGCAGCACCACATTGTGTACTTGGCATTGATGGCATCGTTTAGCTACATCCATGCAGTCTGTAATCATCATTGGCCAATATTATCTAAGTCTCTTGATTTTAGCCTTCATCTTGGGACCAAATTGGTGGGCTCTGCATAGTCTTGAGTGCACCTCGGTCACTATCTTACAGGCTTCGTGCTTGTCTAAACATTGTAACCACATGGGATCGAATGACTGTCAGTATAAAATACCATCCATGAGAGTGTAAAAGAGTGCTCTCTACTTCATCTGATGTGCTTGTGACTTCTCTTGAGGTAGTTTGTCTTTATTCAGTTAATCAATGAATGGCTGCCACTAATTCAGCTCCTCGTCCTTTTTGGCAATGACAACCTCCCCTTCAAGATAGTGCTTTTGATGAGTTCGATATTAAAAAAAGAAAAGACTTATCTATTCTAGACCTTTATCGATTAACTCATCTTAACATCATAATTCCTTGAAAAGCTTGGCTAAAGCATCGCTATGATATTTTCTCTCGAGGAATCTTATAGATGGTAACTACTGGATTTGTGCCAACTCCATGGTGTACTTGTGGTAGTGATGGATTTAGGAACATTATAGGACCCGATTTGATTGATGACTAGTGAGAATCAAGATGTTGATATTATGTATGCTTAGTGTAATAGCTAACTCCAAACCGTGTTAGTGCAAGGATTGGATAGATAATATGAGAATTTCATCATATCATGATCTAGAGTTAGAAGGACTATTCCTACCCTTCCTTTCCTAGAAGAGTAGATTGTGGTACTTCTCCTCTTTGAGAGGAAGCTACATCATCAAAGTACATCTCCAAGTGGTGAATGCTGGTATCCCCTAAGTTCATGATTTATTCATCGGGGAGATCGACATTAAGTGGAGAATCAACTGGAAGTGGGTGTGCTGCTAAGAAATTCGTGAGTGCTTATCCTTTCATTGGACAAAGGATTATGAAAGCAATGTCAAACTATGATAAAATCATGGACCAATGTGCCAACCATCCGGATAGCGTCAGCCGTGTTATGAGATATTGCAGTGGATTAATTCTAGAAATTAAGTTCACTTTATGAGAAAGCATGTAATGTCGTAGATTTTGAGCTGCAAAGATTAAAGCTAGATAATTCTTCTCAATGGGTGTATAGTTCGCTTCAGTAGGGATTAGACGACGGTTGAGGTAGTAGAGTGCGTTCACTTTCCCTTTGTCATCGGCATGGGCCAACAAAGCACCGGGAGAGTAGTTTAATGCAGCAGTGTAGAGTATCAAAGGTCTGCCTGGGATAGGGGCTGCTATAATTGGCGGTGTCATGAGGTACTGCTTGATGCTCTCAAAGGCACGTTGGCAATGATCATCCCACTTGAACTTAGCATCCTTTTTTATCAGTGCTGAAAATGGTTGGCATCAGCCGGATTAGTTAGACTTTTAGGGGGTGAAATTTTTAATATCATTTTGATCTTCTCCAGATCAATCTCTATCCCGCAGTGTTGAATAATAAACCCAAGAAATTTTTTGAAGATACTCTGAATGCACACTTTAGGGGGTTCATTTTGAGGTTGTATTATCTTAACCACTCAAAAATTACTCTCAAGTCAAAGAGATGGCTTCCTTCTCTTTACTTTTGACCACGAGATCATTGATGTTGCATTCGACTTGATGATAAATGAGTTCAACGAAGAATCGAGTTATGGTCTGTTGGTATGTGGCATTGGCATTTTTAAGGCCGAAAGGCATGACCTCGTAGCAAAAGATTCGATTAGGCTTCTAGAGGTGGTATTCTTCTCATCTTTAGGGCCATCTTTATTTGGTTGTATCCAGATGAACCATCCATGAAAGAGAAGACCATGTGAGATGAGGCAATGTCCACCATCAGCTCTGGGATTGGTAATAGAAATTCATCTTTTTGACATACCTTATTTAGATCCCTAAAGTCGACACATAGGTGAATTTGATCATTCTTTTTTTACTAGGCTGACACTAGCCAACCAGGTTGGGTATTTTTCCTCTCGGATGAAATCAGTATTGATCAGCTTCTTGACTTTAGAAATGACCTATTGTTCAATGTCTAATCGCATGTGTCTAGGATCTTAATTGACAGGGTTAGCATCAGATTGTATTCCTAGTTTATGGACTGCTATGTTAGGAGCCAATCTAGGCATTTCTTCATAACTCTATTCGAAGCAGACCTTAAACTCAGTAAGTAGCCTAACTAAGTCATTGGTTTCATCTTTATTCAATAAGGAATTGATGTATATCGGGCGTGGGTTGTCTTCAGTTCCTAGGTTGACTTCTTTGAGTTCATTGATTATTGACTTGATTTCTTCCTCGAACTCCAACAGTGCATCTTTAACTTGAAAATTATTTGGATTATTTAAAGTTTCTAAGCACACTCCTCATAAGAG
Organism: Cymbidium sinense; assembly: GCA_021442155.1. NCBI lineage: Eukaryota > Viridiplantae > Streptophyta > Magnoliopsida > Asparagales > Orchidaceae > Cymbidium > Cymbidium sinense. The sequence goes on from CM038215.1 coordinate 42,176,247, forward strand.
TTAATGTGATTTGAAAAGAATCTATCAGATTCCAAATGATTGGTGATTACTAAGCAATAATCATCATCAATGAATGGACCCACTGTATCGAATCATAGTCCTGGTCTCGATTAAGAGCTTTTGTATTTGTTATCCCATAGCCTTTTGAAGTAGTCTGACTAGTGCTTAAATCATGTATGTGGAATTAATCCTATCTTGGCAAAATTAAGAACACAAGACAAATACAAATCAAAAGATAATTCTATTAATTCTTTATATATATCATCCTCAAGTTCTACATCAACTTCTTGACTTGAGAATGATGCTCCATAATAGAACCTTTGAACATTCATGGCTGTGGATGATTTAGGGGCTTCTTTAATTGCCAAACCCTCAACTTTTGGTGAGAAAAGTAGGGTTAGAGCTAAGGTTCCCAACTAACACATAATAGTTTCTCATAGGGACTTGGATATACTTACGCTTTGCTTTGGGACACGATCTTCATCACTATCTAGCTCGAGTGGCACCTCCAACAAGATCTGCTATCGAGAAGAGCTGGTCGATGTGCTAACCATATATGACTCATCTTCTGAACTAGATTCTAAGTCTATATGGATAGCAGGTGTACTCCTAGTAGTTGGGATAAATCTCCTGGTGGATCGTAAGTATGGAGGTCTTCCACCCATAGGACTGCCTCTGAACTTACCTCTTCCTTGTCATGGTAGAGGTTGGGTCATTCTACTCATATGTTCAAATGGAGTAATGAACTATGGGTGGAATCTAATCTCAAGCTCTACTTCCTCCTCATTGTCTATTTTTGCTCCCTTTTTTTTCTATTTCTCTTTTTATTTCTTCTTCTTTTTCTTTTTCTTTTTCATTTTTTCCTTTCTTTTTCTTTTACTCTCACATGGGTATTTTGACTAAGTTCACGAGAATAGACTTTTTTATTTTGGGTTAGGTAGTAAGCCACATCATCATATATCCCGACCTCATGAACTATAAAGGGCTTGAGATCTCCTTTGACACAGTACTCGATTCCATCTCTTTGGAACTTGACACACTGATGTAAAGAAGATAAAACCATGTTTTTCTCATGTATCCATGGTCTCCCAAGCGAAGTATTGAAAGATGTATTTGAGTCTATTATATGAAACTTGGCTTCAGTCTTCCAATCATCTATCTCTAGTGGAAACACTATGGAGCCTAAGGCCCTCTCGCCTTATTTATTGAATCCTTTTAACATCATCCTTTCTAGTGGAGTTTAGAGATGTCGATCCTCAAGGGGTTCTTAGACTCATAATATTACTGATAAACTTGGGTCAACTAGGACTCTAGATAGCCTTAATCTATCAACATTCACTCTAATGTAGAGGGGACAGTTGTGCTCGATCTTCCCTAAAAGTAGGTCTTCATCATTGAATGTAACTCCTAGGATATCCTTTGAATAGTGTGCTTCCTCTCTAATTATGATCAATTAAGCTAAGCATATCTCTGGATTAAGTAAGGCCTTGATGAGAGACTCCCTCATCTCTCTATAAGACTAGAGTGTCATATGTGCTTAACTTAGTTGGCAACTTTCTAAGGTGGACAAAGATATTGTAATCAACTCTAGGCTGGTCCTCCACAAGTATATCCATAGGTGGAGCATCTTGTGGAGGGGCTATCTTCTCATCAAAACTAATGACTTGCTTATCCTTATCCTAAGGTGCTACCCTAGGAGGTAGAACTTTGCCACTGCCTAGGTTGACTTCAGTGATTTCATGTGGTAAGTTTCTAGAAAGTTCTACCTGCTCATCAGGTATACCTACAACTTCTCCTACGAGATCTTAAGAGTCGATGACTCCAAGTCAATCTCAAGGGGTGAACCCGATTGATTCAAAAAAGGAATATCCAATTTTGAATCAAAGAGGATAGGATCAGAGTTATTTAGCTATTTTTTTTTTACTTGGAGAGCTTTCTATAGGAATATATTCAATAAGATCATCAGATGCAGGAAAGATGTAAGTGGAATCAAATTTCTTCATTGATTTCTTTCATTTGGGTGGAGGTACATAATAGAAATCAAGTAAAGTAGGCGGGGGGCTTATTCGGATTCAATGCTCCTGCTAGTATAAAAAGAGTTGGAAGAAGTGGTAGTAGCTACAACGGTGGAAGGAATGCTAGACTCAGATGGTGGTTGAGCTACCGGACTACCTCAAGAAAGTGTGGGCTACTGCTGCTACTGATAGGCTTCCACCCTCCCTGAGTTATCCTTCACAACTAACAAAACTTCCTTGGTGTTGGAAGTTTGAGTTGCTTCAGGCACATGTAGAGAAAGTTTTTTGATTTTAGAAATTATATTTTTAGAGGTTCGGGATAAGGAAATATCCCAACCTTCTTTATCTTAAGAGTATCAAAAGTATCCGTAAGGATTACTCTAACATAACTGGATGGTTGTTCAACAAAGTATTCCATAGGGATAACTATAGCTTCTAACTTGTAGCTATGCTCAAGCCAATCCTTGAAAGTGATGCAATCCTCTAAGACTTAGCCTAACATGTGGTGGTAGGGGCAATAGCTAGGATCATCGCTCTTGCCCACTTCCTCTGGTCTCTAAGGCTCAGGTAACTGAAAATCGAGTTTCTTCAAGTGAATCATGAAGATCTTCCTGACTACCTCCCTCTTGAATGAGTATGGTTTGTTGAGTTTTTCTGCAAGAGTAGGTAGAAAATAGCTTCCTGGTGGCAAGTAATGGTACCACTGCACTACCATAGTGGCCACCGTGAAGTGGGGTGGTGGAAGAGGAGGTGGTAATGGAGGCTGCTGAGCTCGAGGACTCTCATACTATGCTCTAGCTGGCTGTTTCCTTTTGTCCACTGACACAACTGTCCTAGACTTCTATTCAAACACCTTTTGTAGTTTGGGCTTAGATAATTGGTCTGGGAAGGGTAACTATTTGGATTCATCTTATAGGCTAGCTGCCATATTGATTAGCTTCTCAAATGTCTTAATGGTGAAGCCCTTAAGCATGAAGGCGATCGAGACATGGATATTCTTAAGTAAAATCTGAATGACATGTTGTCAGACAGCTGTAGTTCGCATTTCATACTCAGGTTGTGCCATCTAAGAATGTAATCAATAAGGGACTCGTTGGATTTCTATTGTTCTATAGCGAGGTCACTTACAATTACCCTTTGCAGAGCTCCTACAAATATTTTCACAAAGAGATGCTCTAACTCCACAAAGGTCTTCACTGAGCCATTCGGCAACTCGGCATACCAATCAAATGCAACCCTTGCTAAGCTGCTTTAAAAAGTTTAAATAAGAGAGCGTCATTGCTACCAGCATTGCAACAATCGACTCTAAAATGTGTTATGTGTTGCCTCAGGTTCCCACTACCATCAAAGATCTTGAAAGACAATTAAACAAAACTTTTGGGGCACTGGACCACAACAAATTCCTTTGGGTAAGGTCTACCCCTTGGAACAGATGAGCTCCCTCGGGCTTGCACCAATGCTTCCTTCACCTATAGCTCAACAATCTATTTTATGTATTTTTCATGCTTGGTGGTGCAATCGATGACCTTCCTATGTAAGCTACCAACATCATCATCCATGAGAGTGCACTTGGGATGATCTAGAGTGTGTACTAACTCAGGCCTATTAGCTTCTATGGGTGAAGGCTGAGAGACTGGAGCTTAGTTCTGTAAGGCTTGGACTACTGCCATCAGTTGCTCTACCTTCCTCTCCACCCTACCAATTTGATCATCCTTCTATCTGATCTATTGGAGGAGGTGTTGAGTTGAGTGGGAGGAGTTGCCTTCCTCGACTACAACACCTTCCTGACTATGCTGCTCCCTATGCAGGGATCCTCGGCTGTCAACCATGTGGACTTCTCGCTAAGTCATCCAACATGCCATCTTCATCGAGGTCAAAGCTAACCACACCCTCATCCTGATTAGAATGATCACTCCTGACAATCTGCGTAACTGCAGCACGGTAGTCCTCTATGATGTCTTCTAAGGAACATTCATCTACTCTACCTGACTCTACTGGAACATAGACTAGCTAACGATTGACCACTGGACTAGGCTCTACATAATCTATGCACTAAATACTCTGAACTAGTGGGGTGCACTCCCTGCCTAGCTCAACTATCACTGGGACTATCTCGATATCCCTTCCCCTCTCTTCCTCCAACTGCTGTGGTGAAGTGACCATGACACTTATGGGTCGCCACTCCTTCGCCACTGTTCAGGTGGAAGGTCAAATGGGGGAACTCGGCCTCACCTCAATGAGTGGAGTAGATAGAGTGGGACACTTTGGCCATAGCCGGATCACTAATGGAGATGACCTTTCTCCGAATGCAGACTTTTATGCTTTGGCAGGGACAGTGGATGCTAGAATTTGAACTGGTGACATTGGACAACAAGTGGAGTGGTGTGATGGTGGAGACACCGGCTGCCTCTTAGCCGAAGATCTCCTCCTGTGACTGACGGTGTCGGTGAGAAATATGTGATCTAAATGATCCAACAAAAATCGAAGAAAATCAAAAGTAGATGCCAATGTGAACCTCCTCTCTCTCTCTCTTGCCCGCCTGGATAGTAACTGTAGGCTTAGAGGCTCTCTCCATGTATATCTGATCTCTAACACTCCTAGGGATCAAGGCCCTCAGATCGTGTAAAGTACTGAACTCCGAGCGTCTGTGGACTTTGTCAACTCTTTGAAGGACAGACATAGACTGGCATCAGGCTTCCTCTTATCCCTAGCTGGTGTCTTGAACTCTGTAGACGGTGGGGGTGATGCAGCGATCCTATAATAATCCTCCTCTAACCCTAAAGTTGAGAGGAGGTGAAATCTACTACCACTCAAGAATGGAGAGGTCTCAGGGGAACCTCCTCGCCAATGCCTCTCTCCTTGGGCTCATACTACTGTTTGATCTTGCGATTCTTATTTTGGCACTGAGTCTTGGTGAGTGGGGCAGAGCGGGAGCTAGCACCAACCTCAAAAGTGAAAGAGACTATCTCAGAAGCTAAGATATCCTCCTCCCTCAAAGCAGGGGGAATGACAGAAGTGGTACTAGCACTCACGAACTACAACACAATCAATTGGCACGACATAACTTGCATCGACACAAAAAATTGGTACAAAGTGAACGGCATCGACACAGGCATGGAAACCTCAATGGCATTCCTCTTTAGCAAGGGAAATTCGAATCGACCGAGATTGAATTAGAAGAGGCTTCCACCTCCTCTTTGCTTACAATGGTGAGGGTTGGTCCCTCTCACGATAGCAAGAGTAATCAAGGCCAAATCCACAGAGGCAAAGGAAAAGATCAACTTTCTAGAAGACATGGTTGCTAATTAAAATCTATAAGGGACAAACCGGTGATATCAGTATTATTGAAAAGAACCTGGATTAGACCATTGCTCAACTTGAGTTGTTGCTTTTGATTTGATTTTTAAAATTAGAACCCTCATTTAACAAATTTAGGTATGCTAATGGGGTTCTATAAAAGAGATTTAAAGATTTGGAGGAGAGACTTTGCCATTGGATTTTGTTGGATCTGAATTTGATTTTGATTTTGAGACACACATCCAACAAATTTAGGTATGTTGAATGGGGTTCATTTGTATGTTTGAGAATTTTGAAAGCTTTCTGTCTTGATGTTTGATTGTTGTTTGTTTGATGTTTTGATTTGATTTGAAAAGAAGAACTTCTCATTTAATAAATTTAAGTATGTTAAATATGGTTCAAATGTGTGTTTGATATTTTGAAGATTTTGTTTTGATGTTGATTATTGCATGTTGATTTTTTGATGATGTTGTTTAGATTTTGAATAATGAAACTCTCATTTAACAAATTTAGGTATGTTAAATGGAGTTAAGTTTTGATTTTATTGTTGTGTGTGATGTTGATTTAAATTTTTTTTTGAAGAAGGAACTTTTGAATTAAATGAGAATTTGACATATAATAGACACAACAGAAAGGATTGATATATAACCCACTTAGTGGGATAAAGGCTTGTTGTTGTTGTTGTCGTTATAAGGAACTCTTACTTAATAGATTTGGGTATGTTAAGTGAAACTAATTGATTGGTTTGCTTTGAAAATATGATTTTGATATTTTTGAAAAGAGAAACTCCCATTTAACAAATTTGAGCATGTATGTTAAGTGAAACTAATTGATTGGTTTGCTTTGAAAATATGGTTTTGATATTTTTGAAAAGAGAAACTCCCATTTAACAAATTTGAGCATGTCAAATGGAGTTAGTTAATTGATTTGTTTTGTTTGAAAACTATGTTATAAAATTTTGAAAAGGGATTTGTTTGATGTATGTTTAATTTTGATTTCGACAAGAACCCTCATTTAACAAGTTTAGGTATGTTAAATGAGGTTTAATTTTATATATATTTCTTTTTGTTTACAAAGAGATTTGAAAATTTTCTTTTTGTATTTTTCTTGGCTTTTATACTTAACAAACTTTGTTATGTTAAGTGAAGTTCAAATGATTTTGTTTTGAAAAAGCTTTTGAAAATTTTACGAAAGATTTTATTTGCTTTACTTTGAATTTTATTGAAATTTTCTTAAATGTGGGATTAACCTTGCCTCACCAAGCCAGTGGTGAAGAGGTTCTAAATTTTATTTGGTTTATATTTAGTCATCTCCTTTCTTTAGTTAATTTGTTTTTTACCTATTGGAGGACCCAATAGGGGTTTTAAGACCCACCTCGAGTGAGGTCCTAAAACCTAGAGGATGTTGGCTAGCTTCATTTAATGATGAAATAAATAAAGTGCCAATGGAAAGAAAGATAGTCTTGGGATCATATAGAATATAAGTCCACTATCGATGCTTGGAGATGATAATTGTCCACTAAAGATGGAGAGAGGAATTTATCCACAACAGTGTCGCTAGAAAAATTTGGGGTGTTCTTTTTATTTGGAATGTGGGACACCACATAGATCTTAGGGGGTACTTTTTGAAGTGATCAGGTAAGATATTACGGTATAATGTACTATCTCGAAAGATAGAAATATTATCCTATAATGAACCTAATCACCTAATAAGGACCTAATCACCTAATCACCTAAAAATGGTTTAAAAATTCTATTCATGAGATCTATAAATACAGCTGCAGCGTAGGTTAAGCCAAAAGGCATCACCACAAACTGATAATATCCATATCTTGTACTGAATGTAGTCTTTGATATATCTTCTTCTTTGATTCTAAGCTGATGATAACCTGATCTTAAATCAATTTTTGAAAATATTGAAGCTCCTTTGATTGAAAAGATCATCAATCCTTGGCAATGAATATTTATTCTTCAACGTGAGTTAGTTAAGCTCTATGTAATCTACATAGCCTTAAGCTCCCATCTTTTTTCTTTACAAACAATACAGGGGCTCCCCAAGGGGATGTGTTAGGCCTGATAAACACAAATTATTTATAATCCTTATGCATCAATTAACACAATCTTATGTAAATCTCTTCATAAATATATCATCCTCCTAATGACTATTTGACTATGATCATACTTATATCACTAAAAGAAAAATCTAGCTCCGATACCACTTTTGTCATGACCCAGCACGAAACCTTATAATATCAAGGCAAAAATGGACAATCAGACAGATAATAAAAACACGTTACTTAACATCACCAATAGAAAATAAAAATTACATAATATTTTTTCAAATCTTATAAAAGTCACTACAAATCCAAACCACATTTAACAAATTTGTCCACACATATAAAATATCCATCAATAAAAATCACATAAAAGATGGTCTAAAATATAAACTAACATAAACTAACATAATACCTATCTCTTGAAGTCCCTTTATGACGATAAATATAATCATACCTTCTATCCTCCATCTAATTAGAAAGATTACCTAAAAAAAAAATATAAACAACTTGCAATTAAATAAAATTTTTAGTGGATAAATTATATTTTTACACTATAGTAAAACAAGAAGGCAGAAATAATATGCATGATAAGTTTTACTATAAACATGAACTTCGAGTAAAATTGTGATTCAACAATCAAGCATATAAGAGGTAGATGCAAATGAATATTTCTTAGGAACTTTATTTTATAATTTATCAACCATTTTAGGAGTCACTGTCTAAGACTTTTTCTCATAACTCATCCAAAAGACAAGTAACCATTTACATTTACCTTTTTCATGCACGAGTACATTATGTCCTCAGCCAGTACCATAAAGGGGTGAACTCCACTTTCAGGCATACACATTCATAATATATAATTTATAAAACTATCCATATTTGCGCAAAATAATAAATCAGTTAATTCTGTATAATGACATAAGTAACAACATGATCTAATATTCAGGCTATTCATTCAATATAGAGAAAATGAGAAAATAAATCATAATTTGAAGTACAGAAACAATTTATAATTATGTACAAATGCATTCAATCACATAAAAAATAAATATGTTTTACCATAAGCTAAGAATATATAATCACCCACTATACTGTAAAACTTCTTCTTGAATTTACTTCCCTTTAAAACTTCTTCCTTTATTTTGAGTACCTATAAAATAAAAATCTTGACTTGATCAATATTTAAAAGCAATTTTATTTTATTTTATTCATTTCTCATATATAAATTTTGTGTATATCTTTTAATATTCATTGATCATATTCATCAAATTTTCATTATTTATTTTTTAAAATCAAGTTAACTTTGTAATAAATAATAATATTGATTATCATATTTAGTTGATTTAACCATTAGTTTATATAACATAGACAATATCCTCTATTTATTTTAAATTAATACATATTTTTCCTATTTTTGTTTTAATTAAATATTTTATTAATTCTTTTCATTTAATATTTACTTAGTTTAATACATAATATTTATACATATATAAAATTCCATATAAGACTCTTTAAATACTCTTAATTCTTTCTTAAAAGAAAATAAAATGTTAGGTTTTAAAGTGGCTTAAAATAAATAAACTTAATTTTAAGTTCAATTGATAATTATTTTTACTAATCTAACATTAATTTCAAACTTTAATTAGAGGTTATGAAAATTTAACATAAGTTTGTGATTTCATAACTATTGCGTTTAGAGTCTATATAGTTGCATTTCATCCCTAAGCTTTAAATATAATATTTTCATTTATTGATTTTCAAATTAATTGTTCTTATAAAACTTTCAACTTATTTATCATTATTTTTACATAATTTTGATATAATTAAAACATATGCTGTGTAATGAAACAATTATGTAAAAGTTTGTATAGTAAAATGGATTTTAGAGTTTTCAATTTTTGAAACTAAAGAATTATATAGATATAAATGCATTCCCCCAATTTATTAAAACCAAGAGAAATTAAAGATACCTCTCGGTTTTGCCCTAGACCCTTTTCCTCCCGTCACTCGTCCATAGCCACGCACACGCCCAACCCTCCTTCTTTCTGGCGGGCTCGAGTCTCTCCTCCTCCACGACGCAAGTGCTATCCTCCCAGTCAACTCCCCTCTTCCTCGAGCACATTCACGGAAGGCTACAAGCTTTGACATCGACAGCTTACGGTGGTTCGGCATCGTCTCACTCGCTAGACGCATACCCAAGGAAGTCTTCCCCGAAACAGTTTTTCTCTTTTTTTTTTGTCTTCTTTTTTTTTCAGTTTGAATTTTCCGGTTATTACACCTCGTAGGTTTTAATTAGCACCAAACCATTTGTTGGTTGAAAAACATTAGTTGAGTTCAAGTTTGATAGGTCAGGACTTAATTCCTTTAGATTTAACCAAAATTTTGGGTAAATAATAGTATTGTCGAATCACATAAAGAAACAATAAAGCAAACTTATTCACTCAAAGAACTATTGCAACAAAGACTGTAAACACCAACGTGAAAAGCAAAATCATAGAACATAATACAAGTGTTCCATTAGGCTGCACTGCTCTTCAAGTTGCTGTAGTGGTGTTGATGATAACTAGACTTCAGTAGACTAAATTTCTACAGAAAAAGAGGCTTGCCAATCAATTTATGCATAGAAACTGCAAGAATGGTGTATGTGGCAGCAAGAAACCAGACAAAATGAACCATAATAGCCTAGCCCATTACACCGAAATGACTTCCTAATGGGAAGGTCTCTGCAGCCCTGAGCAGGTTTAGATAAACTGGATGCTATTTTCTGAATGGATTATTACTTGTTAGTAGCCGCCAGAAAATAGATCTAAATTATCTTGTTAGCAGGATGGCAGCTTTTTCATAGGTGTCATGACACCACGGGATCATATTCATAGTAAATAAGAGTTGAATAAGTGAGACTTTCTATAACCTTGTAACCAGAAGCAGACCATAGAAAATAAGAGCAAAGATAGTTTAGGTTATCATTCCTGACCTTGTAGTCAAGTATCACTACGATCATATAAAGAAAATACAGTTTAATTCTGAACATGTTGCTTGTATATTTCGTCATCAACTTAGCGGATAATATCAAATTGTGAAGCATACCACTTCCCTTAACTTGCTACTTAGCATTAGAAAGACTATCAACATTGTTCTCAATGTTTTATCAATCAATCATACACATAATAAGAGATTCAATAAGATAACAAAAAGATCTGTCATAAATGTTGCAGCAAATCTATGGTAGCAATAATTGGGAAGTAACCAAACACTACGGTGAAATTACATGCAGCCGATTTTGATGCAGGGAACATGTGAATCGAGGTATGTGTTTTGTTTTAACATATGATATGTAAAATTCAAGCATGGATCCCTGCCATAGATATCATCTATGGAGAGCACAGAACTAAAGAATGAGGATGATGTATAACAAAAATAAATAAAATCAACAAACAATAAGCACCAATCATGGAAGGCTAAGCATGATTTTGCAACCAATACAATATAAAAGTAGAATGAACACACCTCCTCAATTACTGAAAGATATTTACTCCATTCCTCTGACATTCTTAGAAGCTAGACTTTAGTTCTCGAGCTTCAGTTGCTAAGATTGATCGTTCGCCATTGACCAGATTGCTGCAAATAATTAAATAACATTACATTTCCCTTATATCAAAGCATATCATGTAGTTGGGAACAAAAACATCATAGGGAAAACATTTACAACCATATCATTTTCAACTTTCAATTTTTTCACAATCACTTCAAGTTCCTCAACCTCACAAAGAATATGATGACCAGAAACTAAAGCCTCCTCTTTAGCCTGCTTAGCTTTCCCTTCAAGAAGTTCAACTTCTTGCATCATGTTTACCATAGTCTCCAAGGAAGATGCCAGAGATTTCTGCGACATTAATTTTTAAAAGAAAAGTTACTGAATAATTATCAAATATCCATCTACACATGGATGGCCAATTACAAACTTCAAAAAAGTTAACTTTTATATTAGATGTATGGTCACAGTTAATATACAGAATGACCATTCATGCATTCGGTAATTCAAATGATCATATAGGTGAGAGAGTACAACCAAAAGGTATTATATTAAACATCACAAGATAAAGTTTTTCTAACTGCACATGCAATTCTAATATTTCCAAGAAAAATAGTTTCTGCAAGCAAGTATTCAAACATTCCTTTTGCTTCAATGAACAACATTTCCATGAAAAAAATAATAACATACATAATAACCATTTCTATAAACGGAAGTAAATATGTATTCATTTGATTTCAGAATTTTCTTGAAAATGTAGAGCTTTCATGAAACATAATTCAGGCAATGAGGTAAAAGCACTAAATCCAAAATTAAGTCTTTACTATGACTTAATTATCTACCTACTTAATGGTCAAAGTCACACCACGCCCAAAAAACTTGAAACATCAAGAACGGACAGATGATGAAAGAAAACATTACTTAACATCACCAATAGAAATAAAAACTATATAATATTTTTCCAAGTCATATAAGAGTCGCTACAATTCCAAATCATAATTAACAAATTTGTCCACACATATAACATATCCACCAACATAAATCATATAAAATACATTCTAAAACATAAACTAACATAATATCTATCTCTTGAAGTTCCTCTACGACAGTAAACATAATCCTCCCTTCTATCCTCCATCTAGGTAGGAAGATTACCTAAAAAAATATAAACAATTTGCAATTGAATAAAATTTTTTTGGGTAAATTATGCTTTTACACTATTGTAAAATTAGAAAATAGAATTAATATGCATTACATGTTTTACTATAAATAAAAACATAAACTTTAAGTAACATACGATTCAAAAATCCAACATATAAGAAGTATATGCAAGTGAATATTTCTTATGGACTTTCTTTTCAAATTTATCAATTGTTTCAGGAGTCACAGTCTAAAACATTTTCCATAAAAAATATTTTTGATAAGAAACATTTTCCATAACTCATCCAAAGAATAAATAATTATTTATATTTACCTTTTTCGTGCACGAATATATTGCATCCCCAACCAGTATCATAAAAGGGTGAACTCCACTTTCAGGCATACACATTCATAACATAGAATTTATAAAGCTATCCATATCAATTCAAAACAAGAATCCTATTTCTACATAAGTAACAACATGATCTAACATTCAAGCTGTTCATTCAATATGAAGAAAGTGAGAAAATAAATCACACTTTGAAGTACAGAGGCAATTCATAACAATGAACAAATGCATTCAATCACATAAAAAATAAGTATGCTTTTATCAAAATGTAAGAACATAATTACCCACTTTAGTGTGAAGCTTCTGCTTAAATCTCCTTTCTTTTAAAACTTCTTTCCTTAATTTGAGTACCTAGAATAAATATTTTGATTCGATCGATATTTGAAAGCAAATTTATTTCTTTTATTCATTTCTTATCTATGATATTTGTGTATGTATTTTAATATTTAATGCTCACATTCATCAAAATTTCATTATTTATTTTTCAAAATCAAGTTAACTTTATAGTAAATAATAATATTGATCATCGATTTAATTGGATTTAACTATTGGTTTATATAACATACACAATATATCTTCTATTTATTTTAATTTTACATACTCTCCCTCTTTAAATTTTATTTAAAGATTTTATTAATTCTTTTCATTTAACATTTACTTAGTTTAATATATAATATTTATACATATATAAAATGTCATATAAGACTCTTTAAATCCTATTATTTTTTCTTAAAAGATATGTTAGGTTTTAAAGTGGCTCAATATACATAAACTAAATTTTAAGTTCCATTGATAATTATTCTTACAATCTAACATAATTCTAATTTTTTTTAAAGAGGTTGTGAAAATTCACATTAATTATGTTTTCCTGAATTTTGTAATTATAAATCTATATCATTGTATTTCCATTAAATTTAAGATAAAATTTTATATGGAAAATCGAATTTATAATTTCAATAAGTAAATTTAGTCACCTTTTGCTTCTTATATAGTAAGTAAAATACATTTGAAATATATATATTAAAATATAAATTTCATTATAAATTTATAAGATAAATCAAATAAAATATTTTTATTTAAATTCTTTGCTAAACTTATAACATCCTAAATCATAATTGATGTAATAATAAAATCAACTTTTCACTTTAAATAAATATACATATATATTATTACCTCCTTCCCTCCTTTCCCTCAATCGGTTTGCCCTAAAACCCAAAAGCCCATCGGCTTCCTACTATCACGCACGGGTCGTCGCTCCCTACTTCCTTGGTAGCACGCTCATGGGAGATTCAAGAGAGGGACGATGGTGGTTCCATGGCTCAGTGTCCGTGGCGGTAAAGCCATATCATGTGGCTGGGGCACGCACGAAAGGTTTCCTTCTCTCTCTCTCTCTCTCTCTCTTTCTCGGCTTTGTGAATTCGGTTGGAAATATGTTTTTCTTTTTTTTTTTCAATTTTTTAGTTTCCAATTAATACAAAAGCAAATCATGACATTCCTTAATTTTTATGCAAAATAAAAAAGCATCGAACATCGAGTGCAGTAATTTGATACTTGGAATTAGTTTGGCCCTTCCCTTCAATATTCCACACACCACTGCGGACCTATGATTTCTATGATGAGTGATTTTTTCGCCATCACAGCAAATATAAGTGATCAAGTTGCCTCCATGTATTTTAAAGATGCTAAATTCGTTCAAAGAAACAAAAGCAGCAATAAGGCTACAAACATTTACCCCTTTCAGAACCACGCATTAGTGGGATATATAGAAGCTGGTGACATTACCATGAGGAGAAAAGCAACATATTAGCTGGAAGCAATGTGATATACGCTTTAACAAGAATCATATTAAACCAAGGGGATTTGTTCTTTATTTAATAAGCTCAATACTGTTTTATCAAATATCTCTTTACCAACTAAGGCATAGAAATGGGATGCTAGCAAAAGAATATGCCAGCTTCCATGCTACAGCCAAATCACTTTCTTGAAGAAGGGATGGGCATGGGGTACCGGTCGGCATGTTACCTGTCAAAACCATCGGCATGTTACCTATCAAAATGAGCTTCACCAAGGCATACCAATACTAAGCCATTCTTGTTGCAAGGATTTATAGAGTTGGGGGCGTAAATGGTATTTAAATGCCTAAAAATAACTGGTGTATTTAGTTCACCATGAATCCTAAAATCCATCATTACCTATACAAAATATAGTAAGAGAGCAAAATCAGAGTAGAAAATAGAAGAATGAAGAAAATCTTTATAGAAAATAAAAGAATGGAGAAAACTTTCAAGAATTTTTTCTTGCATTCACTTTTTACAAGAAGGTATGTATATATATATCTCTCTAAGAAACATTATAAAATAGGAATAAATCAAAAAAAATATAGGAAAAATAAAAAAGGGTTAGATGCCAAATAGGGAGGCACACAGATTACAATTTGAGGGCATAAAATAATTGACCCGATGATACAAGGTGTTGATTTGTTTGCAATAAACTCTTGTATATGGTTGGAGGATGAGTGAGCACCACCGGGGAGAAGAGAGAGGTTGCCGAAATGCCTATAGTATTCAATACTCTCATTCTCATATTAGATGGTAGAGATCTAGCATTACAAGTTTATCTATTTTTTGAATGCTGATAAATATCTCTCATTGATTCCTCATAGGCACATATGAAGTGCAAATTAGCCTACTTTCTAGTTTCACTTTTATGGAAGTGTTGGTACAACAAGTTTTACTAAATTGTATACAATGTTGACGATCAAATTATTATCACAGTATATTTTCATAAGTTCTTTTCACTTAATTTTTACATTTTCTATTATGATTTTGATCCATAAATCTCACATTTCCCTTTGGCAATGGATTTGAACTCAACTTCAGCACTTAATCTTGAAATGTTGTATTTTTTGGTCCTCTAAATTATGAGATTTCCTCCTAAGAATATACAATACCATGAAGATCTTCTATCCACCGGTGATCGGCATAATCATTGTGCATCCTTCAATTTATAGGATATCATTCTTTTCGTCTAGAATTCCATTTTCTAGGCATAATTTAAGATATTAAACAATTCTGTAAGTAGCTTGCAGATGCAACTTTTTGAGCTTGTACATAAATTGATCAACTAGACTTTAATGTGAATGTAATGTCATGATAAGTGTGAAAAAATAGATTAGTTTTCATATTAACCTTAAATATTGTCTTAGCATGTACATCAATTCTTTCATCAAGATCTAATTTTGTTGCTCAATTGGAGTTTCACATTGCTTTTATTTCTTAATTTCTTTTTAATAAGTCCATAATATATTATTGTTGGGAGAGAAATAACTTTGTTTCAATTGAGCCACTTCAAAACCCAAAAAATACATGAGTTTTCCTAATTTTTTAATTCAAATAATTCAACGAGCCTTTTTAGAACTTCCTATTCCTACTTATCATCTAGTATAACAATCATATCATCAACAAATACAATAACAATTGAAACTTTATCGTCATGAGAGTGCTTTATGAAAAGAGTATGACATCTTTGGCTTTGTTTGTGTCCAGCTCTCACCATAGTTTCTGTAAATTTGTTGAACCAAGCTCTTCGTGATTGTTTCAATCTGTATAGAGCTTTTTTCAATCTGCATAATCGGTTCTTTTTGAAGGAGCCATCAAACCTTAATGATGAATCCATATAAAACTCTTCTTCAGCATCCCATGGAAAAAAATATTTTTTACACCATATTATTATATATACCACTCATGATTTGTTACAAGGGATATTAAAATGTGAATAGTGTTCATTTTTGCAACAAGAGAAAATGCTTCTTAATAGTCAATTCCATAAGATTAAATATATTATTTTGCTACCAATCTTATTTTATATCTTTCAAGACCCCCATCTACTTTATATTTCACAGTGAATATCTATTTACATCCAACTATCTTCTTTTCTTTTAGTATTCAATGATCTGTCATGCATGATCTTTTAAAGCATATATCTCATCACTCGTAGCCTCCTTCAAATTCTTATTTTTAAGTGCCTCAAGTAGAGTTTATGGAATAAAAATGGGGCTAATATTAATGTTGGTTAGGAAGACTCTATAAGTAGAAAAAATTTATGAAAGAAAATATACTGAGAGAGCTATTAATGAGTAATAATGGCCTAGTCGGTATTCTATGATGTCTGGACACTTCAAAAAATAAGTATCCAATGAAAGACAGGTTCAAGCTTCCAACAGTATGAGGCGCCTCAAAAATATTAAAATTAAAGGGTGTCCTAAAAGTGAATTAATTATATATATATATATATTTTTAAATATAATTTGTCATATTTTAAGTTATCATAAAGGGTTTTGGTTAGCTCGAGAATATGATTTGGGTGAGAAAGAGGAGGTAATATATATATATATATATATATATATATATATATATATATATATATAAATAATTATATATAATATAATATAAATTTATAAATATAAATATAGAATTGCATTCTATTCATTAAAATTATTAATGTACAATAAAATAAATTAGATATATATGTGTTATTTAAGTAATTAATTTAAATTTTATGATTAAATATCTTTTTTATTATTTTTAATATTATACTTATTTAATTTATATCTATATATATAGATATATATATAGAAGTGTACCATCTTCATCGCCTGTCTATATTATATATTTCTAATAATTGAAAAATTCGTAATCTATAAATTGAAAAATTCATAACTTAAAACTGATTACTCACACAAATAAAAAATCATCAAACTTTTAAACTTCTCCGCAACACCTCTACTTACAAAAGGGATTACAAAATGCAGTTTAAATGTTACGTCATTAATGAAAATGGGCTCTCTAAGGGCATAAATTTGTGTTTTTTTTTTTTCAATTTTATCGTTCGAGGGCTCTGTTTCCCGATGTGCTGTCCCTAACAGTAACTATTTCATACCATAGCAAAACTAAGTTAAAAATCCTAACTTTCTTGGACGAATTTGATAATGAGTTTGCCCATTTTTATTATTCGAAAAAGATTGCACCATGCAAATAAAACTGGAAAAAAAAGAGAGATATAGATATATATCTACCAAACAAGTAGATATTTTCTTTCAGTGACACCGTACTGCAGTTACCATAATTTCTCTACCAAACAATAATAAAAGAGAGATTTAATGGATTCATGTAAACAAAGCAAGAGTTTCGGATATTTGAACGTGAAAGATGCAAAGGTAGAAGAGGGGAAAAGAGACCTGAAGCAACCAAAAAGTAACTGCAGAAAATACTAAATAAAAACGACACAAGAGATCTACGTCCTGTCTTAAAACTTCCATTTTTATGTAGAAAGCGAACAAACAAAGTTAGATATATAGAGAGAGTACCCAGCACTGCCGAACTCATAGAGCTTGCCTCGACTTGAGAAGATGATTAGGGCTACCTCTGCGTCACAGAGAACAGAAAGTTCATAAGCCTTCTTGACGAGGCCATTTCTACGCTTGGAGAAGGTCACCTGCCGATTGATCTTGTTCTCAATCCTCTTGAGCTTTCTTCTAGCTTGCCATCCCCTAGTCTTCTATCTCTTTCTCTCTCTTTAATGTTATATACTAATAGAAAGATAGGGAAGGATATTACCAGAAGTGATACAAAGAAGGCCATTAGCAATAAGAGGTAAGGTCTATATTTTTCCTATTTTCCACGGTTATTTCCTTTTTTTTTATTTATACATATGAATTTTTTTTTTGCTTGGTTCTCTTCAGTTACTCATCAAAGGTTTTTTTTTTTTTTTTGCAAGAGTAGTAGAGGCGAGGTTCCGAAGTGTTACGTGTCAACCAATGTACGATGGTTTGACGTGTCCTATGAAACATCCGCCGTCGGGCCGCTCCTCTGTAAAGAGATATTTCGCGTGCAAATTCAGCGAGCAAGGCTTGTGGGATTTACTCCTTCCATATTTGCACGTTAAAGATAACTTCATAAAATAATTAAGAAGAAATATTTTTATTTCTTTATGATAATTTTTCGGGAATTTTAGGTAACATTTTTAAAATTACATGATTGGGTTCAAATATTAGCTCATCAATAGAAAAAGAAATTTTTTATTATTTTATTATTTTGTTTAAATTTGATTTATTCATAAACTAAATTTTTTATTTTATAATAAAAGTTGTTTGGCTTGGATTGAACATTAATCAAAACTAGTCATAATATTATGCATAGCAAGAAAATATTGGGTAGGTTGAGCATGACATACTTTGATTGGTCAAATTTTATTCAAGCATCAATTTTGCCAAACAATTGTGTCGTCTTCAACCTAAATTTTAACAAAATGATGATTTAGCAGACTTTGATTAGTCAAATTATGATATTATTTATTAGAATAAGACACAAAATAGATTAATATTGAAAGATCAAAAAGGACAGCCAGCACACATGGATGCTTCAAGTTAATATCATTATCAAAGCTATATATATATATATATATATATATATATATATATATATATAAAGAGAGAGAGAGAGAGAGAGATTACTATCTTTTTAGGAAGATATTAATTATATAATGTAAATGTTACTTACTATAATTAATTAAAAATTTCTATCTTCAAATATAATAATAGGATCATTAAACTCTTGCCAATTAAACTATAAGAAAAGACACTCACTATGACACTAATAAGATAACTTTTTTGCTTCAACCCAAGCTCATTCAGAAGAATATGTTAAATTCAAATCGATAATCATTATAAACCCTACTAAGAGGAATAACACTATTAATTGTGAGCTAAGTTACCATACATTTGACTTCTCAATTACAAACTAGAAAAATTATATATTTTAAAAGTTAAAAAGGAATTTTTATTTAACATTCTTTCTCTTATAATATATAAAAGAAGTCACACTAGACTCTGATGAGACTCATATGCTTAGCATGATCTCTTTGCACTCTTCTAACTTTAGAGATATTGCATCTAATGAACTTCTTAATGAATTACTTTTTTTAAAGGAAGTTGCACTATACTCTAATGAGACTCATATGTTTACTATGATCTCTCTACGCCTTTTTAACTTTTGTTATATTGTTATTAATTTCTAACCTCTCATCTTATAAAATGAACCCCATTAAACATATTGAGAAAAAAATAAGTTTTAGAATTACTAAAAAAAAGAGTTTGTCTCTAGGATAATATTATTCAATATCTAGTCCTAACTTTTTTAACACATAAAAAAGATAAAACTTGGAGAATATGTGTCAATAGAAAGACAATAAATATAATTATTATCAAATAAAATTTTATTTCATCATTGGATGATTTAATGAATATAATTTTAAAGATAAATTATTTTTTCCAAATTGATCAAAAAATAGTTATCCTTAGATTAGAGTTAAAGTGGAAGATAAATTACAAAAACTTTTAAAAATTTTAAAAGACTTTATGAATGGCTAAAAAAGTCATTTGAACTTCTAAATTACCTTAGCATATATTTGAGAATGATAAATATGTCTTTATCTTTCATATAGGAAATCCTTATAATATATTTTAATAATATTTTTTATTTTTATCATAACTAAAAATAAATATTCATAATATCTTAAATAAATTTTAGAACTTAAAAAAGTATACAACAACATAAAAAAACTTTAAACTAAGGTGATTTTCCTATGATTTATTATATTAACTTTTAAAACCAAACGTGATCTTCTAAAATTAGATTTAACCTAAACGAGCCATCTTTTAAGTATTTTATTAAAGTTAAATTTTTGAATAATCTAACCACTATTATGAGAGATTAATTAATAGCCTTAATACTAGTATCACTCAAAATCACTAACCATTTGTAATTGAACAAATTTTATTAATTATTTTCTATATAAAAGCTTTAGATTTGTGTAGGTGTGTAGGTGTGATTATAAGTGTAAATGTAGATGTGATTATAGATAAAAATTTTAAAACTAATGATGTAGACATTAATAGAATTGGAGATATAATTTTAACTTTAAAGATTGTTATTGATACTAAGGTTATTAATATTAAGTGTTTATGCTCTTCAAGTAGGTTTGAATGTAAGAAATATTTTGAAATGACTTAGAGGGATTAATACAAATGATACCTTATGAAAAAAAGATATTTATTAAAAGAGATTTAATGGACATGTTAGTAGAGTGGTAAAAGTTTTAAAAGTATTCATGATAGTTATAGATTTGGAGATATTAATATAAAAGGTATAACTATATTAGATTTTACTTTAGTTAAGATTTTGTAGTTGCTAATAAAAGATATGAGCATATTATACTTATAAAAATGGATCTAATAAAATATAGATTGATTATTTTTCAATAAAAAATAGATTATTTAGTTTGTAAAGATTATAAAGTTGTTCTAGAGATTTTAAGATGAAGTATTGGAAGATGAAAAATAAATTGAATCATTGTCCTAGGATTAGATGGTGAAACTTAAGGAGCACTAATAAAAATATTTTTAAGAGCAAGTTACAAGATCATAGAATTTGGGATGTTCATAAATGAAGCTAATATTATATAAGAAAAAGTAGTAAGTGAAATTAAACAAGTTGTAAAAATATTCTTGGAGAATCAAAAGAAAAATACCTTTTTTAGTAAAATATTGGTAGTGGAGTAAAAAGGTACAATAAAAGATAAGAAATAAGAAAAGTTATTATAAAGCTTTATTTAGATGTAAAAATGCAAAGAATTGAAAAAGATACAAAGTGTTTATAGAGATTCTAAGAAAGCAATATGAGATGCAAAAAATTTAACTTTTGGAGATTTATACAATAGATTATATACTAAAGAAGGTAAAAGATGTATGTATAAGTTAGCCAAGCAAAGAGATAGATGAAGTAAAAAATCTAATTCAAGTGAGGTGCATTAAAGATAAAAATCATAAAACACTTTTCTTAGAAAAGGATATGGAACATAAGTGGATGAGATATTTTGATAATTTTTTAATGAAAATTTTGAGAATATGATTGATTTTAACAAGCTTAGTACCTAAATAAAAATAAAAAACTATATTTTTATCATTATATTAGTACCTAAATTATGCTTTTACACTATAGTAAAATAAGAAAGTAGAATTAATATCCATGATAGAATTTACTATAAACATAAGCATAAACTTAAGTAATATGGGATTTAACAATCCAACATATAAGAGGTAGATGCAAATGAACATTTATTAGGAATTTTATTTCTAACTTATCATTTATTTCAGGGGTCATCGTCTAAAACTATTTTCAAAATTGATCCAAAGGTCAAGTAACTATTTCCATATATTTTTTCATGCACGAGTACATTGTGTTCCCAGCCAGTACCATTCATAACATAGAATTTATAAAGCTATCCACATTAGCTCAAAACAATAAATCAGTTAAATATGTGCAATGTTATACGTAAAAATATGATCTAACATTAAGGTTATTCATTCAATATAAAGAAAGTGAGAAAATAATTTGAAATACAAAGATAATTTATAACCATATATTATACATTCCATCACATAAAACTAAGTAAGCTTTTATCATAAATATAAGAACATAATTACTCACTTTAGTGTGAAGCATCTTCTTGAATCTCCTTCCCTTTAAAACTTCTTTCCTTAATTGAAGTTCCTATGATTAAAAATATTAACTTGATCAATACTAATAACTATCTAAGTGTATACAATATTGAAACAAACTACCTCTCTTATGATAACATTTATAATTCTACTAGTTCATTAGAGATATTAAAATTTTTAAATAATTTCTCATTCTTATTTAGATGATCTCTATTTATATCTAAAATATTTTAATTTACTTAATTCTTTTATCAATTACATATTCACTTTATTCATTATTAAATTTAAATTATGAATTTACTATTAAGCATGTAACATAATTTTTTGTAAAAAGCTCTATCTATTTTCTTTTAATTTCCTAATTAATTATTTATATTTATTCATTTTTATTTTATCTGACTCATAAAATTTATACTTTTAAATCCATAAGAAAAAGTAAATTTTTTATACTATTATAACTTATAATATATGATATATTTACTTGCATCCATTAAACTAAATGTCAAGTCAATATTTAAAATTATATTTTATATGTAAAGATTTAATACTTAAATAATTGAATTTGATTTATATTATACATTCCCAAATTAAATTCCTTGCTGAAATATATAACACTCTAAGTCAAAATTGAAATAATAACAAAAAATAAGATTTCAAAATATATATATATATATATATATATATATATATATATATATCATCTATTTACTTACCTTTCTATATTTTCCTTATTCGGTTTGCCTTAAGACCCGTTCGAGTTGCTTGGGATGCATGCACTCCTCCTCTCAATCGTCTGTATATGAAACCGCCTCACTAGGACACACACGGGTAGAGTCTTCCCCTTCTCCTTCTCCGTCTCTCGTGTGTTTTTGGAATTCAGTTTTGGCAAAGCGAGCACCCCTTTCGATTTATGTTTTTTTTTAATTGATTGAAAATATTTTATTATATATATATATATATATGTATATATGTATATATATATGTATATATATATGTATATATATATGTATATATATATGTATATATATGTATATATATATCTTTGAGGGTTTTTCGGTTATTACAATGTTAATAAAGGTAGAGACATACCTAAAAAGACTTGGTAAAGAAATAACCTTATTTTATTAAGATTAAATGAGAATTTGACACTTAATAAGATACAATGGAGAAGAAGGATTCATTTAGCCAACCCGACATGATGGGATTAAAGGTTTGTTGTTGTTGCAAGCTAACATTCTTTGATATAACTTAATACAACACTATTACGAAACTTTAAAACACAGAATTTTTAACATAAAGTCTTATACATAAAGAGAACCAAGAGAGTAAGAAGGTGCTTATTCCTGGCCCAACCTTTGACACATGTAATCTTGGAGATGAGGTGCAAGGGGAAAGAGATGTGGAGCAAGAGGTAGAAGTGGAGGAGATGATGAATATAGAAGATTAATCTATTGCAATCGTGCTTGCAAATATGGATGCATTCTTTGTTATTATATCTATAGAATGGGGTGAAGAAAGCGGAATATTATCCCATCTATTGTCGTTGTGTATAAGAACAATGTAATAGTGTTTAAAAGAGCCATAGAAGTTCATAAAGTATTTGATTTGGTTTTTATAAATCTATCAGGAAAAAAACACAAGTTCATAAATCCATATACCATTCATCTCCTACACCCTATTGATGAGGAGCTGTTATCTTCTTTCAAGTTTTAGATGTTTGGATTAGTTGACAACTCTAATAAGGAATTAAAAGTGGCCAATAAAAGTATAATATGGTTCCAATAGTTGAATATTGTAACAACTTGGTTAAATAGTAAAGTAAATAATTATTTTACTTTGATGGAAATGTGAGATTAGATTTTTTTTTCTTTATATTAACTCTAATTTGTATGTTTATGGTATAATAATTCTTCAGATTTTCTAATAAAGAAGAATAAGCTCATAATTCTATGAATCAAGTATTATTATAATTGATGAATTATTTGATCAAAGATGCAATTAAATATTCTTCTCAATTCAAAGCGGAAGTACCCCTTTTAGTGGTCTAGAGAAGATATCCTAATATATGTTATTGGAGAGTAGGATGAGTTTCTGAAGTATGTGATGATGTAGAACTCATATTTTTTAATGAATTGAAATAAAATTCATTAGAAAAGATGTAAGAACTTACTTCTTATAAAGGCCAAGAAGTATAATTGTGACCCCTCTAGTGCCTCAATGTAGAGCTTACAAGCAAAAATAACTACATTTGACAAGTGTTTTCCTTGGTTGCTTGGGCAAGGGAAATCAGTCTTTTTTGACAACAAAATAAAAATTTCTTCTCATTGTAAGTAGAAGGGGGCTACTACATATTAAAAAGCTATCTAAGATAAGACATTTCAAAATTTAATAAAAATTTAAACAGTTCTTGTATATCTAATCTAATAAGTGCTTCATGTCTTATTTATATGTATGCAATACAATGCATCTTATATCTAATTTTAAAAAACTACTAAAATTTACACCATATTTGATACGATATTATAGATATTGTTTATGCATAGATTAATTTTATAATAATATAGATCCAAAGGTCATTTTAGAAAATATTATCCACCTAATCTTTCATTGATCTAATGTATATTATTTATCTTATTTGAAAACATTAATTATGCTTAATATAATTCTTAAATTATACTCTATCATGATGAGGTCATTGTATTATATCTTTTATATTGCACAATTATTGTATATATATATGTGTGTGTAGAATCAGCATTTGAGCCAATTCATCAAACTTTTATTATACATTTTGTCCTAAAAATATAAAACACTCAATTCATACAATAGATTTGCATACAACCAAAAAAAAAAAAAAACTATATTCATAATCCATAGTCAGAATGTTACACCAATTCAAGTCATCTAAGTGGCTCCATAAAAAGGAGTCAAAAGGCATGAAGGAAATTGGCGGATTCATAGCATTGAAATCAACAAGATTAGACGTAAGAAAATGGGCAAATGTAGAAAGTTGTTGGCGAGGAAGTGATTGGGCATATGAGAAGGTTGTTGATGAGGAGCAAAAAATTGAACAAATGGAGATGCTTCTCTGTAAGGATGAATATCAAGCTGCAAAGGTATATTGAAATCACCAAAATGAGGAGGAAGAAGATATTGGGCAAATAAAGATTGAAGTGATTGGCTAAACGAAGAAGATTGTTCAACAGGGTGGGTGAAAAGATCCTCCTGTGAAGCATGGAATTCGTGAATTGACTGAAGCCGCTCCTCTTTCTCCTAGCGTAGATGCACTAAGTTCGCATTATGAGAACAGGCTCAGAGGAAGCATAATCTCTCCCTCATCTCTTTTAATTTGATTTCCATGGCTATCATTTGTTCATGGAATGATGGCAAGCATAAGAAAGGAGAATGCATAGGCAAACAGGGGTTTTGTTGTTCGCTGTTGTCATTTCCTTCATCGCCAAAGCCATTGCTTTCACAGTTGCAGTCATTCTTCTTCTCTCTAAAGCAGATGTAGCGTTCCCACGGAATTCCGGCGTGTCCTTCTCCGGCCAGAATTCTACGTTATTGAGTTCCGGCGAAACTGAATCGACGAGAACGTCGACGCCACAGAGGAAATAGAGTTCACCGGCCTTAGTCCTTACGCCTTTCATTCTCGCCATGTAAGTTGTGCGACGAGCGCGAGTGTTCTCCAGATATTTCATCTCGAGCTTAGCACACCCCATGGCTCCATTAGTTTGCCCTTCGCCTCTTCTTTCTTCTTTCTAGCAGCAGCGGAACAAAGGACGGAATAGGAAAAAACAGAGAAGAGAAGCGGAAGGAGTAAGCGAGAGTCAAAATCCTCGTACCTGGGAATGAGAATGAGAGTCAAAAACAGACGACGATCGTAGTTTCCTCCATTGCCGTCGATCAAGACATGCAATCTGGCCTAATAAATTTTGAATTGCGGTTCTCCATGTCGTTCGATTACAGCTCATCTATGGCCTCGCGGAGAAGAATTTAAGCTCACCTCGTTCACACAGCTCAAACCCTCAAACGTGCAATCGGAATTCATAGAGTCGGATTCCCAGCTTGCCAGAAAAATCTATCAACTTCTCCCAAGATTTCCACAGCATTGGATCGAACGATAGATTAGAGAAGCCAAGCCTGCTGCTCCTTGATCGAACTCTTTGTTTGGAAAGGTCTAAAAGGAATTGGGAGGCAGCATTCTTGCTTCTCGACATCTTGATCTAGACGGTGTGAGCTCGCTTGAGATGAATCTCAAAGTCAATCAAGGCTGCTTTAGAATCTCTAGCATTTGATCAAGATAGGTTAAAGAACTCAAGTGAATCTTTTATTAGATTAACAAAATAATATTTTAATTTTGAATTCTGGAAGATGAAGCAGAGAGTTTTTGACAAATGAAGAAGATTCGTCAACTGGAGGAAGAGATTGAGCAAATGGAGAAGATTGTTCAAGGGGATGAAGAATATCTTGCTGCAAAGGTATATTGAAATCAGCATGATAATGAAAAAGAAATTGAGTAAATGATGAAGGTTGTTCATCAAGATGAAGAAGATCATGCTATAAAGGCATGGAAACTTGGGACTATACCTGAAACTGCTCTTCTTTCCTTCTATTCCAGTCTTCTAGAATTTGTCGAAATCAAATTCTAAATCAAAACTGAAATCAAATAATAGGTGAAGCCATTTCAGCCACTACCTAAATGCAGGTGGCCCTCATCACCATCACATGAAAAGTTTATGCCATTCCACTACTATTCTGCTACTCGTAACTACCTTAGGTATTCAAGGGCAATGTAGAATGATCAAAACCATCTTAGCCATTCAGTTATAACTGATTGAGGACAGAATAGTCACTATCAAATTCAAAGGAATCAGGATCATCGACCTCAAGGTAAGCTCAAAAAATAAAACTGAAATCATAAGTGTTGCATGCTAGAAAATCGGTTTGGGTAGAATAAACATTTACTTACTTAGCCTTTATTGTGAAATCAACTGATTTTGAAGAGATTTTTTTTACTCCAGATACTACCCAAAAAAATATTCCACTATATATTATTTTGGAAAATTTTAAGTTTTCCGTCGCAGGATTCTGAGTTATATGTAAGCGATGATGAAAATCTGAATCGAGGGAACATTATCTGGCAGTAGTTATGTAAATTAATTATTTGTCGGCGATAGTGAATGGCGGTTATCGGTGATGATCCGTCGATGTAGCGCATGTGATGACGGCTCGTAATTGGTGACCAATAAGTCAACAGTGGTTGATTGGCGGCGGCCGGCGATGGTAATCGCGATGTCGGCAGCGGCGATGGCGGTGGTAATAAGCGATAACCAGCACATAATGGTAGTGGCGGATAAACCCGGCTCAGCTGTACGCAGTGGTCAAATGGCTGGTCGACGGCAGAAGGCCGGTGGTGGTGCGGCGGTGGGGCAGTGGTGATCGGCATTGCGAGACCGAGTGGTGGTGACCAATGGTGGTGGTCGACGGTGGCGATCGGCGGTGGTTGGCGGCAATGACCGGTGGAAGTGGTATTGGCGATGGCATGGTTGGTGACCGTCGGGTCATTGGAAGATCTTCAAAAGCTCTCTCTTCTCAAAGCCTCCTCTCATATGAAGAATGAGATATTTATAGATTAGAGGAATAACATTTATATAGTAAACCATATCGACTCAAAATGATTCTTCTTATTGCGATTATTTTTTGAATGCTCAAATGAAGTTAAAATTAGGAGATCTTGGGCTTGTTAGATCCGGTTCGTCAAGATGCTTGATTTGACTATAAACACTCTATATTTAGGAGGCGATAACACAAGTCTTTTAAGACTTTCTGGATTAATCTCGAGAATTATTCTTTTCAAGATTCATGCTTGTGAAATTTCATAGAAGTGATTCTTTTCTCTAAACTTCGGTGAGCTAAAATCGAAGATGACTCCTCCCTCCTAAACCCCCATAAAATTCAAATTTGGATGAAGTCCGGTGAGCTGCTACAATGTTGTGGTTTGCAGGATGTCCGGTGAGGAGGCCATTTAATGGGCTTTCTTTAGCATTTCGGCTACCCAGAACTTTCCCAAGATCTAAAATATTAAGAACAAAATTTGTTCTCTCCTCCAAGGCCTTCTATATCCAAATTCTACCAAGTGCTGGCGAAATTACTGTAGCATTGATCATTGTAGCTTCTCAACCTACCTTAGACGAGGCAGATTCCAGCAAAATTGATCTCGTATATTCACTGAAGCTTTAGAAGTTTCAATTGGGATCTACATTACCCGGACTGAGGTAAGCCTGAACTCCTATTTCAATTGCGTTGGAGCTTTGTGAAGAACGATCAACCCTAGGAAAATCCCACCGTTGGATAAGTAGAACATGAGACGTTGATCCTTTTCAGTGTTAGGATTCTTCGATTTGTTGCTTTGATCACTTGAATAAATGTCCTTTTAATGAATGGCTCTGGTTTGAAGCAGGAGGTAGGAGACGACGTGATAGCCATTAGATTGGCGGGTTCAGATTTCAGATCTGAACCCGAAAAACCAATATCTGTGGCTTAGAGTCCAAATATTGGGCTTTCCATTGTGGTTGTTGGCATGTGGACAAGACCCTGTCCAGCCCTCTAATATCATTGCGCAGCATGAAAAGAGTTAGAAAGATTGTTAGGATTTTTTAAAGTGATGGTCATAAGCCAAGCATCCAAAATCATGAGCAGCAGCCAAAATCATGATCAAACCATCTATGAATTCCTATTCTAGAAGAGAATATAATAAAATCAAAACCTTAAAATTTATTGAGTTAGTTTTATTAATTAAAAATTTTAATAATTAATTAATTAATTAAAACAAAAAATATAAATCAAGTTTAAGGTTCAATATTTTCTATAAATGTTAATAATTATTTGAAAATTAATTATAAAATTTAGAAGTAAATATTCAAGAT
Organism: Cymbidium sinense; assembly: GCA_021442155.1. Classification (NCBI taxonomy): domain Eukaryota; kingdom Viridiplantae; phylum Streptophyta; class Magnoliopsida; order Asparagales; family Orchidaceae; genus Cymbidium; species Cymbidium sinense. The sequence continues at coordinate 42,205,121 of CM038215.1, forward strand.
TTTTCATAATAAAAAATTTTTTTGCTGCATAATTTTGACTTTTTTATTTAAATGATTGCATGTCATAAACTTAATACCAACATAATTAATAGAATTTTCACATTATGAATATATAATATTGCATTATTGCATATTTTTGAGGAGTATACTTGCACCCTCCACCTAATTAGACTTGTGGTTTATATTTAGGTAGTTATCTAAAAAAACTTTAAGGTGTTAATGATTGTTCCAACTCAATTCTCTAATTTGCCCTTAAAATCTCTATACTATAAAGAGCCAAAACTTGAACAAATTTTTTTTAAGAACTTTGGCAAAGTAGAGATGCAATGGCTTTTTTATCACCACTCAACCTTTTCTATCCAAAATTTTGAATTACCATCAAAGATTGTCTTTTTTTTTTATAATTTAAATGGTTGATAAAGATTTGAACCCATGAACCCTATAATATAAAATAGTATATTTAATGATGTGCTTGGAAGTGGATGAGGGCTATTCAATTACATACGATCTTCAAATTTAGTAAGATTGACATTGATTTCTTGTATGATATCATGAAAAATGTTGAAAATGTTGTGAGTAGTTAGATGGGGAAGGCAATCTTTAAGAGTTTATGAAAGAGAGCATGCCACTTGCCATGTTAATGGTGTATGTAGAAGAGGGTCACTTAGAGCACAAGTAATGAGTATCATAGAAAATAGTTAATATGTAGGGATAAAGAATGGGAGAAAAAAAAGAAAACATAAAAAATAAAGATAAAAGTAAATTTCTTTTTAATTTCATTATTTGCTATCCCGTCTACTTACACAATATTATCATTAACTCAATCAAAGGTTTAAGGCATCCTAAAATAAAAATAGAATACACCAAATTAGTAAGATAATTTTTTATTGAAATTAAAATGCACAATGTTTTCCAAATAAGTATGTCAAATTTTTAAGCATATTATACTTGGTCATTATATAAGTTTTTGAATTAAATCCTTGAAAGTTTAAGAAAAAAAATGTTTACCTACAACACCAAAATTTTGAAATCTATAAAATTATTGACTGCATTCTTTTAAAGCATTATTTTAATACTCTCATTTTTTTGTCTAATAAATGGAACCCTCACTGATAGTTATGCGACCATTTGATTGTAAGAGCTCTATGACCTTTTCTCCATTTACAACATGTGTATTTGTTTAATGATACATCATGATGATGGTTTCTCTACAGTCACCATTTGTGAAGGTGTGAGATGTTATTTGTTTCATTTATATAGGAATATAATACTCTAATACTCAAATGAACCCAAAATCAGATTGTTATAACACAAACCTAAAATTCTAATAGATATCATTTTATCTGCTAGGAGCTCAATTGAATATGATCAAAAATTAATTGAATCATCTTTGAACTATCTCCAAATAATAATCAAAATATGACTAAATATAGTTAAAGATAAATTAAAAATGGTTTGATCTTGAGTATTATTTGAGGATGCTTTAATTATTAATCTAACATTATTCAAAGATTCTTGAAGATGTTTTGATCATTATTCAATCTAATTTTAAGAAGCTTCATAGTTTGAAAATTATTTATTCATGTTTGAATATGGTTCAATCTTCACACAAAGATTCTTTGCTAATTATGCCATGATGCTTCAAATAAGTTTTGTTTCTTATTTCTTCATTATTTAATTACTTTTTGAAGACTATTCAATTATGATTTGAATATGATTCAATTGTTTTATTCAAACATGGTAGTAGATTCATTAAAGATGATTCAAGTAAGCAGATATAGTTTTATATGATTTATCATTTTTTACTTATTACTTTTTTAAATTAACTCATTTGTTTTGTTTTGATGTGTATGAAAATGTTTGGTCTAATGATATTAGATGAGAGGTATTGTAATGCTCAAATTATATACATAACAGTATGATGGAGAAATTTATTACACTTATGACCATGATGGTAAAGCTAAGATACCCCTTGATCAACTCTTACATATTATAAAATATAATTTTCTTATGCCTTGGTTCATCAACTATTATTGATGTTGGGTGAAAAATGCTTAGAATGATGAGGATTTCATTATTTTCAATATTAAAATGAAGAACAAAAACATTTGGAATAATTTAATTTCTTTTATCACTATACTACACTTTATATATGAGTTGACTTTATTATTCAAGAAAGAAATGGATTATTTCCCTTGAGCTAAGGAGGAAGCATTTATTCCTTCAGTAAATAGATTAGTGAAATGAGGGAGGTAAAGTTAATTTAAAGAAATGGAGGAGGTGTTGGACTTAGTTGCCCTTTGAAATTGATATTTTTTTATAGTAATAATGTGAGTGGAGTGGAGAAGGTATTGTGTAAACAAAATGCTTATAATACCCCACTAATCCCAGGAAACCACATGATTATTTGGTGGTCTTGATCTTGATCAATTTAACATTGTGATAATCTTTTGGTCATTTGGATATACATAACTATTGTCAATAATATGGCCTAGATTCTCTTCTTTTCAGAATACATTTAGATCTTTTCACAAAAAGAGATTTATCTTTTAAGTTGGTGAGGGCTAAGATTATGTAATCGAATAAGGTCATATTATAAATGAGCGTATAATAAAGAAATTATAATGAACTTTCAGAGACAAGGTTTTATTGAAATGCGGACAAGCCATTTGAGAGGTTGAGGGGCATGACGAGGAACTTATGATGTCCCTCGTGATATTAAATTGCATTTTTTTTGTAGTTATTCATTATCTTCCATGGCATTAGCTCATTTTTTAAAAATATGGTAGCATCATGGAGTTCATCAAATAATTCGTCAGTAATCTAAAATAAAATATTTTGTTGGACCACAATTTTCAATACAAAATATCCAAGAGCTATCTTCTTTATAAAGATAATCAATGAAGAGAAGAGACTAATACTTGAATAATAACCTAAGAAATAACTTTTGTGAAAGACCAAAGAACAACATTCATTTTACTTAGGGAGCAATAGTTTATGAGAACCTTAAACAACAAAGGTTTGACTTATATTTGCTTATCACCATGTAATAATAATATCCCTATAATTATGAAACACATGAAATCTTAAATTTTTTTCACTGAAAAGCAAACACCTGATTTAGTGTTATAACTCCAATTTCATCACTATAGAATAACACATCAATTATGAAAACTATTGTAAAGCAAACACCCGATTTAGTGTTATAACTCCAATTTCATCACTGCAGAATAACACATCAATTATGAAAACTAATATCAACAATTTCAAAGCATTTGGCATGCTATCATACTTTACTACAATCTCTAAACAAGTTCAAATATATTTATACATAGTAATACCAATAAGGATGTTGAAGTCAGGCTTCAGAATTCAAGCTTAGTATATGCTAGAAAGCCTACATTAAATTAGCAATCTAATAATTATATGAACTTCATAGTTTGATATAAGTAACTTTCTTAAGTTATCATATTTTATTTTATAAAATTAACCACAATTTAAAAAATTATTTTTTAAAAAAAACATGTTTTGAAATTTAGGATCACCTTGATGATTATACAAATTTAAGCTCAAATAACAGAAGAAACTCAAACTCATTTGTGTATCTAAAGTTGAAAAGTAGATGGCTTCAAAAAAAAATCGAGAGAATATGCAATAAGAATAGAGAAAGAGCATTGCTATATTTAAGTAGAAGTATATACTTAGCATGATTTCTATCAAAAGATCTCCAAATGGAGGTAGAGTTCTTTTTTTTTTTCTCATTAAGGAATACCACAATAAGATAATACTAAAGGCATTAGCTAGTTTAAAATTGCATCAAGCAGCATGTAAAGATTTATAATGTCCTCTAACCTAAGAACATGAATTAAGAAGGATAAATGTATATGATGAAATATCTCAAACTACTAGGGGCTTTTTTAAAGTCAAGATTCAGGCTAAATCTTATTTTGCTGCTCACTTCAAAAAAATTAATCGAAGAGTTGATATTATAAAAGTTGACACTCCAAAGCATAAACATTCCAATAAACAATTGCACAATTATATACAACATATGTGCAAATATTGGCTTACACCTCTAGAGTTTATTAAAAATTTCATTTTGAAAATGAAGGTCAACTTAGATGATTATATTATAATGTGTTGCCCTTAACTATTTATAATGAGCAATGACTTTGCGTGGTACAAATAATTTTCAAATTATTTCCTAACTTCATCTCGAGCAAAATAAGTATATTAAGTTTATTTTTAATTGAATTTTAACATTTTGAATGAACTTTCAAATGACTCAAATAAATAAATAAAGCTTGTATCTTGTTCTTCTATCTAAAAATCCTTCTCAATTATGTTGACATGATTTTGCTCTGATGTTAACTTGGATTTTGAAGTGAATGACATCATGTCATCAATGATTGACATCAATATTTCATAATACATCATGATGATTACTTTGTTTAATAGGTGGAGCTTCATACTATTTTGATAAAACACCTCACCCTCCCCAAACGCATAAACTAGATCAATAAACATTCACTATGATTAAAGTTAAAAATAAATAAATGCATTCAACTATCTGTTAGGCATGTTATTGTTAGTTCTATGTTTTGAAAAAAAAAAATATTTTAGAATTTTTTATTAATGAATTTAAGTCAAATGCATTATAAAAATTAAATAGGATTGTACTGATAATTCAACAAATAAAGATTTTGACATTAATAAGGCTAAAATGAGTAAAGAACAACTCTATGTAATTGAAAAAATTAGTTAAATTAAAGTGCATGAGATTTTGTTCAATTACTAACATATGTGACTTGTAAGATTAAACATTCTAATAAAACTCATGTGTAAGCATATAGAAAAAAAATCAACATTTGCGTTAAATCATCAAAGATCTATTTGAAAATCTAAAACATTCAATTTATACAATAGATTTGCTTACAAGAAAAAAATATGAAGACATCAACCAAGCTACAAAAGTTATATTCATAATCCAGAATCACAATCTAAGAGAACACCATCGCAACAATTGCAGTCATCTAAGCGACTCCACAAAGGGGAGTGAGAGAGTAGCGATAAATTTGGGCGCTTCCATAGTAATGAATTATGGAAGATGAAGAGGAGAATTTTAGACAAATGGAGAAGATTGTTCAAGAGGATGAAGAAGATCCTGCTGCAAAGGCATACTGAAATCAATAAGATAATGAGGAAGAAATTGGGTAAATAAAAAAGGTTGTTCAACAGGATGAAGAAGATCATGATGAAAAGGCCTGAAAATCGAGGACTGTGCCTGAAACTGCTCTTCTTCCACCTGACATTGATCTACATGATTCTCATTCTGAGAACAGGTTTGGAAGAAGTATATTCTCTCCCTCAGCTCTTTTAATTTCATTTCCATGGCTACCATCTCTTCATGAAAAATCAACAAGGAAAATGAAGGAAAAGGCACCGACAAATAGGGGGTTTGCTGTTCGTTATTGTCATTTCCTTCATCACCACTGCAGTTGTTCTTTTTCTTGCGAAAATGAAGGTAGTGTTCTCTAATCTGATGGAATTCCGGTGTATCCTTCTCCGGCCAAAATTCTACCGTGTTGAGTTCCAGTGACAACTTGAAGCGTTGACATCAGAGGAGAGAGAGTTCTGGCCTTTTCTTCACTCCTTTCATTCTCGCCATGTAAGTTGAGTTCGGCGAGGTTCTCCGATATTTAATCTCAAGTTTTGCACGCCCCATGTCTGTAGCAGTTCACCCTTTGTGTTCTTTCTTTCTTGCCGCGGCTGAGCAGAGGACGAAATAGGAAATAAAGAGAAGTGGAATTACTAAGCGAGAAACAAAAACCTCGTACCTGAGAATGAGTTCATCTCCTTTTTATGGAAACAAAATATGACCGTTAGGCTTCAATCATTAAAGGACGATCGTGGCTTTGCCGTCGGACGATCGTGAGCGTGGCTTTGTTGGCGTCGACGAAGATCTAAAAATTTTTTAATGAAGATTCTCTGCTCCGCTTCTCACACCGTTGGATGGAGTCTAGTTCGTCTATTGCCTTGCCGACAAGATTTTCAAGCCTCGTCGTTCACACTCCACTATTATACTATTCAACAATGATTAATAAATTTAATTAATTTATTTACTTATTGCTTAAAAATTAAATAATCATTTAATTAATTAATAAAATAAATAAGACTAAAATGAGCAATTTTTTTAATTACTCAAATAATAAATCTCAAAAAAATTATAAGAATCAGGAATTATCCCACTAAAATAATCTCAGAAAAATAATTTTACCTTATAGACTATAAATCTCGAATACCTTCAATAGTTAAACTCTTGATAGACATTTTATTCTACTTTTGAAGATGATTAAGTCTATATGAGAGAGTCAGGTATCTTCCTTAGCACCAATAATGATAATTATAATGAAGAAGAGAGAGAGAGAGAGAGTAATATTAAATGAGTGTGACCTTTATTTTCATCTCAACATAAACCTTATGAGCACTATCAGCTCTATTCAATGACTCCATATATTACTTTAAACAATTAGAATTATTTATAAATCAAAAAATTCATTTTTAAATCTCCTCCAAAATGCATGAAACAACAAATAAAATTCCCAAATCTATGATTAAAATAGCCACTTCAAAATTTTAATCAAAATTTAAATATTATAAATAATACTCATATTTATCATTAAATAAGTCATTTATATATTATTTTTAATAACTATTAAGTATATATAATACAACAAATCATACACCTAATTTTAAAAAAAAAAATTATCATGTAAGTTACAACTAATCACATAATTTTAGAGATTATTTATAAGTATATTTATTTCACAATAATAACATATATTCATGTCAATTCAAAAATAATTGTCCATCAATTCTTTCATTGATCTAACATACATTATTAATCTCAATTACAAATATTCATTTTTCAATTAATCAATCTATACATTATATATTTCTTAAATTACAATCTATTGTATTATAATTATAATATTACATCCTAAATTATTATAGATTTTCAATTATTGCATTATAATAGCCAAGTTTTACCTATTATAATTGCTACATTATGACACTTAAATTACACTCTATAATTCTTAAAAAAAAATAGATCATACCTCTCTGTTGCTAATTAACGTCTGAATCAGGTGATGCAAAACGAGCCAGTAATAACCAAAATACATACATCTGCAGTTGTCGCTTGCCAACTACTTGAATCTTTATATCCTCCTACCATATCTGCTGAAAATATTGAGGTAATTCCTTCTCTCGGTCACACCAGTTATTAACTTTTATTAATTTTCTTAGTCATTGTCCCTCTGACTGTTTTTTAATTCATTCTTAGAGTTTTGAGAAGAAGATTCAGGAAATTCCTCATGAAAAATCTTGGATAAAATAAAAGAGGTTATAGAGGATCAGATCAACAAAAGGTTGCCCAGGTCTGAACATCTGGAGAAAATTTCAAATTTTTGAGCTTGTATTCTAATCAGGAATTGCTCATGGAGGCTGTTGCACTTGATAAGCTTAAATCAAAGGTTGGGCGAAGTGAGAGTCATATAGAGCTGGAGTACATTGATCACATACTGGCACTTATCACATATATGCATGATTGTCTTGTTAAGGTAAAACAGTTACACAGCATTAATGGTGTGCCCATTCCTCCTGACTTCTGTTGTCCGCTCTCACTAGAATTGATGTCTGATCCAGTGATTGTGGCATCAGGACAAACTTATGAGCGTGCTTGAAGACCTCAAATTCTTAAATTTTCCTTCAAGGTGTTTAATTCTTTAGCAGCCAAAAAAAGAATGATAATTGTTGCGTGCTAGAGTATTTTTTATTCGTAGATCGAGATCTTCGTGGCCCAAAATTATCCAACACACAAGCGGGGATATGAACACGAGGGGTTATCGTGGAAAACCCGTTAAGGGCCTTGCATCTGTGAACTTTACATGTGTTCAAAGATACTGAGTGTGCTGTTAGTTAGGAGAAGAAGGTGTTCTGAGGGAGAAACAATATTCGTGTGAAAAGAGGAATATCGGTCAACTCCTTAAGGAGAAGTTTTCTAGGGTCTTTCGATCTTGAGTGGTGGCAGAGGAGGTTCTAAGGTGAGAATGAAGCTCATAGATTTTTGAGAGCGGCGTAAATGGAAAACTCCAACCACTCCCATAAACCACTCCGTCGGACGGCAGGTCGATCGAGCGGTGTATTTTGATGATCAGGTGCCTTAATGATGTCGAATTGGGTGATCATTCGTTGGATTCGTCTTGGAACGCTCGATCGACCATAATATGTCGCTTTGGTGACCATTTGGCGGATCGGATCCATTTTCATACTCGATAGATGAAGTCGATTCGAGGATCGACTATGCTTGATGTTCTTATGTTCGTCTCATCGAGGCGAGATTTATTGTAAACTTTAAATCGGTGATTAGATCGGCATTTTGCCTTGAGATTCGCTTGATCAATTAATTTTCGAGCGTATCGTTTATTTTTGGGTGACATTATCGGTCATAAATATATCAAATAAATTGAGTCCATCGCTTTTTGAGAAACGATCTTCATAACAACACAATATTATAGCAGATGCAGAACAAATGTATAGGTATCTGTGAGCGAATTGATGGATCGATCAGGGGCGAACAGAGCTTCCTGGTGCTGGCGCCAGGAGCTGAGCCCCGGGCGTACGCCCCATGCTGGCTCGCCCGGCGTTCGCCGGCTCAGCGGGTGTCGACGCGGGCGAACGAATTCGCGGAATGGCGGGGAGCAGTTGCGCCGCATGGCGGTTCGCGCCCGTGGCGGCCCGCTGTTGCATGGCGCGGCCCGCGGCGTTTTCGAGGCCGAAGCGTGCCCCGTGGATCGGCGTTCGCCCCCGCGCGGGCCGCGTGGGGGGTGAGCGGGGCAAGGCGGCCATGCACCGCGCGCAGCGGGCCCACGGGCGAATGACGGCTGAGCGGTTTTGAACGGTTTGGGGTTTTTTTGCCCCTAGAAGGGGTCTATAAAAACCCCCTGGGGCTAAGGAGAAGGCACACCTTTCTCATCTCCTCTTCTCCTCTTAGAGTGCATAGCCCTCCCCAGTGGGAGTTTGGGCACTATTTGGATCCACCTTTCCTCTCTGGAGTGCATAGCCCTCCCCGGTGGGAGTTTGGGCACTCTTTTTGGATCTCTCCCTCCTCTTAGAGTGCATAGCCCTCCCGGTGGGAGTTTGGGCACTCTTTTGGATCAACCTCTCCTCTCTTAGAGTGCATAGCCCTCCCCTGGTGGGAGTTTGGGCACTCTTTGGATCCACCTCTACCTCTCCTCATCTCCACCAAGCCGAGTGCATAGCCCTCCCACGGTGGGAGTTTGTAGATGGGTGAGAATCTTTTGAAAGAGACACGTCACAGAATCTGAGGCGCCGACGGGGAAACCTTCCTAAAATGGGAGGATCAAGATTCGCGTGAGTCGCCGATCACGGAGACATTGATCGCGTTTCTAAAAAATATTATTTTCCTAATGATTTGGTTCTAAGTGTCCAAGAAGTCCGATAGAGCCCAATCTCCGCATGGGTATTTCACCATTTACGATGAGTTTGGGCTGGATTGCGGTTTCCCCATCCCCGAGATGATCGCCATTTTGTCAAGATGCTAGGTTTGCATTTCCCGCTGAAAGGGCAATGACGATCGGATGGGACTTATAGTTTTTTTTCGTGGACGCGACCTTGACTATCGATTACCTCGCGACGATGTGCAAGTTTACCGATGCACATGGTCGACACACCGCAGAGTCGCCACTTGATCTCCTGGACGAAGGATTCTCCCAAGAGGCAAGCGATTCTTTTGTGAAGAATGACTGGTCTTCGCGAGAAATGGGGAAAGTCGAGATTTACCCATTCCCCTGTTGGTGATGAAGATATCTCGCGACAAATTCCGTAATATTGAAGATCTTCGATTTGAGATTGATCATATCGATGAAAGTGAGGAATCTTTATCGAGTGGCTTTCTATTCATCCCGCGTCTTATGCATGCTGAGAAAGCCCAACAAGGAGGTTTCCACCGATCTCCTGCTGCCCTCCGCTTCTTCCGAAGGACCCGCCTCCAATAGAGAAGAGGAAAAGGAGCTAAGAGGTGATGGTGATATCGACACCAAAAGAATCGCCCTTCAGTCGCCCCAAGGATCTTCATTCCCGAGGACGTTGAATCATTCCCGTAGGTCCGCGATGTCAAGAACGTAACAATTCTTTCTTATGCTCATCATCTTTTATTTCCCATTTCCTGCTTTAACGTAATTTTTCTTATTTCGTGATATCGAAGAAGCAAGAACTTGACTTCAAAATGAACATCAGTCAATGACCGGAATTCAGTTCGTGAAGGTCAAGTTTCTCCATGGTGAATATAAGAAGCTGTGGAGAAAGTAAAAGAGATGTCCGGTTGGAGAATCAACTTGATGAGTGTAGGACCGAGTTGCACTGCACTTCTCTTCTTTTCGCCGAAGTCGAGACGGATGAATTAGTGGAGGCTAGAACAGAGGTTATTGTTCGCAAAGGATCTCAAGATCTTTCCGAGAAGGTTTCGTGTCTTGAGGCAAAGAACCGAGTTACGCTTCGTGAGAAAGAGGTCGCCTTTATCTCGTAGAAGCTGAGCCGGATCAGTGTGGAGGACTTCAAGAACTCGACAACAAGAGTATCATACAGATCACGCTCGTGAGGCCGAGACCACGCGTATGATGTAGAGGTGAAGGCTTTGAGCGGCAGGTGTTGATGAAGGCTTCATCCGAGGTTTCAAGGGGACACGCATCGCAAGCTGTCGGTGTTGAGGTCCTTTCTCCCATTCCCGACCTTCTAGCTGACGACGAGGATGACTCGTGATAGTTCTTCATCATCTACCGATGAGACCATCAAGACCGTGTAGTTGTAGTTCCTTTATGTGTACCGCTTAGTGTTGTATATTATTTCTGATTGTACTTGTATTCTCATGAAGTATTAAAATATACAAATTGTTTGTGAATATTTCCTGAGTTGGTGTCAAAGCTGCATCGATGATAAAGATTCACAGAAGAGATCATCTGGAATCCCTTTGGGTAATTCGATCTATTCTAAGATCATTACCGAGGCATTTGATGACAAACTTGCACTAATATATTTATGAGGTTCTCTCGTAATCTCGATCTATCCTAGTGTATCGGAGCGCTACATGATGTTAACCGTTATGGAGAAAGTTGCGCCTATGAGGATTGCCAACTTATCCAAGGTTGTTTATCGAGCGCTACGATGTTAACTCAGATAGAAGATCAATTGAATCCGAGGATTTTGACCTATCCAGGTTGTTTGTCGTGGTGTTACCACGACGTTAACTCAGATGGAAGAGGTCGGAAGTCCACAGGACCTCTCGATCTATCCTAGGTTGTGGCTTACCGATGATGTTAACGTTATGGAGAAAGTCCTATGAGGGATTGCCAACTTATCCAAGGTTATTTATCGAGCTACTCGACGATGTTAACTGTATAGGAAGATCTCAATTGAATCCGAGGATTTTGACCTATCCTGGTTGTGTATCTGAGCCGCTATTCGATGTTAACTGTTATGGAGAAAGTTAGAATAGATATTGCCAACTTATCCAAGGTTGTTTATCGAGCACTGAATATGTTAACTCAGATAGAAGATCTCAATTGAATCGAGGATTTTGACCTATCCGGTTGTGTATCGGAGCTACTCGATGATGTTAACCCGTTATGGAGAAAGTTGTAGGCGCCTATGAGGATTGCCAACTTATCTAAGGTTGTTTATCGAGCTATCACGATGTTAACTGTATGGAAGATCGATCAATTCTGGGATCGATCCACGAATGAGATACAACAATATATGATCTCTTGAGTCGTGTTTTAAAATGCAAGCATAAGCAAGAAAAAGTCACAATAAGTATGAGAATTTTAACATAGATAAACATAAATCCAAACACCTTGATGCCAAGACAATAAGACGACAAACAGAAAGATAAAATTCGATAACAATAATTGCAATACAAACATACACGATGATAATGTTTTCGATTCACTAGAATAAAAAAGTCGCGCCACGTAGTACTTCGAGGTTTGTAGCATTCCGTGCACGCGGGAGAGTCTTCCCATACTATCCTTAAGCTTGAACGCCGCTTGATTTTAGACACCACCACATACCTTCCCAAACCGGTGAGAGTTTGTTCGTTGTGGCCTTTTCCCGCCGAGTCGAGGCTTCGAGAGGTCCCCAACAGATATTGGTCGGGTTTTACCCTTCTGCTGAAACCTCGAGCAATCCTTGTCGATAGGAAGCCATTCTGAGGCGACATGTCGCTCTCTAGAGATCCGGATGGAATCGGCTTATCGCTGCCGGATTAAAGTTATGTTATGGGTTACCATGTCGACCGGAATACCCCAAAACACAGACGGCGCTTTCCAAAGGGTCCTTGATATGCGGTAAGCCCAAAGAACATTGATAGTTCTTGCCCGACGTGGTTCGGGCCGTGTCTTTAGCCCTTTTAGTATTGTCCTATTGGTGACTTGCCGCCCATTTTCCGTGGATGGGATACATGTGGATTAACCGATATGCGCCCCGCGAAAGATGTGAATGTCCTTCCGTGAACGTCATTATCGGTGATGATTTTGCCGGAATGCCAAACGACAAATAATATTTTTCCGCACAAATTGCTTGGCATTTGTTTGGTGATTTTGGCGTCAGCTTCCACCCACTTCGTGAAGTAATCAACGCCAAGATTATGAATTTTCTGCCCGGCAATGGGAAAGGGTCCCATTATATCGATTCCCCATTGAGCAAAGGGCCACGCCTGGATTGTGGTGAGTTCTACAAATGGTGTATGAGTGAGATTGGAATGTAACTGACACTTGTTACACTTCTTTACAAATTCCAATGCGCCTTCTTCATTGTAGGCCAAGAAAACCTTGCCTCATGATTTTGAGAGGGCTTTTCCTCCCAAATGTTCACCACAAATTCTGAATGAACCTCTCGCATTGCGTAAGTTAGCCTCAAGGTGGTAGACTTTAGGGCCCAAAAGGACCGCCAGAGTTCACCGATTATGAAGTTCGGTTTCACGCCTACGGTGGATCGTCATGGCAAGGCCCCGCTTTGAAGAAAGGACATGATCGTCAATCCATGAAGATTCTTTTGGGTCCTCCAGATCACAAGGGCCTTGAATACCGGGAAAGTGGATGTCCCTATGTATTTTCTCTTGAAAAGATCTCTGTCATTGTGTGTGGCTAACTTGGAGAGGGCATCCGCCGCGTGTTCGCTCCCTTAGAATATGAGTTATCGATGGGTCGCAAGAAGTGACTTTGCCAAAAGACTGCATCGAGCAAGTGGATGACTGCATCAAGTCTCCTTCAACTTGTGAGGCCACAAGTGAGTCCGTGTAGATGGCTAAGTTCGACCTCACAAATGGCGAGCCTTAGTCCCCGCTATGAGGGCCTCAGAAGACATTATTGGTGGTCGGAACTTTAGTCAAGTCTCAAAAGTTATTTTACTGGGAGATAAGCAAAATTCTCGCCCCGCACCAGTACCAAGCTCCATCAACATATAATGTCCATTGATTTGTCATGGAGTGATGAATGATCTGCTGTGGTGATGGGATGGTACATTCTACAACGGTCGCCGAGCACTTGTGACTTTATATCGACGGAAGAAAATGGATGTCAAACTCTCCAAGCTCGACCGACCACTTCATCAACCTTCCGGATACATCGCTTTTGAATAGTTCTTAATGGAAGATGAGTGTAGACGTTGATGGTGTGGGCAGTACGGCCGCAATTTTCGCGGCGTAATGCACTATAACGCCTTATCGCTAGTGGATAGCGCCCTTCAGATCGAAAGAATTTTGCCGACATAATAAATGGGTCGTTGTAATGAATTCTCCTCGATCGACGAGCTTACGGCATGAGAAGAAACAAAGAAGATAGATGTACAGCTTCTCTCCTTGGATAGGCTTTGATAGTAGAGGGGGGGAAGCTAAATAGACCCGAAGTTGCTCAAAAGCAGTCTGACATTCATCTGTCCACTGGAATCCATTTCTGCACCCCTTAAGATTTTGAAGAATGGTAGATACTTATCTGGCCAAAGAATCGTGATAAAGCGCAATCTTTCCACCAAACGCTGGACTTCCTTGATCGTTCTTGAGGTGATATGTCCTTGAGTGCTTTTATCTTCTCGGGGTTGGCCTCTATCCCGCGCTGAGTGACCATGAAGCCTAGGAATTTCCCAGAGGAAACTCCAAAAATGCACTTACTTGGGTTGAGCCGCATCTTGTAGTGTCGAAGAATGTCAAAGCACTGTTGCAAATCAGAAATATGATGTGATGTTTCCAAGCTCTTCACCAAAGATATCATCAACATACACCTCCATATTGGCCCTATAAGATCCTTGAAGATCTTATTCATAAGGCGTTGATATGTTGCTCCAAAGATTTTTAGGAATGGCATGACGATAGTAGATCCCCTTATCTGCTTTGGAAGGATGTTGCTTCCTCATCTATTTTGTTCATCCCGATTTGATTGAGAATATGCATCCATGAAGCTCGATCGATGTCGATGTCGCATCAACTAGTTGGTCGATACGAGGAAGGGGAAGCTATCTTTTGGGCATGCACATTAAGGTCGGTATGATGCACATTCTCCAGAACCGTTCTTGACTAACACTACGTTAGCCAACCGTGGGGGGTAGTAGACTTCTCGAATGAATTTGACTTCCGTTTGGTGATTTCTTGTTCTATGACCGCAATCATTCGAAGCGAAGGTTCTTTTCTTCAGTATCACCGGCCAGTAGGTGAGTCAACTTTGAGGAGGCGTAATGACTTCCGTCAATGCCCGTAATATCGATGCGCCCGTGCAAAGATATCTTGATTTTACGCAGAAAATCTACGATTCGATCGAGACAAAGAACGATCCCACCTTCACCTTTCGCGATGGATCAACTTCTGAGATAAGAAGACAAATTACATCTTCAACCGGAGAAGCCCTTTGAGGCATCCTCATCTCGTAGTCAAGTTCTCGATGTTGAGGGTTACCGACGTAAATGGTCGGTTTGCTTGATATAGACGCTTATCTGTTGATTCCCACTTACGCCGATGCCACCGGTGTCGGAATTTCATCTTGAGGTGAGGCAATGATGTGATCGGCCAATATAATCGGAGAGGTCTCCCAAATATTGCATTATACGCTGACTGCACTTGACTACAATAAATCAAGTGGGTTGCGGGAAATTCCCAAGAGTTACGGAAGACGATCGCCCTTCCACTAATACCGGCCGATTATCAAATCCATACGGACCACCGCGGTTGAAGCTTCTCTCTATACCCATGAGGAAAGTGGAGTAAAAAAGAACATCAACCGAACTCCCATTGTCGATCAATATCCTTTAATATTGAAGCACGGATCACCACCTGATGCGACAAGGGGATCTTGATGTGGGATGAAAAGCCCCTCTAGATCTAAATCATCAAAGGTGATAGAATGGTCAACCCGAGACTTCTTCGGCTCTGGCTCTTGAAAGGCGGCAATGAATATTTGGCTAGATAACACTGGCCCTCCTGCAATTGTTTCTATCTCTCCAATCAGCGGTTCCTCAGCCGGTTGCCCCCAACATTTCGGGGTTGGTTTTGTATAAAACGGCCTAGATACCGACGTATTAGTCTTTCAATCTCCTCCTTCGCCAGGTGGCATTCCTCGGTGGTGTGCTCTACGCGTGAAAGTGGCGAATTTCTCTTGATTTCCAATTCCGTGTTTTAAAGGTCGCCACTTGACGCCATCCTCTTCTGAATAGAGGATGTTCGATGACGTGTTGAGAGTCGATATTTTCTCTCCGTCGAGTCATCCGAGGTCGCCGAGGAGGTTTTGGGGAGGTTCGCTTCTTCTTTTTCTGAGATGTTTGAACATCATCTTTGGGAACCTTCTTCCGCTTGCTGCTTGGTGGTTCAAACTGCTGGCCGATGAGCACCGATAGCTTCGACGGAGATTTGTGCCTCTATTCGGTGGACGGTTAGCATAGAATGGACCTGCTCCGCATTAATGATGAATAAGTATCGGCCGAGTCCTCCAGAAGCACGCCTCAAAAGTTCGATCTACTCTGACCGCTCGAGGAGAACCTCTGAGGAAGTATTCTTTGTTCTCCATGGAGAGATGTGATGAATCGATGATTCTCTTGTTCGCGAACCGCTCTACAAAAAATCGAAGCTCTCCAAATGATCGGACGGACCCTTACGAAGTGAATAGAACTGCACGAGCCCGTCCTGAGAGTCGCCGGAATACGACACAAGAGAGTCATTTGCACCGAATGTGCATGATCGCTAAAAGTGATCGATATGCTCGACGGACGGTTGTGCCATCATAAGGGTCCATGCCGGAAGCTTGAATCTGAACGGTATTGCGAGATGATCTCCGAAGGACGAGTTTGGAAGAGGCGGAGAATGGATCATTCGATTGTTTGCGAACTTTTCCGCACTGGCCGTAGTTCATCGCGAGGCGTGACGGAGTTTCACCATACGAAAGCCATTCGTGGTGAGTAGAATCCAGATCCGTAAGTTCAAAGATCCGGATGTGGTGCCAAGGGGTTCTCTACTTGGTCCCATTCCGGTAATCATTCTCGTGAAGAAAATCTGATTATGCCAGGGCCGCGGAACCCGTGGCTCTTCCAGCGTGTTGGAACGCGCGGCCTCTCGCAGAGTCGAAGAATTTCGCTCGGGAATCCTCCATCCTTTGAACGCGATCTTCCAAAGAGGGGCCTGACGGACCCTCACCTAGGGACAGAAGTCTGTTATGTAGATAAGTGTTGGAGACTTGGCGTCCTTGATCCTGAGAATGAGGAGCATTGGAGCGCAAACCCCGTTTACCAACCATAGTGGAGATATAGCAATGGGGGAACTGTTGTTCCCACAGACCAAACTGCTGCGTGCTAGAGTATTTTATTCCGGTAGATGCGAGATCTTCGTCGTAGCCCAAAAAATTATCCAACACAGCGGGGATATGAACACAGGGGTTATACGGGAAAACCCGTTAAGGAAAACCACGGGGCGCCTTGCCGCCTCAGAGAACTTTCACTATGTGTTCAAAGATACGTGTCCTTGCTTCTCGTTAGTTCGAGAAGAAGGTGTTTCAGGAAACAATATTCCGAGTGTAGACAATACACAACTCCAACCCAAGGGAGAAGTTTCCCGAAAAGCAGGAACGGATCTTCTGGGAGCCACCTCTTGATCTTCAGGAGAAAGGAGCGGTAACTGGTCTTTTCTAGTCCTCTGGGGGGCGATCTCCTAGAGCTCGATCTTGACATCTGGTGGTGGCATCTGGTGGATGCTCGTCGGGCCAAGGTTGACCGGAGGTTCTCGAGCTCTCGGTCTTCAAATCGATTCGGTCCTCTAAGGTGAGAATGAAGCTCTATTTATAGATTTTGGGAGTGGCGTGCCTTGTAAATTCGTGGAAAACTCCAACCACTCCCATAACCACTCCGATCGGACGGCCCAGTGCGATCCCCTCGATCAGACGGTGTATTTTGATGATCTGGGTGCCTTAATGATGTCGTAATTGGGTGATCTTGGATTCGTTGGATTCGTCTTGACGAGCCGCTCGATCTGACCATAAATATGTCGCTTTGGTGACCATTTGGCGGATCGGATCCATTTTCATACTCGATAGCTTGATCCGACGATTCGACGGATCGACTATGCTTGATGTTGCTATGTTCGCCTCATCGAGACGGCCGCTTGACCGTAAGCTTGCTGAAATCGGTGATTAGATCAAGCATTTAAAAATGCCTTGAGATGCTTGATCGATTAATTTTTCGAGGACGATCAATAATGATACTATTAATGTTAATCTCAAAGTCTACAATCATCAAAATGAAAAATAGTTACAGGATCATTATGAAACTTTTAAGTAGCATATTTAAATTTAAAATTTGCATCTAACATATTAATTATATTTAGTTGGCTATGTAAGTTTAATTTTGTATTTACATGCATAATTCTATCAATCTATTACTAGGTTTGTTATCTTATTATTCTAACTCAAATATATATTAAAGCTTGTTTGGGTTACTTGCTTTCTAATTTTCTACAATATCTAGGTATGCAACCATTCCCATTCTTGTGTGCCTTCTGTTTTTTATATGGAAGTAGCTCCACCTTTGCTTGCCTTTCTTGCAATTGGAGCTTCCACATGCCTTGTAATAGATATCGCTAAGTTGTAAGACTTATGGTAAGCTACAACTTGGGTCAACTTGGGTGGCTAACTCACAATTTCTTCCTTGTAATCACCAAAATTTTCCTTATTTTTCCATTTTATTTATTTAGATCTATGACTAAAATTTCCCACGATAAGCCTCACAATTAAATACCTCATACTCACAGGAAAGTACTTTTAATTCATTATGATAGAATAAACTTTAGGTTTAACATTAGAGTTTCCATTAGATTGATAAAAAAATATTAGGAGAATAAAAGTAAACTCAATCGAGATCTCAAAGTTCTATCATCCAAAGAATACTAGTGATACTAGTCTACCAACATTAAAGGGTTATAATTTATGGCATCCAGGGAATCTTATTAGCAATCATAGAAGTCTCCTCCAAGGTGTCCAAGACAGGCCGAGTTAAATACAAAAGAATTTTAGAATTAATTGATAACATTATTAGCATAAGAGTTAGCCCAAGTTGGTTTTAAGGTTAACAACTATTGGAGGACCTGAATTTAATTAGGGTGGCATGGAACTAACAACTCAACCAGTGGAGTTGCTAAGAAGATCGAACCTTAAAACTTAGCATTATGCATATGCTCAAATATACCTTCTTCTTTCTAAGATCATCCATATTACTGCCTCCTTCGATCAGCACATGTAAGATGGAGTGCGCTTCTTCCTCCAAATCCTCTCTCTCTCTCTCTCTCTCTCTCTCATGTGTTGGGAGTTCAGTTTGTAAAGATTGAAGTCGATGCCCCTTCAATTACTATGCCAACCGACACACATCGGTTCAAAAATAAAATAAATAATTTTTCTTTTTTTTTTTTCTGGTTATTACAAATACCTTACCTTAATCATCACAAAACACAAGCCCAAAGGTGTGCATTGGTTAAAACAACTCAAATTTTCATGGTTTTAATGATAACAATACATCGCTTCAATTGTATAGAAGGCTACAAGTAGATACAAATTGACCTTCCAACTAATAGTATTTCCAAACACCTTAAAAACATATTATAAGATCTTCAAGTAACAAAACATCTTGTAAAATTTGAAATATACATACCCTATAATCACTTCATATACTCAACCATAAGGTTATGAGTGCATAAGCACCTTAGTACCCATTTTATAACTTTCCAATGATGAATTTCTAGATCAATCATGAACCTGCTTATAACACTAGTGAATAAGCGAATAGGCTACAACAAAATATGAGTATCAAGACATTACCCACAACATTTTGGTAGGAGATTTTCATATATGATTTTGCAACATTTTCATTTGGTGCTTGATTATTTGTTCAACCTAAACTGTTTTCTTGGAGGTATAAAATTAGATTTAGAAGTTATCTCATAATTGCTAAAATCTTTTGATGTATGTATCTTAGATAAGAACAATTCTTTCCTTTATTTTTTTTAATCTCCATTCTAAAACATTCTTAGTAAACTGATATGCTTCCTTTCATACTACACCTTGAGCAAAGATTAAAATCTTGTGATTTCTTATGAGATAGTACTTGCAACTAACCTATCATCAATATATAAAGTAAAAAATAGATATTGCTATAGACCTTAATTGAGTTCAAATATATAAAATAATCATAATTGCTACAAGTGAAGTCGATATGTGTTATACTCATCAAATCTTTTATATCACAATCTTCAATATTGTTTCCACCCATACAAAATATTTTCAACAAACATAACTAATTTTCAATTTTATTTCAGCAAACTCTTCAAGTCAATATATGAGTGTCATTTAGTTCAATTGGCAAGAGCATTAGAAGTTGTTGCCAAAGTCTAAAGTTTGAATCCTATTTGAAGTCCAACCTTATGGACTTGGGTGGGCCAAAAAAAACTCTTTAGGTTGATTCATGTAGATAATTTACTCTAATTCTCTATGTTAGAATACAATTTTAACATCCATCTGATCAAGATGCATAACAAATTGTATAACCATGGCAAGAACATATATATCTATATATGTGTATGTTTTATAGGTACAGAGAACATTTCATTATCACTTACACCCTTTTCTTATATAAATTTTTTTGCTATAAGCCTAGCTTTAAATCTTAGCTCTTCTACTCCTAGAATTCCATCCATCTTCTTGTGCAACCATTTGTAGCTAACAATCTTCTTGTTTATTTGCTTGTCTGCCAACTCCACATGTATTTCTTCTTAACAGATCATTACTTACATCCATGGCTTGCTAGTATTTATTTTTTTCTGCACTTTTCATGGCTTCTTTAAAGAATGCAGTTGACTTAATTCATCAATTGATATAAAACTAGACACAAACACAAAAAAAAGATGGTTGCTTGCCCATCTTTATAGTGCTTGAACCATACGCCTAAGTATATCCTTGTCAAACCAAATGTTCTTTACATATCTTCAATGGTTTTGTTGTGCTCTTCAAGTGCCCCAATTAATTCTTGATCATTGCTTTCAGAAATTTCAAGATTCTTGGCTACTCAACAATCTTCCTTTGAGCTATAGTTCTTAAAACTAATTCTATCATTTTTTGTTCATTAAAAG
The DNA here is from genome assembly GCA_021442155.1 of Cymbidium sinense. Classification (NCBI taxonomy): domain Eukaryota; kingdom Viridiplantae; phylum Streptophyta; class Magnoliopsida; order Asparagales; family Orchidaceae; genus Cymbidium; species Cymbidium sinense. Next base: position 42,225,843 of record CM038215.1, read on the forward strand.
TATGATAGTGTTGTCAAATATGTAGGATGGCATAATTCCAAACACCATAACTTCTACCCTATTACATTCTCGGATATCCAATAAAATATATTTCAAGCTCATTGGTTCTAAGTTTTTTATACTTAATGTGAATAAATGTAATATAGCTAAATAATTTAGCTTATTATAGTCAATTATCTACTCCACCTTCTAAGTGGGGCCTTGAACCCAATAGTTAATATAAGAAACCTATTTATCAAATAGGTATCAATTGCTTTTGCCTAGCATGAGTTTGGCATGCCTACATTGTTTAACATGCATCTTGCCCTTTTAAGAATGGTCCTTTTGTACATTCAGCTAGTTTAGAATAATAATTGCTTCATCTTCATCTTCTATTCTAACAAGTATTCTTTTTAAGTCGAGAATTATATGATTAAAGTCAATAGTTTTGAAACATCCATTTGCAATGTATACAATTGTCTTGAGATGTAAATGATTGGTTAAAGAATTATTGAGATGCAAGGAATTTGACATTCTCTATATGTCAAATGGTTGTTCTGTCATTATCGAAGCATCTCATGTCCAAGACTTCATAAAATTATATCGAGCATTGTTCAGCACCTCTCCATATAATCTTTATTCTACTTTTCAGATTCACTCCTTTGATAGAGCCATATCAAAACTTTTGTGAACCAGCAGTGCCTTCATTTTCAGCCTAAATGTTGAAATAATTGAGATCGCTAAACTTTTCAATCTCAATATTGGCCATCAACATCTTGTTTAGCTTCGTTCCTTCTTGATCTTCTTGATCTTCTTGATCAAGTTTTGATGACACTTGTTGATCTCAATCGCGATTATCTAATCCCCTAGATTAACTACAAGAAAACTAACTTCCAACACTAATTCCTCTATTCCACACCGGGAGAAAACCCTCCCATGTTTTTCTACAATACCATCAATACCTTCACCAATCCCTGTTGTCTATTTGCTAGAGCTATTCCCTTGCCTTGGTGCTTAGACTCTTTGCCTCCTATAGTTCTATTAGAGAAGACATCCCCAGGGGATTCCATGTCTTTGGTCTCAACGAGAGCACCAATGTTACGAACTATTTTCTGGATTTAGGTCTGTACAGTGATGATTGGGTCTGTTTGGGTGTAAATTTGAGCTTGATTCACCTCTGAGTTGACTCAGTTTGAGTGTTGGAACCCGGCTTCCTTCTGATCCGTTGGATCTGTGCCTTTTTAACGCGGTCGTTGGATGCTAACCCTCGGATTGAGTTCTTTTTAGATTGAATCTTACGCCGTTGGATTGCCTTGTTGTCGATCCGCCTTGGACTGCTTTCTTGATCAGCGGTGGTTGATTGCTTCTGAATTAATGGATTACGTGTGTCTGTTTACAGCTTGATGGGACATGAATCGGTCCCTTGTGGAATTTACGCTTGTCGCGTAGGATGCAATTTTGAAATAACCTAACCTTTCATTTGCTTCGTTTCTTTGTTTCAATGAGCTCCCGAGAAGAAGGGTGGCTGCGGCTGGGATCGGAGGAGAAACGGCAGTCTCTCCGGTGGAAGCGGTGGTTTCCGGTGAGGAAAACCTAGAAGAAGAGTGCAGGAAGAAGAGACGAAGGAGAGAGAGACTGAAAGCTAAGTTTCTTTTCTGTAAATTCTTGATTCTCCCCACGGGTTGTCTGTCTTCCTCTATTTATAGTTCTCGCCTCAGCTCTTCTAGAATGTTCATCTGCTATGCCTAGATCTGTTATTTCACTAAGTGGATCCAGCGTTCTTTTTATTGAGTTGTTATTTTACATTTATAATGTCATTGATCTTGCTTCTTTACATTGGGATGGAGCGTTGGAGCGATTAACTCTTCTTGGATTTTCTTTGTTCTTTTTGGCGGTTGAATGTTGCTTCTTTACTTTCGGGAAGGTGGAAGTAGTTTACATTGATTTAGTTTAAGCTGGCTTGTTTACATTTGTTCTTTGGTTCTGGACTGTTTCATACTCATTGTATTTACATTATGTAATATTTGAAGTTTGTTTCATGCTCTGGTTTAGTAATCTTGTAATAATTTCTTCTATTATCGGTGGTCTCTGTAGATTGATATTCTGTATTATTTGTGGCTGTATTTGGCCTTGGAGGAATTTGGTTCATAACATTCTTGTTGGTCGTCACAGCAATGGCACAAAGAGATTCCCTCCCTATTCACCGCATGTTCTTGTTATTCTAGAGATGGGCTCCCACATTCCTCCACCTTATACACAACTCTTGGCTAGAATCATCCACAACAAGAAAAAGGAAAGAAGGGAAAAAAAAAGCGAGAATAGGGAAGGAAGATATGAGAGGAGAAGAAATGAAGAATTGTTTTATAAGTGGTGAGGGGGAATTTATAGTCACACTTCAATGCGATTATGTGACCTTAAAATTAGACAAATAACCACCAAAAAAAAAAAAGTAATAACAACTCTTACAAACAAAATTATGAATAAAGGACCAAAACAACAATATCATCATCTATCGATACACACACATACTTTTTTTTATCGATGTACTTGCATGAATATAGACAGTAGTCATGGTGGCAAGTCTATTTATGCATATATGTCTTTTATAATATTCCTCATTGTTGATGTGATTTTGAGAAGGTTCACTTTTGTTTGCAAGCGGCACAACAAATTTAGAATCCTCCTTAGTCATACTAAAAATTGTTGACTCCTTCATAAATTTTATATGAATCTTCTTAGATATGCTAGCCTACCTTGAAAAGATTAAACTATATAAAACTTTATAAGGTAGATGGCTTTAATTTTCACAAAATCAATTTCAATTCCTTGGTGTCTTATGAAATCTACAAGCTTTCCGAAGTCACCCCGATGTGTTAACCTCATTTTTGAAATGAGATTTGCATAGCTTAAATCAAAAGTTCTTTTAAATAAAATGATAATTCAAGTGATTTAATAACTCAATTACAACTTGTCAAAATTAAATTGAATTAAATCTCATTAAGACAAAAAAAAACACAATGAAAATAGAGCTTAATCAAATAATCCTTAATAATCTTAATGAAGTATTCAAATCAAATACAATATTAATCAAGTCTAAACTAAATTTGAATAATTCATTCATCCAAATTAATGACTCAAACAATGGAATTCAAATTTGGATGATTTGCTTGCTTTAAAAGAATTTTAATGAAATGCCTAACAAAAATTCAAATTTGAATAGGTGATTTCCAAAACCTGAAAGGAAGAGTTTAAATTGAGTTTCAATAAACCCATGTCTCATTAAGAATATCCTGAATATATGGTAATTGGTTTGCTCAGATTGGATCTATGGCAGTGTATGAGATGAAATGCTGGAGTATGTGGAAATTTTTGCAGAGAGTTTTCTATCCCCAATCCAAGAGAACTCTGACATTCTTGGTTTTCCCCAAACTTTCCTGAGCGAGAATGAACCCTTCCTTCCCTTCCTAGCAACTCTAAACCTGAATTCGATCAAGCCCCATTCAACTCGCCTCTGCCTTAATCACTTCTCAGGTGAAGTTGCGGTCAACAGCGAATTTGTTCATCCTGTCCAGTCGAAGCTCGTGAGCAGGTTGAAGCAAGTTGATTCTTCCTGGATTGAGTTACCTTTTTTAACTTTAGTTCAGCCTTAGGTTCTGGGACTTTGTGAAGTGAATGATAATGCCATTAGAATCAAGCCGCATAAGCATGGCTCTCTTCAGCAATTTATTTTACAAAACTTTTCATGGAGCACAACATTTCAAGAGTAAGAATTTTTATTGCAAATGCTTTAAATTCAAGTGCGTCATCTCAAAATTGTGGCCACCAAAGCTCTACAAATAAATGAAATAAAGATTATAAGTTAATGTAAATATGTATATTTAAAAGTATAACTAAATGTAAATTTAACAGGAAAATGTGTCTTATAGCATGCTTGATACATTCCTTTCTTTAAATGAAAATCTTTAAGTTGATCATTAGCTTTAAGATGAGAGATCAAATGCCCGTCTGCTATGTTTCATATAAACAAAAGCTTATTTCCTCATTGCTAAGTGTTGGATAATTTGATATACGTTTCAAAGAAGTTAACTAAAATTAAACAATCTGAGAAGATAAGCTCTTCTAGCTGAGTATTTTTAATGCCACTCCCTTGTGCATGATCTCTATATTATGATTAACTCACACGAGGCAGTGAGGTGCAAGCACTAAATTCAAACTTAAGTTTTCATTCTGACTTAATTATCAACCTACTTAATGGACAAAGCAGACCATGACATTCCTTAATTTTATGCAGAATAAAAAAAACATAAAACATCAAAGTGCAAAGTAATTTGATACTTGGAATTAGTTTGGCACTTCCCTTCAATATTCCACACACCCAGTGCCAGGACATATAATTTCTATGATGAGTAATTTAGCGCTGGCACAGCAAATATAAGTTGTGATCAAGTTGCCTCCATGTATTTTAAAGATGCTAAATTCATTCAAAGAAACAAAAGCATAAATAAGACTACAAACATTTACCCCTTCCAGAACCACACATTAGTGGGATATAGAAGCTGGTGACATTAAAATCCTTCCATGAGGAAAAAATCAACATATTAGCTGTAAGCAATTTGATATACGCTTTAACAAGACTCATATTAAACCAAGGGGATTCGTTATTTACTTAATAAGCTCAATACTGTTTTATCAAAGATGTCTCTACCAACTAAAGCATAGAAATGGGATGCAAGCAAAAGAATATGCCAACTTCCATGCTACAGCCAAATCACTTTTTTGAAGAAGGGATGGGCATGGGGTACTGGCCGGTATGGTACCTATCAAAACCAACTGACTGAGAAAGCACATCCCAGTAGGCATACCAAAGCTAAGCCCTTCTTGTTGCAAGGATTTATAGAGTTGGGGGCGTAGAATGGTATTTAAATACATAAGAATCACTGGTGTATTTAGTTCACCGTGAATCCTAAAATCCATCATTTCCTATACAAAATAGAATTAAGAGAACAATATCAAGTAGAAAATACAAGAATGGAGAACATTTTTATAGAAAATATAAGAATGGAGATAACTTTCAAGAATTTTTCTTGCATTCACTTTTTACAAGAAGAGAGGTATATATACATCTCTAAGAGACATTATAAAATAGGAATAAATCAAAAAAATATAGGAAAAATAAAAAGGAGTTAGATGCCCAATAGGGAGGCACACAGATTACAATTTGAGGGCCATAAAATATTTGACCCAATGATACAAGATGTTGATTTGTATGCAATAGACTCTTGTATATAATTGGAGGATGAGTGAGCTCCACCGCAAGGGAGAGAAAGAGAGGTGCAGCATTGTAGTCATGATACTGCAGTGCACTACAATACCTATAGTATCGCGCTAGAGTTATCAAAAAATTCAATACTCATTCACATATTAGATGGAAGAGATCTACCATTACAAGTTTGTCTATGGTATGTTTGAATGCCGGGCTACATAATCAATTGATAAATATCTCAGCTAATTGATTCCTCATAGGCACATATGAAGTGTAAATTAGCCTACTATCTCATTTCACTTTTATGGGGTGCTATCAACCTCAATATGCTTGGTAAAATCATGTTGTACTTAATTTTATACAACGTTGACGATCAAGTTATTATCACAATATATTTTCATAAGTTCTTTCCGCTTATTATTAAACTTTTTAGTATGATTTTTGATCCATAAAAGCTCATATTTCCCTTAGGCAATGGCTTTGAACTCCGCTTCAGCACTTAATTTTGAAATCACAAATTATTTTTTGGTCCTCTAAATTATGAGATTTCCTCCTAAGAATATACAATATCATGAAGTGGATCTTCTATCCACCGGTGATCCAGCATAATCTACATTTATGTATCCTTCAATTGATAGGATATCATTCTTTTTGTATAGAATTCCTTTTCTTGGGCATAATTTAATATATTAAAAAATTCGATATAAGTGGCTTGCAGATGCAACTTTTTGTGTTTGTGCATAAATTGACCAACTAGACTTTAGTGTGAATGCAATGTCAAGATAAGTGTGAATAAATAGATTAATTTTCAGATTAACAATTAATATTGTCTTAGCATCTACATCAATTCTTTCATCAAGATATAATTTTTGTCCTAGTTCAGTTGGAGTTTCACATTGCTTTCTATTATCTTATTTTCTTTTAGTAGGTCCATAATATGTTATTGTTGGGAGAGAAATAACTTTGTTTCGATTGAGCCACTTCTAAGCCCAAAAAATATATGACTTTTCCTAATTCTTTAAATTCAAATACTTCAAGTTTTTTTTAGAGCTTCCTATTCCTACTTATCATCTCCTATAACAATCATATCATCAACAAATACAATAAGGATTGATTTCATAACTATTGTGTTTAGAGTCTATATAGTTGCATTTCATTCCTAAGCTTCAAATATAATAATTTCATTTATTGATTTTCAAATTAATTGTTCTTATAAAACTTTCAACTTAATTATCATTTATTTAATAATTTTGATATAATTAAAACATATGCTGTGTAATGAAACAATTATGTAAAAATTTGTATAGTAAAATGGATTTTAGGGTTTTCAATTTTTGAAACTAAAGAATTATATATATATATATAAATGCATTACCCCAATTTATTAAAATCAAGAGAAATTAAAGATACCTCTCGGTTCTGCCCTAGACCCTTTTCCTCCCGTCACTCGTCCATAGCGCACGCCCAACCCTCCTTCTTCTTTCTGGTTACAAGCGCACGGAGCCATCTCTCCTCCGCGTGCAGTGCTATCCTCCCGGTCAACTCCCCTCTTCCTCGAGCACATTCACGGAAGGCTACAAGCTTTGACATCGACGAAAGCTTACGGTGGCTCGGCATCAGTGTCTCACTCGCTAGGGAACGTACCAAAGGAAGTCGTCTTCCCCCTCCCCCGTTGCGACAGTTTCTCTCTCTTTTTTTTTTGTCTTCTTTTTTTTCAGTTTGAATTTTCCGGTTGTTATACCTCGTAGGTTTTAATTAGCACCAAAACCATTTGTTGGTTGAAAGACATTAGTTGAGTTCAAGTTTGATAGGTCAGGACTTAATTCCTTTAGATTTAACCAAAATTTTGGGTAAATAATAGTATTGTCGAATCACATAAAGAAACAATAAAGCAAACTTATTCACTCAAAGAACTATTGCAACAAAGACTTTAAATACCAACGTGAAAAGCAAAATCATAGAACATAATACAAGTGTTCCATTAGGCTGCACTGCTCTTCAAGTTGCTATAGTGGTGTTGATGATAACTAGACTTCAGTAGACTAAATTTCTACAGAAAAAGAGGCTTGCCAATCAATTTATGCATAGAAACTGCAAGAATGGTGTATCTGGCAGCAAGAAACCAGACAAAATGAACCATAATAGCCTAGCCCAAGCTAACCTACCAAATACATCCCATCACACCCAAATGACTTCCTAATGGGAAGGTCTCTGCAGCCCTGAGCAGGTTTAGATAAACTGGATGCTATTTTCTGAATGGATTATTACTTGTTGGTAGCCGCCAGAAAATAGATCTAAATTATCTTGTTAGCGGGATGGCAGCTTTTTCATAGGTGTCATGACACCACGGGATCATATTCATAGTAAATAAGAGTTGAATAAGTGAGACTTTCTATAACCTTGCAACCAGAAGCAGACCATAGAAAATAAGAGCAAAGATAGTTTAGGGTTATCATTCCTGACCTTGTAGTCAAGTATCACTACGATCATATAAAGAAAATACAGTTTAATTCTGAACATGTTGCTTGTATATTTCGTCATTAACTTAGCGGATAATATCAAATGGTGAAGCATACCACTTCCCTTAACTTCAAATAGAACTAGTAAATGCATTTACTGAATAATTATCAAATATCCATCTACACATGGATGGCCAATTACAAACTTCAAAAAAGTTAACTTTTATATTAGATGTATGGTCACAGTTAATATACAGAATGACCATTCATGCATTCGGTAATTCAAATGATCATATAGGTGAGAGAGTACAACCAAAAGGTATTATATTAAACATCACAAGATAAAGTTTTTCTAACTGCACATGCAATTCTAATATTTCCAAGAAAAATAGTTCTGCAAGCAAGTATTCAAACATTCCTTTTTTGCTTCAATGAACAACATTTCCATGAAAAAAAATAATAACATACATAATAACCATTTCTATAAACGGAAGTAAATATGTATTCATTTAGATTTCAGAATTTTCTTGAAAATGTAGAGCTTTCATGAAACATAATTCATACCAGGCAGCAGCGAGGCGAAAGCACTAAATCCAAAATTAAGTCTTTACTATAACTTAATTACCTACCTACTTAATGGTCAAAGCTGTCACGACCCGGCCCAAAAACATGAAACATCAAGGCGGGAACGGACGGTCGGACGGATGAAAGAAAACATTACTTAGCATCACCAATAGAAATAAAAACTATATAATATTTTTCCAAGTCATATAAGAGTCACTATAATTCCAAACCATAATTAACAAATTTGTCCACACATATAATATATCCACCAACATAAATCATATAAAATACAGTCTAAAACATAAACTAACATAATATCTATCTCTTGAAGTTCCTCTACGACGGTAAACATAATCCTCCCTTCTATCCTCCATCTAGGTAGGAAGATTACCTAAAAAAATATAAATAATTTGCCATTGAATAAAATTTTTCTGGGGAAATTATGCTTTTATACTATCGTAAAATAAGAAAATAGAATTAATATGCATTACATGTTTTACTATAAATAAAAACATAAACTTTAAGTAACATACGATTCAACAATCCAACATATAAGAAGTATATGCAAGTGAATATTTCTTATGGACTTTCTTTTCAAATTTATCAACTGTTTCAGGAGTCACAGTCTAAAACATTTTCCATAAAAAATATTTTTCATAAGAAACATTTTTCATAACTCATCCAAAGAATAAATAATTATTTATATTTACCTTTTTCGTGCACGAATACATTGCATCCCCAACCAGTACCATAAAAGAGTGAACTCCACTTTCAGGCATACAAATTCATAACATAGAATTTATAAAGCTATCCATATCAATTCAAAACAGTAAATCAGTTATTTCTGTGCAATGACATAAGTAACAACATGATCTAACATTCAAGTTGTTCATTCAATATGAATAAACTGAGAAAATAAATCACACTTTGAAGTATAGAGGCAATTCATAACAATGAACAAATGCATTCCATCACATAAAAAATAAGTAGCTTTTATCAAAATGTAACATAATTACCCACTTTAGTATGAAGCTTGTGCTTAAATCTCCTTTCTTTTAAAACTTCTTTTTCTAATTTGAGTACCTATAGAATAAATATTTTGATTTGATCAATATTTGAAAACAAATTTATTTCTTTTTATTAATTTCTTATCTATGATATTTGTGTATGTCTTTTAATATTTAATGCTCACATTCATCAAAATTTCATTATTTATTTTTTAAAATCAAGTTAACTTTGTAATAAATAATAATATTGATCATCATATTTAATTGATTTAACTATTAGTTTATATAACATACACAATATCTTCTATTTATTTTTAATTAGTACATCCCTCTTTAAATTTTATTTAAAGATTTTATTAATTCTTTTCATTTAACATTTACTTAGTTTAATATATAATATTTATACATATATATATATATATATATATATATATATATATATATATATATATATATATATATATATATATATATATATATATATATATAATGTATAAGACTCTTTAAATCCTATTATTTTTTCTTAAAAGATATGTTAATTAGTATAGATAAACTAAATTTTAAGTTCCATTGATAATTATTCTTACTAATCTAACATAAATTCTAATTTTTTAATTAGAGGTTGTGAAAATTCACATTAATTATGTTTTCCTGAATTTTGCAATTATAAATCTATATCATTGTATTTCCATTAAATTTAAGATAAAATTTTACATGGAAAATCAAACTTATAATTTCAATAAGTAAATTTTGTCACCTTTTGCTTCTTCTTATAGTAAAGTAAAATACATTTGAAATATATATATTAAAATATAAATTTCATTATAAATTTATAAGATAAATCAAATAAAATATTTTTATTTAAATTCTTTGCTAAACTTATAACATCCTAAATCATAATTGATGTAATAATAAAATCAATTTTTCACTTTAAATAAATATACATATAATTATTATACCTCCTTCCCTCCTTTCTCTCAATCGGTTTCCTAAAACCCAAAAGCTCGTTGGCTTCCTACTATCACGCCGCTCGTCGCTCCTTTCTTCCTTGGTAGCCATGAGATTCAAGAGAGGGCCGATGGTGGTTCAATGGCTTAGTGTCCGCGGCTATAAAGCTGTATCATGTGGCTAGGGCACGCACGAAAGGTTTCTTCCTCTCTCTCTCTCTCTCTCTCTCTCTCTCTCTCTCTCTCTCTCTCTCTCTCTCTCTCTTTGGGAGTTCGGTTGGAAATATGTTTTCTTTTTTTATTTATATTTTAGTTTCCAGTTATTACAAAAGTAAATCATGACATTCTTTAATTTTTATGTAGAATAGAAAAGCATCGAACATCAGAGTGCAAAGTAATTTGATACTTGGAATTAGTTTGGCCCCTCCCTTCAATATTCCACACACCCTGTGCTAGGACCTATGATTTCTATGATGAGTGATTTTGCGCCATCATAGCAAATATAAGCTGTGATCAAGTTGCCTCCATGTATTTTAAAGATGTTTCGTTCAAAGAAACAAAAGCAGCAATAAGGCTACAAACATTTACCTTTGAACCACGCATTAGTGGGATATATAGAATTGTGACATTACCATGAGGAGAAAAGCAACATATTAGCTGGAAGCAATGTGATATAAGCTTTAACAAGACTCATATTAAACCAAGGGGATTTGTTCTTTCCTTAATAAGCTCAATCTTGTTTTATCAAAGATGTCTTTACCAACTAAGGCATAGAAATGGGATGCTAGCAAAAGAATATGCCGACTTCCATGCTACAAAATCACTTTCTTGAAGAAGGGATGGGCATGATGGGTCGGTATGTTACCTATCAAAACTAACTGAGAAAGCTCAGTCCAGTAGGCATACCAAAGCTAAGCCATTCTTGTTGCAAGGATTTATAGAGTTGGGGGCGTAAATGGTATTTAAATGTCTAAGAATCACAGGTGTGTATTTAGTTCACCATGAATCCTAAAATCCATCATTACCTATACAAATAGAATAAGAGAGCAAAATCAGAGTAGAAAATAGAAGAATGGAGAAAATCTTTATAGAAAATAAAAGAATGGAGAAAACTTTCAAGAATTTTTTCTTGCATTCACTTTTTACAAGAAGGGATATATATATATATATATATATATATATATATATATATATATCTAGAGACATTATAAATAAATCAAAAAAAATATAGGAAAAATAAAAAGGGGTTAGATGCCAAATAGGGAGGCACACATATTATAATTTGAGGGCCATAAAATAATTGACCCAATGATACAAGGTGTTGATTTGTTTGCAATAAACTCTTGTATATGTTTGGAGGATGAGTGAGCACCACCGCAAGGGAGAGAAAGAGAGGTGCAACATTGTAGTCATGGTACTGCAGCGTACTACAATACCTATAGTATTGCGCTACAACTACCAAAAAATTCAATACTCATTCTCATATTAGATGGTAGAGATCTACCATTACAAGTTTATCTATGGTATTTTGAATGCGTGCATAACCATTTGATAAATATCTCATTAATTGATTCCTCATAGGCACATATGAAGTGCAAATTAGCCTACTTTCTAGTTTCACTTTTATGAAGTGTTATCAAGCTCAAAATGTTTGGTACAACAAGTTGTACTAAATTGTATACAATGTTGACGATCATAATTATCGTATATTTTCATAAGTTCTTTTCTCTTAATTTTTAAATTTTCTAGTATGACTTTGATCCATAAAATCTCACATTTCCCTTTGGCAATGGCTTTGAACTCGATTTCAGCACTTAATCTTAAAATCGCAAGTTGTTTTTTGGTCCACTAAATTATGAGATTTCCTCCTAAGAATATACAATACCATGAAGCAGATCTTCTATCCACCGGTGATCCAGCATTATCTGATTTTTACATCCTTCAATTTATAGGATATCATTCTTTTTGTCTAGAATTCCATTTTCTAGGCATACTTTAAGATATTAAAGAATTCTGTAAGTAGCTTGCAGATGCAACTTTTTGAGCTTGTACATAAATTGATCAACTAGACTTTAATGTGAATGTAATGTCATGATAAGTGTGAAAAATAGATTAGTTTTCATATTAACCTTAAATATTGTCTTAGCATGTACATCAATTCTTTCATCAAGATCTAATTTTGTCCCGGTTCAATTGGAGTTTCACATTGCTTTCTATTATCTTAGTTTCTTTTAATAAGTCCATAATATATTATTATTGGGAGAGAAATAACTTTGTTTCAATTGAGCCACTTCAAAACCCAAAAAATACATGAGTTTTCCTAATTTTTTAAATTCAAATAATTCAACGAGCCTTTTTTAGAACTTCCTATTCTCACTTATCATCTAGTATAACAATCATATCATCAACAAATACAATAACAACTGAAACTTTATCGTCATGAGAGTGCTTTATGAAAAGAGTATGACATCTTTGGCATGGTTTGTGTCTAGCTCTCACCATAGTTTCTGTAAATTTGTTGAACCAAGCTCTTCGTGATTGTTTCAATCAGATAGAGCTTTTTTTCAATCTGCATAATCGATTCTTTTGAAGGAGCCTTACCTTAATGATGAATTCCATATAGAACTCTTCTTCAGCATCCCATGGAAAAAAATATTTTTACATATTATTATATATACCACTCATGATTTGTTACAAGGGATATTAAAATGTGAATAGTGTTCATTTTTGCAACAAGAGAAAATGCTTCTTAATAGTCAATTCCATAAGATTGAATATATTATTTTGCTACCAATCTTATTTTATATCATTCAAGACCCCCATCTACTTTATATTTCACAGTGAATATCTATTTACATCCAACTATCTTCTTTTCTTTTGGTATTTCAATGATCTCTCATGCATGATCTTTTAAGCATATATCTCATCACTGTAGCCTCCTTCAAATTCTTATTTTTAAGTGCCTCAAGTAGAGTTTATGGAATAAAAATTAATATTAATGTTGGTTAGAAGACTCTAAAAGTAGAAAAATTTATGAAATAAATATAGAGATAGGATATTAATGAGTATAATGGCTAGTAGTCAGATGCACTGACACTTCAAAAAATAAGTATGCAATGAATTGGGTTCAACACGCAACACGTGCACTACCAAAAAAAATATTAAAATTAAAAGGACACGATGTCCTAAAAAAGTGAATTAATTTTATATATATAATATTTTTAAATATAATTTGTCATATTTTAAGTTATCATAAAGGGTTTTAAGCTCGAGAATATGATTTGGGTGAGAAAGAGGAGATAATATATATATATATATATATATATATATATATATATATATATTTTATATATATATATATATATATATATATATATATATATCAGCTCAAACGAAAATCAAATAAATTAAGATGATATAAAAGATGTGATCTTAGTTTAATGTTAAAGAAGACATTCGAAGAAACATAAAATAAGAAAAAAAAATGGAAAAAAAAATATGGATCTCCAATGGTCATTAAATTTAGTTATGGTTCACCATCAACTAGGTGTCGAAAGCTGATGGAAGGAGGAAGAATATAAGGAAATGTTCAAAATTCAGTTAACGTAACTGAATCATAATATTTTGATATGTTAGATCGGAAAGATAACAGACTTATATTAAAGTTTTGCTCGTAAAAGATAACAGACTTATATCCAAACCTCAATTTAGATTGAAACAAAAATAGAAAAAAAACCAATTTGGGTAAAGAATTCAAGTTTTGAACAAGACAATTAAGATTTATTACAAAAATCACAACTAAAAGATTTCATTTTGTAATTTAATTTAACAAAATAAAATTCTTATCTTAAATAACATTAAAGAAGATGAATCAGATGAGACCCAGTGGTAGCTCTCTTCAGTTTCTCACCAACTATGTGTATCCATGTTGTCCAACTTAATTTGTTGAAGCACCATTTCTCTCCTCGGAATCCAAACATATTCACACAAATGGAAAAATTCCAAAAACTCAACAGCAACATTGTCCCACCAGATTCATGAAAAATCTGTCTTCTAAGTTCTGAAATAGCAACACTTTCCTCATCTAAAAACCCAATCTCCATAAAGATCAAACAACACAAACCCTTTCGAAATAAAAGCATGGATTTGATCACAAAGATTTCTCCTTTAGGTTGAAACCCATCAGATCAATACGAAAAAGATTGCACCATGCAAATAAAACTGGAAAAAAAAGAGAGATATAGATATATAAAATGAACTTGATAGTTATAAGTAGACAAAAGATATTTTCTTTCAGTGACACCGTACTGCAGTTACCATAATTTCTCTACCAAACAATAATAAAAGAGAGATTTAATGGATTCATGTAAACAAAGCAAGAGTTTCCGATATTTGAACGTGAAAGAGGCAAAGGTAGAAGAGGGGAAAAGAGACCTGAAGCAACCAAAAAGTAACTGCAGAAAATACTAAATAAAAACGACACAAGAGATCTACGTCCTGTCTTAAAACTTCCATTTTTATGTAGAAAGCGAACAAACAAAGTTAGATACATAGAGAGAGTACCCAGCACTGCCGAACTCATAGAGCTTGCCTCGACTTGAGAAGATGATTAGGGCTACCTCTGCGTCACAGAGAACAGAAAGTTCATAAGACTTCTTGAGGAGGCCATTTCTACGCTTGGAGAAGGTCACCTGCCGATTGATCTTGTTCTCAATCCTCTTGAGCTCAACTCTTCCTCTCCCATTTTTTCTCCCTATTAGCCTTATTTCCCTAGCTTTCTAGCTTGCCATCCACTAGTCTTCTATCTCTTTCTCTTTAATGTTATATACTAATAGAAAGATAGGGAAGAATATTACCAGAAGTGATGCAAAGAAGGCCATTAGCAATAAGAGGTAGGTCTATATTTTTCCTATTTTCGACCGTTATTTCTTTTTTTTATTTGTACATATGAATTTGTTTTTGTTTGATTCTCTTCAGTTACTCATCAAAGTTATATTTTTTTTTTTTTACAAGAGTAGAAGACGATTCTTGTAGAATAAAACTAATGTAAAGCTGAAGCTCATGAAAGTTAGAATTGTTTTTAATTTGTTTTGAATTATTTTTAACGGTCAAGATTTCACAGGTGTTAGAGGCGAGGTTCCGAAGTGCTACGTGTCGACCAACATACGATGGTTCGAACTACCGATTTTACCCTATGAGCAAAAGGGATATTTCGCGTGCAAATTCAGCAAGCAAGGCTTGTGGGAATTACTCCTTCCATATTTGCACGTTTAAGATAACTTCATAAAATAATTAAGAAGAAATATTTCTATTTCTTTATGATAATTTTTCGGGAATTTTAGGTAACATTTTCAAAATTACATGATTGAGTTCAAATATTAGCTCATCAATAGAAAAATAAAATTTTTTATTATTTTATTATTTTGTTTAAATTTGATTTATTCATAAACTAAAATTTTTATTTTATAATAAAAGTTGTTTGGCTTGGATTGAATACTATTTAAAACTAGTCATAATATTGTGCATAGCAAGAAAATATTGGGTAGGTTGAGCATCACAGACTTTGATTGGTCAAATTTTATTCAAACATCAATTTTACCTAACAATTGTGTCATCTTCAACCTAAATTTTAACAAAATGATGATTTAGCGGACTTTGATTAGTCAAATTATGATATTATTTATTATAATAAGGCATAAAACAGATTAATATTGAAAGATCAAAAAGGACAGCCAGCACACATTGATGCTTCAAGTTAATATCATTATCAAAGCTATATATATATATATATATATATATATATATATATATATATATAAAGAGAGAGAGAGAGAGAGAGAGAGAGAGAGAGAGAGAGAGAAGATATTACTATCTTTTTTAGGAAGATATTAATTATATAATGTAAATGTTACTTACTATAATTAATTAAATATTTCTATCTTCAAATATAATAATAGGACCATTAAACTCTTGCCAATTAAACTATAAGAAAAGACACTCACTATGAAATAAGATAACTTTTTTTCTTCAACCCAAGCTCATTCACAAGAATATGTTAAATTCAAATCGATAATCATTATAAACCCTACTAAGAGGAATAACACTATTAAGTTACCATACATTTGACTTCTCAATTACAAACTAGAAAAATTATATATTTTAAAAGTTAAAAAGGAATTTTGATTTAACATTCTTTCTCTTATTATATATAAAAGAAGTCACACTCTCTGATGAGACTCATATGCTTAGCATGATCTCTTTGCACTCTTCTAACTTTAGAGATATTGCATCTAATGAACTTCTTAATGAATTACATTTTTTAAAGGAAGTTGCACTAGACTCTAATGAGACTCATATGTTTACTATGATCTCTCTACGCCTTTCCAACTTTTGTGATATTGTTATTAATTTCATACTTAGATCTTTTTCTAACCTCTCTTCTTATAAAATGAACCCCATTAAACATATTGAGAAAAAAAATAAGTTTTAGAATTACTAAAAAAAGAGTTTGTCTCTAGGATAATATTATTCAATATCTAGTCCTAACTTTTTTAACACATAAAAAAGATAAAACTTGGAGAATATGTGTCAATAGAAAGACAATAAATATAATTATTATCAAATAAAATTTTTATTTCATCATTGGATGATTTAATGAATATAATTTTAAAGGTAAATTATTTTTTCAAAATTGATCAAAAAATAGTTATCCTTAGATTAGAGTTAAAGTGGAAGATAAATTACAAAAACTTTTAAAAATTTTAAATGACTTTATGAATGGCTAATAAAGTCATTTGAACTTCTAAATTACCTTAGCATATATATGAGAATGATAAATATGTCTTTAGCTTTCATATAGGAAATTCTTATAATATATTTTAATAATTTTTTTTTATTTTATCACAACTAAAAATAAATATTCATAATATCTTAAATAAATTTTTAGACTTAAAAAAGTATACAACAACATAAAAAAACTTTAAACTGAGGTGATTTTCCTATGATTTATTATATTAACTTTTAAAACCAAACGATCTTCCAAAAATTAGATTTATCCTAAACTAGCCATCTTTTAAGTATTTTATTAAAGTTAAATTTTTTGAATAAAAACTATTATGAGAGATTAATTAATACCTTAATACTAGTATCACTCAAAATCACTAACCATTTGTAATTGAACAAATTTTATTAATTATTTTCTACATAAAAGCTTTAGATAGTGTAGGTGATTATAAGTGTAAGTGTAGATGTGATTATAGATAAAAAAAGTTTTAAAACTAATGATGTAGATATTAATAGAATTGGAGATATAATTTTAACTTCAAAGATTGTTATTGATACTAAGGTTATTAATATTAAGTGTTTATGCTCTTCAAGTAGGTTTGAATGTAAGCTCAAAAGAAATATTTTGAAATGACTTAGAGGGATTAATACAACTGATACCTTATGAAAAAAGGATATTTATTAAAAGAGATTTAATGGACATGTTAGTAGAATGGTAAAAGTTTTAAAAGTATTCATGATAGTTATAGATTTGGAGATACTAATATAAAAGGTAGAACTATATTAGATTTTACTTTAGTTAAGATTTTGTAGTTGCTAATAAAAGATATGAGCATATTAAACTTATAAAAATGGATCTAATAAAACATAGATTGATTATTTTTCAATAAAAAATAGATTATTTAGTTTGTAAAGATTATAAAGTTGTTCTAGAGATTTTAAGATGAAGTATTGGAAGATGAAAAATAAATTGAATCATCTAGATTAGATGGTGAAACTTAATGAGCACTAATAAAAATATTTTAAGAGCAAGTTACAAGATCATAAAATTTGGGATGTTCATAAAGGAAGCTAATATTATATAAGAAAAGTAGTAAGTGAAATTAAACAAGTTGTAAAATATTCTTGGAGAATCAAAAGGAAAATACCTTTTTTAGTAAAATATTGGTATGGAGTAAAAAAGGTACAATAAAAGATAAAAAATAAGAAAAGTTATTATAAAGCTTTATTTAGATGTAAAATGCAAAGAATAAAAGATACAAAGTGTTTATAAAGATTCTAAGAAAGCAATAGATGCAAAAAAATTTAACTTTGAGATTTATACAATAGATAAAAGAAGGTAAAAGATGTATGTATAAGTAAGCAAAGAGATAGATGAAGTAAAAAATCTAGTTCAAGTGAGGTGCATTAAAGATAAAATCATAAAGCACTTTTCTTAGAAAGGATATGGAACATAAGTGGATGAGATATTTTGATAATTTTTTAATGAAAATTTGAGAATATGATTGATTTTAGCAAGCTTAGTACCTAAATAAAATAAAAAAAACTATATTTTATCGTTGTATTAGTACCTAAATTATGTTTTATACTATAGTAAACTAA
This sequence comes from Cymbidium sinense, assembly GCA_021442155.1. NCBI lineage: Eukaryota > Viridiplantae > Streptophyta > Magnoliopsida > Asparagales > Orchidaceae > Cymbidium > Cymbidium sinense. The sequence goes on from CM038215.1 coordinate 42,244,447, forward strand.
GAAATAATTAATATGCATGAGAATTTACTATAAACATAAGCATAAACTTAAGTAATATGATTCAACAATCCAACATATAAGAGGTAGATGCAAATGAACATTTATTAGAATTTTATTTAACTTATCATTTATTGGGTCACCGCCTAAAAATATTTAAAACTCATCCAAAGGACAAGTAACTATTTCCATATATTTTTTCATTTGATACATTATTCAAATATCATAGGTGAATTCCACTAAATAATATTCATAACATAGAATTTATAAAGCTATCCACATTAGCTCAAAATAGTAAATCTTAAATATGTGCAATGTTGTAACAACATGATCTAACATTACTATTATTCATTCAATATAAAGAAAGTGAAAAATAAATCATAATTTGAAGTACAAAGATAATTTATAACCATATACAAATGCATTCCATAAAAAACTAAGTAATTTTATCATAAATATAAGAACATAATTACTCACTTTAGTATAGCATCTTCTTGAATCTCCTTCCCTTTAAAACTTCTTTCCTTAATCAAGTTCCTATGATTAAAAAATATTAACTTGATCAATACTAATAACTATCTAAGTGTATACAATATTGAAACATAACTACCTCTCTTATGATAACATTTATAATTCTACTAGTTTATTAGAGATATTAAAATTTTCAAATAATTTCTCATTCTTATTTAGATGATCATTATTTATATCTAAAATATTTTAATTTACTTAATTCTTTTATCAATTATCATATTCACTTGATTCATTATTAAATTTAAATTATGAATTTACTATTAAGCATGTAACATAATCTTTTGTAAAAAGCTCTACCTATTTTCTTCTTAATTTCCTAATTAATTATTTACATTTATTCATTTTTATTTTATCTGACTCATAAAATTTATACTTTTAAATCCATAAGAATAAGTAAATTTTTTTATACTATTATAACTTATAATATATGATATATTTACTTGCATCCATTAAGCTAAATGTCAAGTCAATATTTAAAATTATATTTTATATGTAAAGATTTAATACTTAAATAATTGAATTTGATTTATATTATACATTCCCAAATTAAATTCCTTGTTGAAATATATAACACTCAAAGTCAAAATTGAAATAATAACAAAAAATAAGATTTCAAATATATATATATATATATATATATATATATAATCTATAAATAATTATATATATTTATTTTCTTTAATCACTCAAACTATTTAAAAAATATTTAACAAATTTAAATAATATTTAATGAAATGCATAAACTAAAAAAATAAAATTGTCATTATATATAGGTGCAGGACTAGCTCGTTATACAGAGTGGGCAAAATTTAAAATTATATATATATATATATATATATATATATATATATATATATATATATATATATATATATATATATATATATATAAATTAGTAAAGAAATATCACTAAATTTATAAGAAAAAAATATATGTGAACAAGAGTATTAAACTTATGAATTTTATTTTAATTAATTAAATAGTCATTTAAGAGTAATGAGTTAAATTGATTTATTTGGAGAGTGATTGTACAAAATGCAAATTGAGGGAAAAAAATAAAAAAATGAAGAGAATAAAAGAATTTGAGGGAGGGCAACCTCATCTCAAGGGAGGTCGGCCTCTGATTATATAGGTGATTTGCCTCACATTAGACAAAATCACAATGTAGAGGGTAATTCTTCCTACGCTATGTGAGAATCACCACTATAGTGACAATTAGGTCTAATTTCATAATTTTTTTATTTTCGTTTTTACTAATTATTTTAGAATCAAAGCTATAATAAAAATTTGATCAAATATTTTAACCAAATTATTCATCCATGTCAAAGATGTATATGAACGAATGATTATTTCCAATTTTGTATTTACAATTTTCTTTTTATTTAACTTTGTTGTATAGATAGACTGATAGATATATAAAATCAACATATGCATTGAAACATCAAACATTTATCATTGTTTTTGTCTTAAAAATATAGAACACTCCATTTATACAATAAATTTGAAAATAATCAACAAACAAAAAAAGAAATACATCAGGAAAGCTGCTAAAAAAACTATTTTGATTATCCATATTTATAATCCATAAGAAGACTGTACACCAATTCAAGTCATCTAAGTTGCTCCATGAAGATGATTGTAAGGCATGAAGGAAATTGTGATTCATTGTATTGAAATTAACAAGATCAAAAAAGTAAGAAAATGAGGAAATAGAGATGGTTGTTGATGGGGAGGAAGTGATTGGGCATATGGAGAAGGTTGTTGATGGAGATTGAACAGATGAGAAGCTCAAAGGGGTGAATATCAAGTTGCAATGGAATATTGAAATCAGCAAAATGAGGAGGAAGATATTGGACAAATGGAGAAATTTGCTCAAGAGAATGAAGAGATTGGGTAAAAGAAGGTTGTTCAATATGAACAAGATACCCCTGAAGATATGGAAATCATGAACTGCTCCAAGTCAGCCCTTTCTCCTGATGTTGACATTCTAGGTTCTCACTATGAGAACAAGCTCCGAGGAAGCATAATCTCTCCCTCACCTCTTTTAATTTGATTTCCATGGCTATCATTTCTTCATGGAATGATGGCAAGCCTAAGAGAGGAGAATGCATAGAGACTGGGATTTGTTGTTGTTGTCATTTCCTTCATCGCCAAAGCCGTTGCTTTCATAGTTGATGTCGTTTCTTCTTCTTTCTAAAGAGATGGCGTTCTCCGATCCGACGGAATTCGCCTATCCTTCTAATTCTAATTATTGAGTTCAAAACGTTTAAGAGAACATCCATAAGAGGAGAGAGAGAACTTTTCTTCTTCACGCCTTTCATTCTCGCCATGTAAGTGCGACGAGAGTGTTCTCCAGATACTTCATCTCGAGCTTAGCCATGTCTCCAGAAGCCTCACCTTCTTTCTTTCTTTTTTTTGAAGCACCGCAGAGCAAATAGAAACAAAGAAGGGAAGGATGAATAAAGAAAGTCAAAAACCTCATACCTGAGAATGAGAATGAGAAGATCATCCTCTGTTTTAATAGAAACAAGATATGACCGTTGGGCTTCAATGATTGCAGAAAATCGTGGCTTCATTTAAAGATGGTCAACCTCACTCCAAAAGTGAAGCTAACGGTCATTATAAATTAATTATTTTCTAAAAAAATAAGTTATTTGGGAGCCATAGGGTCACTAGATTTAGGTTTGTGTTAATGATAAGTGCTTTGCTTGTTAAAAGATTTAAAAGTCTCATGTACCACTTATTAGTTGACATCATGTGGAATAACATCCACCATATTGTGTCATGTGCTAGTTTGGTGAAATTTAGTGGATCGACATCTAATAGATGGAGATTGATTTGTGCATTAATGGGGCAGAGAAGGCTAATGTTGATTTGGTGGACTATCATAGATGTGCATTTGTGGTTGAGCCACAACACAAAATGTTACTTGTGAGGAAGTCATGGGTTTCATCATATCTATTATAAGCACCTACTAAAACTCCTATCACATATTACCATAGATTAGGAAATGAGCGAATAACGGTTAGTATAAAAGAAATCTATTGGATTAGAACGAGATACAAGAGGACTATGCATCTGATGATTGGTGGAAAAAAAACTATAGATGATTATATATATATATATATATATATATATATATATTATTTATTCTTACATATGTCAAGAAAATATGTTGTGATTGAAGCTGTAATCTCTATGATGACCTGTCGAAGCAACTATTTTGTTATGTCATGTGAAGACATAATGGTGGATTCACTGAAAGTTATTTGAAGCTAAAATTGTAAATTTCATAAAACTGCATAAAGATTTCAAACCCATAAAAAACTTTGGTTAAAAATATAGATTAGAATGAATCTAAAAGTCATTGAATTTGCTTTAAGATGATTGTAATATAGATTTTCATTTATTAACATGTTTTCTAAGCTCTGAGTCCCAATAGAGTTGAGAATGGCTCACACCATCCAACTGTGCTATTTGCAGAATGTATTTTTTTTTTATTTAACAAAGATTTTAGTGAACAATCTAACTACATTTTTTAATTATGTTGAATTTAAATTATTTCTTTTATTTTGCAATAAGTGTAATATAATTGATTAATTTTATGTAAGGGAGCTTAGGTGTTGTTCTAAACTTAGAGATTGCCATTATACCAACCTCGATCCTAGAAATGGCTTCAGCAAATTGTTGTGAAGTTTTTTTTTTTTTTTTTTTTTTAAAAATATAGATTTTAATTTAGTCTTTGCATAAAAATTTTCATTTTTCAAAAAATACGAAATGGTTATCCATTAATAATATTTGCCTTATATAAAAAAAAAAATATTTGTTTGCATTCTATAATGATATTTTTTTATGGATTTTCTTAATAAATTAATAATCCAGTTAACTTATAGCTATTAGGATCAATAGTGACCACTATGAAAAGCAGCCACAGATTATTTCTAAAAAATTAACGAAATCAGATGTTAAACATTTTATATGCATAGCTGAGTCTTATGGAGGAAAATTTGTTGTCACTGTATGTTCCAAAGCTAATAAAACAGGAGAACTAAATTTTTCTGGTGATGATTCTTCATTCCTCCTTCTATTTCTTTTATCATTCATTTCACTGCTTAATCCTTAAGATTTTAATATTCTTCTGAATTTTGTTTTATAGGAATCGCTTTAGACATGAAGTGGCAAAATGGAGGTTCATAGAATATGTTTCCATTAACAAGTTTGTTATAATCATTGTCTTCAAATGCATTTGATACTCATATTTAGTTAAATGTCAATCTGCAAAGTCGTTATTTTATATAAATAATGAGAGTAGATGAAGATTTTCCATGTTAAGAAAGGATAGGTAGTCTAAAATGTTTGGTTAAGATGTATAAAATGACCTTAGTATTAATTAAATGAGAATTTGACACATAATATGAAATGGATTAAGGATTCATGTACTGTCCCCACTTGGGATGAAGGCATGTTGTTGTTGGCTGCTCATTTTATGAAAGATGTATATGAACGAATGGTTATTCCAATCTTGTATTTACATTTTTCTTTTTTTAACCTTTGCAATGTGAAGCATAAAAAAATATAAGAAAGATCCTGCAACAATTCTAAACCCAAAAACCTAATGTAGAAGTCCATATTTCAACGTGTGATATGCTTTGCAAATTTTTTTATATTGTTTGTTATATGTTGAAATACTGTTAATATTTGTTAATATTAATTTGAAAAATGTAAATACATAATTTAACAGAATTTGTAAAAATTGACAGAAAAATAGCTAGATGACGTAAATTCATTATTAACCGAGCCTTAGAAATTACTTAGAAGCGTATACTAAAAAAAAAAAAAAATTTCATTTATAAATATCAATTTTACCATCAGTGAATCCACCATTTTGTTGTGTTTCTTCTACAATAATTTGATACTGTTTGTTTATGGACAAATGTTGTAAAATGTCAATGTTTGCCAATTTGTTAGTAATTTTTTTTGTTTTGTACAATTAAAAAAATTAACATATGCACTAAAACATCAAACATTTATCATTCTTTTGTCTTAAAACATAGAACACTCCATTTATACAATAGATTTGCATACAATCAACAAACAGAAAAAAAAAACATCAGGAAAGTTGCTAAAAACCATATTCATTATCCAGATTCATAATCCATAAGAAGACTATCACACAATTCAAGTCATCTAATTCAGAAGTAAAGCATGAAGGAAACTAGCGGATTCATTGTATTAAAATCAACAAGATCAGAAGTAAGAAAATGAGCAAATGGAGAAGGTTGTTGATGAGAAATAAGAGATTGAACAGATGGAGAAGCTTTTTCGTAAGGGTGAATATCAAGTTGCAATGGAATATTGAAATCAGTAAATTGAAGAGGAAGACATTGGGAAAATAGAGAAGTTTGATCAATAGAATGAAGGTGAACAAGATCCTCCTGTGAAGACATAAATTTGTGAACGCTTGAAGCCGCTCCTCTTTCTCCTGATGTTCACGTATTATATTTTTTCACTATGAGAACAAGCTGAGGAAGCATAATCTCTCCCTCACCTCTTTTAATTTGATTTCCATGGCTATCATTTCTTCATGGAATGATGGCAAGCCTAAGAAAGGAGAATGCATAGGCAGACAGGGGATTTGTTGTCTGTTGTGTCATTTCCTTCATCGCAAAGCCGTTGCTTTCAGTTGATGTCGTTCTTCTTCTTTCTAAAGCAGATGTAGTTCTCTGATCCGACGGAATTCCGGCGTGTCCTTCTTCGGCCAGAATTCTACGGTATTGAGTTCCGGCGAAACTGAAGCGACGAGAACGTCCACACCACAGAGGAGAGAGAGTTCGCCGGCCTTTTTCTTCACGCCTTTCATTCTCGCATGTAAGTTGTGCGACGAGCGCGAGTGTTCTCCAGATACTTCATCTCGAGCTTAGCACGCCCCATGTCTCCAGCAGTTCGCCCTTCGCCTCTTCTTTCTTCTTTTTTGCAGCAGTGCAGCAGAGGACTGAAATAGGAAACAGAGAAGAGAAGCAGAAGGAATAAACGAAAGTCAAAAACCTCGTACCTGAGAATGAGAAGATCATCCTCTGTTTTAATGGAAACCAGATATGGCCGTTGGGCTTCAATGATTGCAGACGATCGTGGCTTCATTTATTGCCGTATATGTAAAAGATATTTCCGTATAAGTAGAAGATATTGTCTTATATGTAGAAGATATGGAACTTATTCTAAATATTTTTTTGAATCTCTGCTCCGCTTTTTCTCAAATGGATTCCGGTTCATCTATTTTTTCTCAATGCACTAATAGCATCTTTTGTAACATTTAAAACTTCATTTATTATTCTCAATTATTCTACAATTAAATCAACTATTCAATTAAATTTCAAATAACTGTCATTTTAAAACATCATAAAATATATATTCAATTTCTCAAGAAAAAAAAAGTTAGATTTCTTAAACAATAAAATAAAATTATTTCTATAGAAATATATATATATATATATATTTATATAATATTTTTTGTGTTTATAAGTATTGATGTCTCTCTTAAACTATTTGAAGCATCGCTTGAAAAGAAATTTTTATGTATGTTAACTCATTTTGATTTTATGTTATTAAAATAGAAATTATAAAATTCTTAATCAAAGTGAATTCACAAAATTTTATAAATAGTTTTCTTATAAATTCTAATTTAAGAATAATAGTTTGTAAGAAAAATTAAGAATAAATGTACTACAAGTGTTATTTTGAAGGTGAATTTAGGGCAGTAGTGCAGTGCAAAAAAAATGTACTATAAATGTTATTTAAGAAATTATATTATTTCACATTTTAAAAAATTTATGATAAAAGTTACATTCAACTGATCTGATAAAATGTATACTATTAGAAAGCTTAGTCAAATTATTTTAATTAATCCATTGTAATTTTTAAACAACTCAAAATTATGTATTCAAACAATTGCAATTATCTCAAGAGCTCTTTGCACCAACATGGCATATTTTTAGAAGTATTATTGGTGTTAAATTATTCATAAAAATATTAAAAATAAATTTAATGTAATTTGAATAAATATAGATTTAGATGTAATTTTACATTAAAAGAAATTTTTTATCTATTTTTTAAGTATTAACTTAATTATAATTTAACTTTAGTTTTTATTTTACATTTCTTCTAATTTATTTTTTATTAGATTATTTTTAAGTTTTCAAGTAAATTAAACTTTACTTCTTAAATTATTTTTAATTCACTTTTGTCAAATTAATGTATTAAATTTTATTTTTAAATTTTTATTGATTTAATTTAACTGAATTTTAATTTTAATTTTTTTTATAATAGATTTATTGTATTTATATTTAGATTTGTCAAAATATTAATATCATTATCAGAAGAATAATCCTCTCCATGCCCCATGATATGACATTGAACTTTGCCATTAGATGAGCTTGTTTGGACTATATTGATAAGTAGCATTCAAGAAGTATTTACTTGAATGGCCTATTTTATGAGGCTTTTAACAATTTAACTTTTTACCAGTTGCACTGTAAGTTGATCGATACTTTTTTAATTATTTTAAAATATAATTTCTGTGCTCTTAAATAATTTTAAAAAAAAAGCTGAGATTTGAAATTAATGTCTAGCATGAAAATTTAAATTCAGATTAATGAATACACAAACTAAACTTAACATACAGGATATTATCAAATTACTTTTAAATTAATTAAATAAATAGAATTGACAAAGAAATATTAGTTAAAATTATTAATTCCATTGAAATAACACACATAGATATATATATATATATATATTAAATAATCTTAATACTTAGTATAGTTAACTAAATATTAATTTAATGCAAGGATTAAAACAATAGAAATACATTATATTTGAATTTAACTACAATTTCTTTGAATTGATGTGTACAAAATTAATCTTGTTGGCATATTAGAAAATAACAATTTCTGTGTGATCATATACTACCAAATCTTTTATGTTATTACTATTGTCATAACTAAGAATAGAAAAATAACAGTCACAAGGAAAGCATGCACTATGTCAAAGAGCAATTTTGGATGATCTTTGGTTGTCATTATCTAATAGAATTTTTTAATACTATGAAGCAGATATTTGATTCAATGTTATAACTTCAGTTTTATCACTACATATTATTATGCATCAACTATGAAAAGTAATATTTGCAATTTCGAAGCATTTGAAATGCATTAACACTTTCTAGCAATCTCCAAACAAGTTCAAATGCATTTATTTATACACAATAATACCAATAATGATGTTAATGTCAGGCTTTCATAATTCAAATAATATATTCAAGTTTATGATATGCTAGAAAGCCTCTTCAAACTATCAAATATTTCAAATAATATAAGAAAGTCAAACTTCATTTGTATTTCTAAAGCTCAAAAATAGGTAGCTTCACAAATAAAAATCTAGCAGTATGCAAGAATAGAGAAAGTATTCATTTAAGTAAAAGTATATATTTAGTTTGATTTATGTCATAAGGTCTCCAAATAGAACATCATTAAAGAATACCAAAATATGTATTTCTAAAGGCATCATGTACTTTGAAATTGCATCAAGCTGGAAGCAAAGAATTATAATATGCTCTAACTCAAGAATATGAATTAACAAGAATAAGAATTCAAGGATGAGATATGAGATATCTCAAAGTAATAGGGGCTTTTGTTAAAGTTCGGATTTAGGCTAAATCTTATTTTATTGCTCACTTCAAGAAATAAATTAAAAGAGTTGATATGATAAGAAGTTTGCACTCCAACATCAAGCAAAAACATTCCTATAAACAATGACATTCTTTCATATAATGCATAAATATATGCTATCTTACACTATTCTAGTTTCTTAAAAATTTTATATTTTAAAGGTAAAGGTAAACTTAGATGATTATATTATAATTTATTCATCTTTGAGGAGTAATGACCTTGTGTGGTAAAATAATTTTCAAAATATTTCTTAACTTCATCACTTGCAACAAAAAAAAGTGTATTATGTTTGTTTTACTTGAATTTTATCTTTTGAATGACTTTCAAATGACTCAAAATAATAAGAATACTTATGCCATGTTCTTCGATCTAAAAGTGCTTCTTAATTATGTTGTAATGATTTTGCTTTGAATTTAACTTGGATTTTGAAATGAAATCATAAAAATCACCCATATTTTAAATGAATGACACCATTTTGTCATAAAAACATAATGATAAGAAAAATAAATGCATTCAACTATCTATTTGACATCTTATCATTAATTTTAAGTTTTTTTTAAAAAAACTATTCTTAGGGGTCAAATCTTCTTGATATGATGACATAAGTATATAATCTAAAAAATTAAAAATTCTTTATAATTTGATAATTTGAAGTTGAAAGTTGGTCATTTGAGAAACATTTTAATAAAGTAAAGAATTTAGTGAATGTATGTGATCAACATTGACCTAAATATCATGTATAAGTTCAATATGTAAGCAAATGCTACATAAGTTGAGTTTGTAACATTGTGACCTCACTTTGAGTGAGGATTGACCCATCCTATCTTAGACTTAAGAATCCTCTAAACACTAAGATCTTCTTAGTCAAGGACACTTCTAGTGACTAAGTGAACACTTAACCCAAATCTTAGACTTAGAGGATTTTCCGTAGGGTTTAGTGATGGGGGTGGGCATTCTTTCTTTTGATGAGATTGAGAGAACATGGGTATTGGAGGTGAAGGAAGAAGATATGTTGGTTAACTAGAACACCCACCAAGGATTGCTAAGGCCACCAAGATCTCAAATCACAAGAATAACTCAAAATTTTGTAATTGCCAAAGATCTCCTTCATTCTAGTAAGAGGCTATTTATAGCCATTGCATATTTCAAAAGAAAAGAATTCAAAGCATTTAGGGAAATGTGGGTGGTCACATTAAGTGATTAAATTGCCTCATTATTTTATGTCATCCACCCATTTTACATGCTATTATTTTATGTGGATTCAACCACCACACATGTCATACTTTGAATTTTTAAATGCAAGATTTCAAACATAGAGTTTCTAGAAGAAAATTAAAAATTACATAAATAAAAAAGATGAAATCATAAAATGGGCCTTAGCTAAAGCCTTCTTCTTTCTTGAATTTTCTTAGTTTTAGCTTGAGATCTTGTAAATAGACCTTAATTCTAATTGGATCTTCATGATGTTCTACATCATTTAGACCATGTCTTAGGAACCAAGGTAACCTACTTATCATATGGCCTAAACCAAACCTATGCCTGTGGTATTTTTTTTTTTTTGGAATGTGGACACCACGTAGATCTTATGGGGTACTTATTGAAGATCGAGTATGACATTAAAGTATAATGTACTATCTCGAAAGATAGAAACATCACTATACAATAGACTTAATCACTTGATAAGTACTCCTAAGGCAGATGGGTCTTCGAATATACAGATCTTTCCCACTCTACATATAAAGAAAAGTGGGTTTTTTAAACCAGATTTTTAGTTCCCTATGGAGGCAAGCCTCCATAGTTAATTACATCCTAAGAAATGAAATTCTTTAAGAATACTATCGATTAAAGTAGGCAATTAGGGTCTGCAAAGATTTCAATGTTAGACTATCAAAGGATTGGGCTATTTTAGAAGATTAATTGGGAAAGTTCAAGGAGAAGACTTATTTTTAGAATCCAAGAAAAATGAGTAGGAAATGCTCATGATCCTAGGAAGCCTAGTGAGCATTTTAATCTAACATGTAGTTGGGCTTTATATATTTGAAAGTGAGGAGATTTTATTCATTTGACTTGAAATTTTATTAGATTCCTAGGGCTTAGAATCCATCAATACAAGATTATAGAAATGCTTAAGAGGTGAGAATTTATGCTTGTAGCCTGAGAAAAATAGCTACCTCAGATCCTAAATCTAGGGAGCTTTAACACAAGTCAAAGCATGACCTAAATCTAAGTGAAATGTGGACATGAGGGGTTATCTCCACAAGGGGGAATAAACTCGACCACTGGACTTACAACCGCTTGGAGTGGCCGCTTAACTCATCCTATGATTTAAAACCATGTAGTCCATGAATTGCAAGATAGCTAGGATAATTATTTAATTTGAAAGAGACTAAAGTCCTAAATTAACTCTAAGAGACTAGAGCATGAGTGGTATGAGCATATAACATAATCTATAAATGAAAATCTTATAAATTTTTATTTCATTTTGACAAATCATTTTGGACAAAAAGGCTTAGAATTTCTTTATGCCTAAATGCATGATGAAAATTTATTATTGGATAAATCAAGAGGGAAAGAGGGTGAAGCTCCGTCGTCGAAGGTTGCCCTCATAAGGGTCCCTATTGTAAGGACGGAGGCCCTCAATTTTGCAAGAGTGATAGAAGATGCATGCCAGATGTTAGACATACAATATATAGCTAAGGGGTTGTTAAATCTTTTAATTATTTTGATTATAGCCTAGGCTTTATGATAAAGTTGTGAGTTGGTTAAAATTTTAATTATGAGTTATTAGTTAGGTAGAAAATTTATTTTATCCTAAGAGCCTAACACATCTAGGTTATACATTAAAGCATCAATCATCAATAAACTAAGAAAAACATGTCATTCTTAATGCACAAGTTAAAAAAATCATCAAATAATTTATAATCAACTGTAAAAGAATAAGAGGTCGGCGGGTATCATCGACAAACCCAAAAAAGAGAAAATATGGGTAAGCTATACCTTTATATAACCTAGAATATGATAGAATAATTATAATTGAAATAAATACATGCTATGGGGTCTTCTTTCTTCTTTTTATGTCATCATATCATCCGCCTCCTTCTTGATCGACAAAGGCTTCACAGGGCACCCTAGGACTAAGCCTTCTAGCCATTGCTCATCCTAATCCCCTACACTTGCAAAATAGGTATTAGCTAAACATACATACAATCCCAAGCAGTTATATATAGGGCTTAACACCCTCCTATGAGTAACCAAGCTCACTTGTCCTAACTTGGATTATGCTTAGGGGCTTAAGCAACCTACAAATAGAGCATTTATATTTATTTTTACAGCGGTCCCTTAAGTACAATCCCCTACAAAAATATAATTAGGCTAATATCCACCTAACAACTAGTCTATGAAACTTACACCTACCATCTAGTCTAAAATATTATATCACATAATAAAATATACATCACAACATACACCATCCTAACTTAGGACTAGAAGTGATGACCTAGTTCTATAGTGTGTGCTAAGACTTTGTGTAGTATGTCTTAACTAAGCTTTAGAGTTATACCTTTCTAAATGTGGAAAAGTTTAATTTCACATAAAGGTTGGTTTCATTTCAAGTTGTTTAGTTGATTCGAGAATTTTAATTTGCAATTTGTTTAGTTTCATTTGATTTACTTTAGCATCTAAGTGTTATAAAGAGAAGAAAAAAGATTACCCTCCCTCTTTCATCCCTATCCTAAGCCACTTTCTAAAATACATTTTTATGATTAAGTTTTCTTTAGTGAATGACTTATTAAATATTTTATTAATCCTAAGTTTAGGTTAACTCTAAAATTTTCCTACTATGAAAGACATCTTTGGATTAACATAGTTGAAATACTATCACATGATATATATCATCATTCCCTTCCATCAAACCATTCCCTTACATGCATATGATTCAATCCTAAGTGTATCTATACATACAACATATTTTAGTATACATTAATTATGAGTGTATACATTTAGAATCAATATTTTATTTGATTGAATTATTTAATATATAAAATTAAAGCTCTATCCAAATTCTTGTACCAAAATACATAGAAATAAACTCAAATAAGTGTGTGCCTTTGTTAACTAAAGAAGTGAGGTAATCAAACAACCTCCATGGGGCTACTTAAAGCCACAATTCTCGAGCCAAATTATATACTTATTAATATTCAAACACATGTAGATTTGTATACATGAACATAAAAAAGAAAGCTCCAAACTACATGATTAATCAAATCAATTATTTGAATAATTATGGATGCATGCATTTTTAGTAAAAAAAAATGGATACTCATTCTTTAGTTAAGTACACAGATACATGTATAAAAGATACAAGCAAATACGTGTCATTATTAACTAGGAAAGTCATGTAATCAAATGAACTCATTTTACTTAAAGCCTTGTATTCCTAGAATGTCTAGACTATATAGTTGTTTTTCTTAGATACATGTAGATGTATAAATAATTAAAAGAAAGATAATAATGCAAAATTGTATTTTACTTGATTGAATTATTTATGTATATGAATTAAAGCTCTATCCAAATTCTAATGTCAAAATACATAGGCATGAAATCAAATGGGTATGTGCCTTTGTTAATCAGGGAAGTGAGGTAATTAAACGACCTCCATGGGGCTCCCTTAATCTCATTGTTAATTATTTGATGTGATTATGATATTAATTTGATTAGTTAAGCCACTTAATCAACTAATTAAACTCTTGATTAACCTCCATATTAATTAACCCTCTTTAAAATAGAATAGACTTGGGGAAAGAGGTTAGGAAAGAGGTCCTAATCCCACTCCCTTATCCATTCACTATTGAATAGTGATTAATAAGTTTAATTAATTAATTTTTGATGTTTTGGATGCTAATTAATCATTTAATTAATTAAAGAAGGTAATTAGGATTTGAATCATCAATTTTCCTTAATTTTTAGGTAATAAATTCCAATAAAATCATGGGAGACAAAGGTTATCCCATTGAATGGACACACAAAGTTTGGAATCAACTGCCCAAGTAATTATGGCTTAATTAAGCTAATTAAGTTTATAATTAAACCATAATTAAGCTTTAATTACTATTATTCATAATTAATTAAAAATATTTTTAATTAATTATACTCTGAATTACCTTTTAAATAAGTAATTATTTGTATTTTTTTCTTACAATTTGTTATAATTGTTCAAAGTTTCAGCAATTAAAAAGGTTAATTAAGCCTTAATTAAACCTAATCATGTCGGCACCATGTGTACCGCTAACGTGGTGTGCTTTCCACATGGCACCGCAAGATTGGTTTTTAAACCCATCCAACGTGGCTCCTATGTGACGGCGGCGTACGCAGTTTCGTCCCCACCGTTCGATCTAATCGAACGGCAGAGATTAAACTCGTGGTGCTTAAATTAGATAAATCTAGAAGATCAATCATGGCTATCCATTTTGATTATGCAGAATAGATGGCACGTGATCTATCATCCCCCGAGCGATGGGAGACAGACATCATCCGTCTTCCTTCACTCAATCCAAGCTCACCGGAGCTCAGATTGGCTCGGGATTGAACCCATACCATTACGAGGAGGATCTAAAGAGATCTACCTCTTTGATTTGCATGACATTCACATTCTCTTCAAAAAGGACCACAAAATTTTACCAAAAGCTCAGATTGAAGGAAATTACCTCATCGGAGCTCAAGATCGGTGGCACAATGCTTGACGTAGCTTCGTCTAGACGAGGCGAAGCCCTGTCGAGAAGCTCCTGTGATGTCTCCTCACCATTCACTCTGTGGACCAAGGATCGTTCCTTTGCAAGTCGGCGTTGGTCGAGAGGGTACTTCAGTGGTCGGAAGCTTGAGAAAAGATTTGTATCACCTCGACAAAGTTTGGTAAATGTGTGGGTGAAGTTAATTAAAGTTTGGTTGAGGTTTGAAAAAGTTGGACGGAAGGAGGCCTTGCCCTATTTCGGGTTGATGGATTCCGGTGTTGGAAAGGCTTTGGGAGCTCATAAATCGCTCTTGGGATTTATAAATTTCCTTTAGAAGCTCTCTAAGGGTGAGTGTGTCTAAACATTATTGAAATGAGGGGTATATCCCCTTCTCTTGGATCAGACGGCTTGGATTGAATCCCTATTTTTGTCGATCGGCTACTGTAAGTGGCCGGAGGGGATAGGTGCAGTAGTTAGGTTTGGTTGGCCAAGAGCTTAGGTTGGTGGCTCAAGGTAGCTCCTTCCTTGCTTCGGTCTAGTCAATGAGAGAAGGTGAGTTAACTCACTTCCCCTTAGTCCATGGCCATCTAGCCTACTTGGGACGGGTTAGCCATGTAGGTAAGGTCATATTTTGGGTATTGGGTGGTTGTCAAGTGAAAAGAGGAGGAGTTGAGCGTCTTAAAATGGGCTTGATCCCATGTGGAGAGCTTTATCCCATGGATAATAGGTTAAATCTAGTCCTAAATGGGTTGGGTTGGTTTTGGGCTAACCCAAATGAATCAAGGATGGGTCAAACTAGATTCCAATGGGTTTAGGCTTAATTCAAGTGGGTTTGGCTCAATTTAACTTGGCCAAGTTGGGTTAGGTTGACCAAATTGGGTCAAATCAAAAGATCATCATAAAATGAGTATTTGGATATTTTGGTGCAATTAGTTTGATTCAATTTGACTTGGATTTGATTTTAGCTCATTTGAAGTCATATGAGTCAAATAGGTCAAGTTAGCCAATTTTGAATTGGCTTAGGTTAGAGTTGATTTAGGTTTGGTTGATCAATTGAAGATGATTGTAGGCTTTGATTTCAATTAATTTAATTTTGGATTTGATTTAGACCAATTTGACCGTTTAGGTCAATTTGGGTTAAATGGGTCAATTAGGTTTAATTGGATTTTTTTATCAAGTTTAACAATCAATTTGGAATGAACTTGAGCCATTGGTTGTAATCAATTTGGATTATATTTTGACTTGACCTAATTTTCCCTAGGTTAAATTGGGTCAACTTGGGTCAAGAGGGCCAATTGGGTTTGGTTTGGCTTAATTGATGATAAATTCATTTTAAGGATTGATTTTAGGTTGATGTGAATCATTAGTTTCAATTAGATTGGCTTAGGAGAATTTTGGCTAGTTTGGTTCATATAGGTTAAGTGTGTTGGCTTGGTTTGACCCAATTGATGATAATTGATCAATCAAGGGAGATTAACAACCATCATAGAATGTTTGGTAGGTTTGGTTCATTCCAATTTGGGTTGGATTGAGATTTGATTCAAATAGATCAAATTGGTCACTTTGGGTCAAGTGGACCAATTGGGCTAGTCGAATCAATTTTTGATTAAATTGAGTTTAGTTGAGTTTATATCTAGATTTAGGATTGATTTCTAATTTTGATTGCAATTGATTTGGGTTCAAATGGGTCTTTGCTTATTTGAATATTTGAAGTCAAATGAGTTAAATTAAGTTTGATTGAATTAATTTTGGCTTAGGAGATTTGATTGTAGATTTCATTTATATTTGGGATGATGATTAGAGAAATAATTGATTCATGAGAAAATCAATTGAGTTGGATTTGGATTGAAGGAAGTTTTGGCTAAGTCCATGATTAAATCATGGTTTAGGAAAGTGTTGATTTGATTTGATTTTGTTAGGTTAACTTGGAGTTCAATTTTGGATTTGATTTAGGGTTGGGATGATAATTGAAGAATTAAATTAATTTTGGGAAAATCAATTGAATTTGGTTTAGATTGAAAGAATTTGGCTATTTCCATGGGATTGAATCATGTGGCTTAGGAAGGATTGATTTGATTTGATTTAGTTGTCTAAATTTGATGTTTGGTTTGAATTAGTTTGAAGTTAGTTTGATTGTAGATTTTGGTAAGTTGATTGAAGGGTTGAATTGATCTTTGAGAAAATCAATTAAGTTTGGCTAAGTCAATAGAATTAAATCATATGGCTTAGGAGGGATTGATTTTATTTGATTTAGTTATTTGAACTTAAGGTTTGGTTTAGGCTAAGGAGGTAGGCATAGATTGGGTATAGATTATAGGGTAGGCAGGTCATCTTGATCCTTACAACATGGTCTGAACCTATGGTTAATCCCCTTAAGTCTCTAGGCATAGGTTAAGTTTTTGCCTAATTGCTATAAGTGTCTTATGACTAAGGAAGTCTTAGTGTATAGGATACTCCTAAGCCTAAGGAGAGGAGGTTGAATCCTCACTCCAAAAGTGAGATCAACAAAAGGACCCCCAATAACTGTGGTGTAACTGAAAGGCACACCGCACGTATTGGTGTTGACTAAGACAATCAACAACTTCCAAAAGATTGTGTGTGCTAACGAACATGATGTATACCTAAACCCAAGAGGTAGATAGATTCATGATCTTAGTGCAATGCAACTCATCTCATTCTAAAGGAATAAGAGAGCTAAGAGGATTTGGTTTGAAAGGATTTCATGTTAAGGACATGAAGAGAGATCCGCTTGGGAATCACACATGCATTGGACATGATATGGGATAGGTTTATGCCAAGGGCATAAAAGAAGGAAATCTGTTGGGGATTGAGGATGTGCACTATCTGCTAGGGATACAGGTTTGAGCTATCCACTAGGGATATGAAATTATTTGATTTAATTTAGGGGCATATCCAGAGGATGTGATTCTAGTTAAATTTATTTGATTTGGTTTTGTGATTTGAACTCCATTAATGGAAGTTAACTTGTATTTGATTTGATTTTGTCTTGAGGGCATACCCAATGGGGTATGATTTTGGTTGAATTTATTTTTTTTAATTTGGATATGATTTATGGACCCTATTGGTGTACGATGGCCCACTAAGAAGGAGCCATGGGGGCCTTGGCCTATCTTAGAATCGGTCAAAGGGTAGTCTACACCGCAAGGTAGGGCTATCCAACATAAAGGTTGCATGTCATGTGCAAGTGATTGGGAGAAAGCATAGGAGAATTACATCTTCTAGAGCAAAAGCAACCAGGGTGACTTATTGGATGCACAACAAATCGGACGACCTGGGCTCATCGAGTGAATGTTGGGGATCTTACCTTAACTCAAAGTAGTAAGGATGATTAATTTTGATTTAATTTCATTTGATGGACTCTATTAGCGCGATGGACCTAATGAGAAAGAGCGGGGCTTTGGCTATCTTAGTTTCTTGGTCCAAAGGGGTAGTCTACCAACCTGCAGGGTAAAGCTATCCAAGCTAAGGGTTGCCTTTTGGTGTGCAACAACTATGCTAGGGAGAAAGTGTAGGAGACTTACATCTTCCAAAGCAAAAAATAACCACCGGGTGACTTGTTGGATGCATACCAAATCGGACTGATCTAGAGCCATCTTGAGTGAGTCGCTAGGGATCTTACCTCAACTCAAAGTAGTCAGGATGATTAATTTGATTTAATTTTATTTGATGAACCCAATTAGTGTGTGATGGACCTACTGAGAAAGAGCCATGAGGGCCTTGACTTATCTTAGATTTACCAGTCCAAAAGGGTAGTCTACTAGCTGAAGGGTAAGGCTATCCAACCTAAGGGTTTCTTTTCGGTGTGTAACAGCTGTGCTAGGAAGAAAGTGTAAGACACTTACATCTTCTAGAGCAAAAAATAATTGCTGGGGTGACTTGTTGGATGCATAACAAATCAGACCCCGCTAGGGATCTTACCTCAACTCAAAGTAGTCAGAATGATTAATTTTGATTTAATTTCATTTGATGGACCCTGAAGGTGTGTGATGGACCTACTGAGAAAGAGCCACGGGAACCTAAGGGTTTCCTTTCGGTGTGCAACAACTGTGCTAGGAAGAAGGCGAGGGGACTTACATCTTCCAAAATGAGATAGTCACGGGGTGACTTGTCGGATGCATACCAAATCAAACCCGACCTAGAGCGACTACTAAGTGAGTGCCGCTGGGGATCTTACCTCAACTCAAAGCAGTCAAACAATTCCTCTAGGGAGTTTTGCTGACATTGCCCTAAATATAAGATGTTTGCTTGGGAAAAGGTATCGTTGAAGGTGTCCTCCTAATCCACAAGTGAATATATATTTTGTTTGTTTGTTTATACTTGTGTGGGGCTATGTTAACCTAGATCTATCTTAGATTTACTGGACCAAGGGAGAATCTGCACATCTGTAGTACATACTCTACAACCACAGGTGTGGTTACTATGAAAGATGAACTATTCAATCCAATAGCAACCCAGGTAGTGTCTAGATGGGGTCTCAAAGGACATGATCCAACTAGAGTGCCTACAAGGGAGGTGCTGCTAGGGGCATTATCCTGATCCTTGAAAATAAATCTTATTGGTGTATGCTGGCCAACTCAAGGAGAAAGCACAGGGACTTACTTCTTCCTTAAGTGGTGTCATCCACTGGGTGGGTCACCATCAACATAGCGAGAACCAACCAACCTAAGGTGTCGCGATCAATCTTGAAAGTGTGCAGACTTATGACTTTCCAAGCAAAATTGATCACTGGGACAGCCTGTCATCGGCTAGATAGAGACTATCCAACCTAGGGCGACTTCCAAGTGGGAAGTCCCACGGGGAGGACTGGACCCAAACTTTAAGTAGTTAGGAGGAAAGGGGCCGCTGGGAGACTTACCCTAAGCCTCCAATATACTCGACTTAGTTAGTGCACAATGGCTAGTTCAAGAAGAAAGCATAGGAGATTTACATCTTCTTAAATGAAGCCAAAATAAGGTAGCTTATCTACCAGTAAGGGCCTACCATGCTAACAAAGCACTCATTGATGTGTAATAGTCAAGTCAAGAAGAAAGCATGAGATACTTACATCCTCCTCAACATGAAATCACTGGGGTGACACACTAGCAAGGTAGCACATCAACCCGACATGGAGCAGCTACTGAGTGAGGGCTGTAGGGGGCGATATCTCACCTCAAAGTTGCCCGAGACAAAAGATTTATCTTTATTTTGCATTTGTGTGTAGTTTTTGTTTGTATTGTGTTGATGAAGGAAAGGATGCTATTTGGGTTTTCTTACACCTATCCTAAATGCATCGGGGATTCACGGACAAAATGCTTTCAATTTGAAGAGATTGAGCTTGAAATAGAATTTTTATTGATAATTGTTTTGAACATGATTTTAAGGATATTATTTCTTTAAGTAGAGCGTTGATTTGAAGCACTAGGCTCTCCTTTATGGTTGATGAGTTGATAAGATCCTCCTTGGTAGGCTTTTCTATGATAAAGGGCCTTCCCAAGTGGGTTTAAACTTGCCTCCCATCTTGTGATGAGCATCAATTGGTCTTATTAGAACTAAAATAAGCTCTTACGGAAAGCTCTAAGATGGACCAACTTGTTGTGAGCTTGAATCATTTTGACTTTATACAACTTCGAGAGTTTTGCATGCTCATGAGCATCTCTCCTCTAAACATTCGAGCTCTTCTAAGTAACTTGGCATTCTCTGTGATCTTGCCGCCTATGACTATCCTTAGTGATGGGAGTTGGACTTCCAATTCATTAACTTTAAACCCGTGACCTCACTTTTGGAATGAGCCCTCAACTTTCTCATCATAGATTTAGGACTTTTATAGACACTAAGAGCTCCTTAGTCTTAAGACACTTCTAGTGATTAGGTGAACACTTAACCTAAGCCTAGAGACTTAGAAGGATTAGCCATGAGAAAAGGTCATGCCTTAAGGATTTAGGAAAATTTTTCTACCCTGTAGCCTTTAACCAAATCCATGCTTCCTACTTCAAACCAAATTTCCAAATCAAATTCCAAATCAAATGATTGAAACCCATGATCAAATTCAAATTCCGAAACCCTTCATAAGCCCTTTGCTTTTATCTTATGTACTTAGCCTTAACCAAATTCAAATCAACACCAATCTAATTGATTTTCTCAAATACCAATTCAATCTCAAATCAAACTCCAACCCAAATTCCAAATCAAATGACTATAACCCAAAATCAAATTCAAATTCCAAAATCCTTTCCGAAGCCACATGAACCACCCTCATATACTTGGTCAAAACCCCCTTTGAATCAAATAAAACTTGATTGATTTTTTTATAAATCAATAATTCTTTCATTTATATTTATAAATATAAATGAAATCTAAATTCAAACCATTCAAATCAAATCAAACTAAATGAAACCAAATCAAGACCTTTCTTAAGCCATATGGACTTACCTCAATAAGCTTAATCAAATGTCAACCCAAATTAATCCAAACTCAGCTGATTTCTTTATAAATCAATTATTCCTTCATTTATATTCACAAATATAAATGAAACTCACCTCAATGACCAAAATAAATTAAACTAAATTAATTCCCTCCTTAAGCCTTTTGACCTACATCATTAAGCTTGGTCAGCTTCCAAATCACTCCAAACTCAAGTGAGTTTCCATTGAATCATTTATATCTTCATTCATATTCACAAATATAAATAAAATATAAATTCAAATAGCCAAAATCAAACCCAAATCAAATTAAATTGCTAATTATAGCCTTTTTAGCCAATTTCTTGAACTTAGCTAAATGATACCCAAATCAATCCAAAACCCATGGTTTTCTTCATGGATCAATCTTTCCTTCAATCACTTACCCAAATATAAACATAAACTACAATTATCAAACCAAATCCAAGTCAATTCAAGTCAAGCCCATGTTGACCCCTTTTGACTTGAAATTGTCATATGAACCAAAATCTATTTGACTCCTAACCAAGTGCAATTGGATTTATACTTCAATCTAGGCTCATATGTGAGTCAACTAAACTTGAATCAAGCTAAAACCAAAGTAATTGACCCATTTAGGTACACTTGACCCATTTAGGTCCACGTGACCTAAAGTGACCTAAAGACCCTTTTGAGCCAAGTTCTAATCCAACACAAATTGGATACCCACATCCAAACCTCAAATCATGATCAACAATCATCCTAGGGTGATCAACTATCTTGAATTGGGTCAAACCAAGTCAACTTGGTCTTTTGACCAAATCAACCTTTAACCCAAATGAAATCCAAACTAGCCAAAACCCACCATATACCAATTTGATTAAAATAATTGATTCAAACCAATTCATAAATGATTGAACATGATCAAACTCTCAATTAAACCAAACCTAGTCCAATTGGTCATTTGATTTAAGTTGACCCAAATTGGCCTAAAAAGCCAAAATAGGTCAAATCATGATTTGATCTAAATTGATTGCAACCAATGGCTCAAGTTCATTCCAAATCATTTATTGAACTTGATAAAAGCCATGATTGAGCCCAATTTGATCAATTGGTAAACTTGACCCAACCTAGCCCAAATTGACCTAAAAGGTTAAATTCACCAAAATCAAAATTAAACCCAAATTAAACCAAACCAAAGCCTGCAATCAATTTCAATTAATAATTTGAACATGAATCAATCTAACCTAACCCAATTTAGTCAAATTGGTCAAATGGGTCAACTTAGCCCATTTGACCTACTTGAATCCAAATGAGCCAAAATCAAACCTAAATTAAATTAATCAAAATTAGTTGAACTAAAACTCTTCAAAATATCATTTGAACCTAACCCAAGCCTTGGTTTGACCCAATTTGACCAATTGGTCAACCCAACCTAACTTAACTCATTTGAACCCATTTGACCATACGAAGCCAAACCACCCCAAACCAACCCATGGGACCCTAGGAGCTAGCCAAATCTGACCCAAACCAGCCCAAATCCAAGTGGGACCCAACCTAAGGGAATTAACCATTAGACAAGCTCATTTGCATTAGATTCTTGCCATAAGAGGCAATGTTCACTCTCCCATCACCATGTCAGTCATCCCATTGCCAAATCAAGGTATGCATAGCCTACCTAGCCCACCTTAGAACCACTAGGATTGGCCATGGACCAAAGGGAGGTGAACCAAGTCACCTCCCTTCATACCCGAGCACCCAAAGGATCAACCCAACTCAATCCTCCCATATCTTGCCTTAAGCTCCCTACCATAGCTTCCTCCACTCCTAGCGAGCCATGTGGAGCTGACGGCAACCCCTCTGATGCCTCGATGGTGGTGAATCAATAGAAATTCAGTGACAGATCTCGTCCATCCATCACACTCAATTTTGGGGTATACTCCCTCAATTCGAGCGGCAAATATGATCATTCACACTAGGAGAGCCCCTTGAGTGATTTTGAAATCCAAGAGAGTTTTCTAGAGTGTTCTAAAGCTTCTGAGCTCGCATTTCTTTCTTCTATGCACAGCCAAAATAGGGGAGGCCAATTCGAAGTCCCATTTGCTCAATCCTCCATTAAACCTCAATCAACCTTGCACACATCATCACCATTCCTCGTCGAGCAATACCAAGTCATTTCCTAAGCTTCCAAGCTACCAGAGGTCTAAGCTTCGATCGTCAAGCTTGGTACGCTGAGTGGCCCTCTTCAAAATGAGGTCTAAGCTTCTCAATAGAGCTTCACCTCAATTATGTGAAGCTACCTCAGTCGATTCCACCACCGGACATCAGCTCCAGTGAGGTAACTCCTCAAAACCATCAGTTTAGAAAAAAGTGGTTGGTCCTTTCCGAAGAAAATTTGTGTGTCATGCATTTTTTATCGTCGGATGTGCTTGCATTCTTCTTCTGATGGTGTGGGATCAATTTGATCCCACTACGAGCTCTGGTGAGCGTGGATCAAATGGAGAAAGATGAACGGTATCCGTATTTTTCCATTCACGAAGGAGGCAGATCACAAACCATTCATTCTTTATGATCGAAATGGATGGTCCTGATATGGTCATGTTAGATCCGCCTCTATTTCCTCCTTAACCACTAGATCTTATCATGGTCGTCCGATCTTAGATCGGACGATCCACGGAAAAGTGCATCCATCATTATCCAAGTTAGCTTTCTGATTTGACAACTTAAATAGCATATCCCATTGTGGCACGTGGAAAATGCATGTCGCGTCAGCAGCCGCGTAGCGCCGACGGGATTAAGGGTTAATTAAAGCTATTTTTATTAATTTTTAAGGTTGAAACTTCCTAAAATCATAACTAATCCTAGAAAATTCACAAAATATAAATGAGGACTCATTTTAAAAGTATTTTAGAGGAGAATCCAAAAAAATTATTATTAATTAATTTTGAATAGTAATTTTTACTTAATTTAAGTTTAATTAAAATTAATTAGCCTAATGACTCTCGAATTATCCAATTAATTTTAAACTTTTAGAGATGTTTAGACCTCTGCTTCCCCTATTTTTCTTGGAATTTATTGGATAGTTAATTAGGGAAATTGATTGATTAAGCCTTAATTACTCTCTAAGCTTAATTAGTGATAATTAATCAAATGAACAGTGAATTGATCCATCAATTGAGTTCATTAACCTCTGTTAATAGTGGAGAAACTTAGGGAAATGGGTTGGGACCCCTCTTCCAATCTTTTCCTTTAGTCTTCTTCATTCCCTCTTTAAAATTAATTATTAAGACTCAATTATTAATTAATCAAATCAATCAAAACATAAATTATATCTGAACTTTAATTAACTAATTGAAAATATTTAGGGATTGAGACATAGGCTTCTTTCTTTGTCTCTTCCCCTAAGTCCATTTCATATTATTGATTAAGGATAATTAGGATTTTTTATATTTTTTATATTTTTTATATTTGTTTTTTATTTATTTTTTATTTTTTTATTTTTTTATTTTTGTTTTTTGTTTTTTTTGGATAATTAGGATTTAATTAGATAATTAATGAACTTAATTAGCATGATTAAACCTACATTCCTTAATTAATTCTTGGGCAGCTCTTTGGGTGTTCAATAACCTAAAGAAAGAGCTAATGAAATTATGGTTAACTCACATGTGTGCGAAAACTATAAAAGTAATTAAGTGAGTCCCTTAAGCTTAATTAACTATTAATTATGAGCCAAAGGCCCCTTCCAGTTCTTAGGAGCATTGCCAATTTACTTTTCATGTGATTTCATCTCATGTTGGCTCATCATTATTTAGTTAATTAGCTTAAGGTGATGTAGGTAAGGGTTTAATTAATTGATTTAATTCATACCTCAACCTAATTAAGTCATAAAATCAATCTAATTACTTTTCATTAAATCAAATTAACTCACACAAATGGAGAATGGGATTAGGATTAGCAAACCTCTTTCATATTTTTTAAATCAAACCAAACATAAAGTTCAAAAATGACTTTAAGAAACTTTGGTTTATTTTAAATGAGTTTGTTTAATATGATTGTCCTTAGGACTTAGTTGGATTGAATGACATTATATGCTTGTGTTTCTTTATTTTCTTCCAATTATGTTAAAATGTTATATGCCATTTGTATTCATGCATTCTTTTCTTTCAAATTAATAAAATGGAAATAATTTCGTTTATGTCAATTTGCAAGTGTTGACTTAATTAGAAATATGTGTGGCTATTATCACTATTAAATCTCAAATGTATTTTCAAAAGCTTATTAATGAAGAATAATATGTATATTGAGACTTTAGTTACACATGCATAGGAGATGCATGCGAATATAAGCTTAGTGTATGAAGTGAAGTCTCTTTCTTACATTCATATTTGACTTGCATAAGTTTCAATGTTAATGGGTATATTAGTCTGGACATTCCGTGAATGCAGGGCTTTAAATAGCCCCAAGGAGGTTCCTACCTCACTCCCCTAGTGTAGAATAATGGCGACATACTCGTTTGATTTCATTCATATGCATCTTAACATTGGAATTTAAATAGAGCTTTAATTAATTTAAATAAATAAATCAATTCAATTAAATTATACATTTGCATGATTTTCATTCTTATAGTTATTTAAATATCCATATGTATTTAAGAGTAAGCGGGTATATTAGTCCGGACATCCAGGGATGCACGACTAAGTGCCTAAGGAGGTTTCTACTTCACTCGGTGCAGAATAGTGGCCATACTTGCTTAAAACTTTAATACATTTGAATGTGTGTTTAGCTAATGAATGAAAACCTCATTTTTCTATTAAAAAGACATGCATTCATATTTTTGTTCAAGTGGTTGGGCTGATTAGTATCAATTAATATGACACATACTTCTTCACATATTTCTATTTGCATGATAGGTACACTGTATATGGCTTATTGGTCACTAGTGGAAGAGGTGTTTCTTCTTCAACACTAGGTGGCATTTACATCTTTAGAGTTAGAATCCCTTATTTTGCTTCATCACTATTACGGAAGGAACTTGGAGTCATCTAATTGGTTCACTATACACGAGTATATGTGATGCCTTCTCCTTTTCCACCACAACAGTCATAGTACGATACAGAGTAAGACAAAGAGGAAGAAGGTCAACAATAGCAGCATTGTTTTAAGGATCGATCGATCTCACTTGCCATACCTCAACAATGTCAATGCAATAGATAGTCGACACTTTGTACTCTCTTTTAACTATATATGATATTATCTTTAAACTGTTTTTCTGTACTATTGATTTTTTCTATTATCATTATAGTTGTTGTCCCATATAATTTCTTTCTTATTATATAGCCTTGAATTTTATAATATCTTTATTGAATTTTCCTCTAGTTAATGTAGGTGCAACTTTTATTTAATTTATAGCAAATTAATTCTCTAATTATAATATAAATTTTTAGTATTCAAATTGTTATAATATACAAATTAAATTGATGTCATATCTATTTTTAATTAAGTATATATAATTAACTTTAAAAATACCATAGTTCATAAAAATATATTTTGAACATTTTTCATAATATATATATATATATATATATATATATATATATATATATATATATATATATATATATATATATATATATATATATATATAACTAACTAGCTAAAATGATTTAAATCATTAAATAATCTATAAATAATTATATCTTTTTTATTTTCTTTAATCACTCAAACTATTAAAAATATTTGACAATTTTAAATAAATATTTCATATATTTTTCCATTTTCATTTTTAATAATTTTTTAAAATCATCTCTATTTTAAAATTTTGCTCAAATATTTTAACCACATTAGTTAAAAAAATTGCATCCATATGATTATAAAGTTTAGCTAACTGATGCACCTTGGTCAACTAGAACTCTTGATAACCTATATCCGCTAACATTCATTGTAATATAAAGAGGGCGGTTATGCATTCTAGAAGCAAGTCTTCATCACTGAATATAACTCCTAAAATATCTTTTTGAGCTATGTGCCTCTTTTTCAATAGCGATTAACTGAGCTAAGCATATATATTAACTTGAACATTACTTAAAAAATTGCATCGATATGATTATAAAGTTCAGCCAGAAGATGCATTTACAAGAGAACTTCACCCCTTCAAAGTTTATCAGAGTGTTATTATTATTTCTAAATTTAGACAACAAAATTTAGAACTTTTTCAAGAAATTTCATTGTACAAATATAAAATATAATAGATAAATGTTTAATGTATTTACATAAATAAATCATCTTATTATCTTGGTCTCGAGATGGTACATTAAATGTTCAAATCATAAATTCTCTAATATGATCTAGCACAAGTATAGACTACTACAGAGATTCCACAAGTATAGCACAAATTTTAAGGGGCTCAAAATCCACTACCAATCCATGGGACAATTCCGTTCAGTTCCACGATTCGTTCATCTTGCTCATCTCCTCCGTCGCGAGCATTTCTGCGATTCCTTCATCCTGCTGAGCTCCTCCACCACACTACTCGACGTTCTCTCCACTGTGCGTGCGATAAATAGTTGATCTTCCCACATCTCTCTTCAAGCTGCATCTTCTCGAGAACGAGTTCGATTTCTCTTCCTACCTATTGTGTCAAAATTTTTCTTCCACACGGTACGCTCCTCCATTCCGTCACCTGGTTTGATCGGCCGATAGAAGAGGAAGCTATTTTGGATTTTGCTCTGTAGCCGAAAGTTGTTTTTGGAGGTGTTAGTCTTGCTTTTCTCGTAAATCTATACTTGTTCAGCTGCCACTATCTTATAGAACTCACGATATTATATTTTACACCAAGATTTTGTGTAAAATAATGTAGAAAGCTATATTGTGATCTTGGATAAGGAAAATGCATACATAAACTGACAATGTGCTTCTTATAATATGACAATGTGCTTCCCTCTATATTATGTCAGTAGATCGTTCTCGATTTAAATGATTTTGAATCATTTGGACTTGTATCCCTTTTCATATTTTTGCAATGTAATTTTAATACTTCTAGAAAGTTTTTGAAAGTAATTGTTATTGTTCTGAAATGTTTATTTATATATTATTATATTTAAAAATGTATAATTTTTGGATAGAATATTATTGAGTGGAAAAGCTAAAATTTTGTAATCTTTTATCTATTTATTTAAACTTATTATTCATTTTTGTGGATGAAAATTGTATTGCTCCAAATTAATCGTGACTACATAATACACAAATAGTCTATAAAATAAAAAAAATTAAAGGAAGGCGAGGTATCACAACATGAGAGTGAGATATAAAGATGATTTTTTGTGATTTATGTTTGAAGGAGATTGAATTAGACAACCGGTCAACTCATTTTAATAAAGATAGTTAGATGAATATACTAAGAATGAGAGTATAATAAAACATAACTAAAGAACAAATGAGATCAACTATAAAAGGATTGAAAATTGTCAAAGAAACTTAAGCAATCATCTATTGGATTAGAACGAGATATCAGAGATGGACTATGCAAAAAACTAGAGATGATTATTTATATCTGAGTCAACTGTGCTATGGTTGCAGGGAGGACCTGTGAGTTTTTTTTTATTTAACAAAGAAAATTTTAGCTCTGAACAATCTAACTACATTTTTAATTATGTTGAATTTTAAAATTATTTCTTTTATTTTGCAATGTGTAATATAGATTAATTTTATGTAAAGGGAGCTTGGTGTTGGTCTGGGAAACTTCGCAGATTGGGCCATTGGATACCAACCTCGATCTAGAAACTCCACCTGGCTTCAGAAAGCAAACCTCCTGTTCGTGGAGCTGAAAAATATGGAGATTTTAATTTAGTCTTTGCATAAAATTTTCATTTGTCAAAAAATACGAAATGGTTATCCATTAATAATAGGCTGCCTTGAGTATAAAAAAAAAATATTTTGTTTGCATTCTATAATGATAGTTCTTTTATGGATTTTCTTGGAATGGAAATTTCAGGATAATCCAGTTGGAACTGGGTATAGCTATGTGGAGGATTCATGTAGCTATCCCCACTTATTGGGATGAAGGCATGTTGTTGTTGGCTGGGCTCATTTTATGAAAGATGTATATGAACGAATGGTTATCTCCAATCTTGTATTTACATTTTTCTTTTTCTTTAACCTTTTTGCAATGTGAAGCATAAAAAAAATATAAGAAAGATCCTGCAACAATTCTAAACTCCAAAAACCTAATGTAGAAGTCCATATTTCAACGTGTGATATGCTTTGCAAATATTTTTGGATATTGCAGTTTTGTTATATGTTGAAATATTGTTAATATTTGTTAATATTAATTTGAAAAATGTAAATACATAATTTAACAGAATTTGTAAAAATTGACAGAAAAATAGTTAGATGACGTAAATTCATTATTAACTGAGCCTTAGAAATTACTTAGAAGCGTATACTAAAAAAAACAAATTTCATTTATAAATATCAACTTTAATACCATCGGTGAATCCACCATTCTACAATAATTTGATACTGTTTGTTTATGGACAAATGTTGTAAATGTCAATGTCTATCAATTGCTGTTAGTTATTTTTTTTGTTTTGTACAATTAAAAAAATTAACATATGCACTAAAACATCAAACATTTATCATTCTTTTTGTCTTAAAAACATAGAACACTCCATTTATACAATAGATTTGCATACAATCAACAAACAGAAAAAAAAAAGTATCAGGAAAGTTGCTAAAAAAATCATATTCATTATCCAGATTCATAATCCATAAGAAGACTATCACATCAATTTAAGTCATCTAAGTGGCTCCATAAAGAGGAGTCAGAAAGCATGAAGGAAACTAGCGGATTCATTGTATTAAAATCAACAAGATCAGAAGTAAGAAAATGAGCAAATGGAGAAGGTTGTTGATAAGGAGGAAGTGATTGGGCATATGGAGAAGGTTGTTGATGAGAAATAAGAGATTGAACAGATGGAGAAGCTTTTTCGTAAGGGTGAATATCAAGTTGCAATGGAATATTGAAATCAGTAAATTGAAGAGGAAGATATTGGGAAAATAGAGAAGTTTGATCAATAGAATGAAGGTGAACAAGATCCTCCTGTGAAGGCATGAAATTTGTGAACTGCGCTTGAAGCCGCTCCTCGTTCTCCTGATGTTCACGTATTATGTTTTCACTATAAGAACAAGCTCCGAGGAAGCATAATCTCTCCCTCACCTCTTTTAATTTGATTTCCATGGCTATCATTTCTTCATGGATTGATGGCAAGCCTAAGAAAGGAGAATGCATAGGCAGACAGGGGATTTGTCGTTCGCTGTTGTCATTTCCTTCATCGCCAAAGCCGTTGCTTTCGCAGTTGATGTCGTTCTTCTTCTTTCTAAAGCAGAAGTAGCGTTCTCTGATCCGACGGAATTCCGGCGTGTCCTTCTTCGGCCAGAATTCAACGGTATTGAGTTCCGGCGAAACTGAAGCGACGAGAACGTCCACGTCACAGAGGAGAGAGATTTCGCCGGCCTTTTTCTTCACGCCTTTCATTCTCGCCATGTAAGTTGCGCGACGAGCGCGAGTGTTCTCCAGATACTTCATCTCGAGCTTAGCACGCCCCATGTCTCCAGCAGTTCGCCCTTCGCCTCTTCTTTCTTCTTTTTTGCAGCAGCGCAGCAGAGGACTGAAATAGGAAACAGAGAAGAGAAGCAGAAGGAATAAACGAAACTCAAAAACCTCGTACTTGAGAATGAGAAGATCATCCTCTCTTTTAATGGAAACCAGATATGGCCGTTGGGCTTCAATGATTGCAGACGATCGTGGCTTCATTTATTGCCATATATGTAAAAGATATTGCCGTATAAGTAGAAGATATTGTCTTATAGGTAGAAGATATGGAACTTATTCTAAAATTTTTTTTTGAATCTCTGCTCCGGTTTTTCTCAAATGGATTCCGGTTCATCTATTTTAGTTCATAGCGCTAATAGCATCTTTTGTAACATTTAAAACTTCATTTATTATTCTCAATTATTCTACAATTAAATCAACTATTCAATTAAATTTCAAATAACTGTCATTTTAAAACATCATAAAATATATATTCAATTTCTCAAGAAAAAAAAGTTAGATTTCTTAAACAATAAAATAAAATTATTTCTATAGAAATATATATATATAATTTTATATAATATTTTTTGTGTTTATAAGTATTGCTGTCTCTCTTAAACTATTTGAAGCATTCGCTTGAAAAGAAATTTTTTATATATGTTAACTCATTGTTGATTTTATGTTATTAAAATAGAAATTATAAAATTCTTAATCAAAGTGAATTCACAAAATTTTATAAATAGTTTTCTTATAAATTTTAATTAAGAATAATAGTTTGTAAGAATAATTAAGAATAAATGTACTACAAGTGTTATTTTGAAGGTGAATTTAGGGTGTAGTACAGTGCAAAAAATATACTATAAATGTTATTTGATAAATTATATTATTGTCACATTTTAGAAAATCTATGATAAGAATGTTGCATATTCCGACCTGATCTGATAAAATGTGGCTACTATCCCTAGCTGGTGTCTTGAACTCTGTAGACGGTGGGGGTGATGCAGCGATCCTATAGTAATCCTCCTCTACCCCTAAAGTTGAGAGGAGGTGAAATCTACTTCCACTCAAGAATGGAGAGGTCTCACGAGGGGAACCCTCCTTAACTATATGGGAGGCCTCGTCAATCTGCCTCGCCTTGGGCTCATACTACTGTTTGATCTTACGATTCTTATTTTGGCACTGAGTCTTGGTGAGTGGGGCAGAGCAGGAGCTAGCACCAACCTCAAAAGTGAAAGAGACTATCTCAGGAGCTAAGATATCCTCCTCCCTCAAAGCAGAGAGAATGACAGAAGTGGTACTAGCCCTCGCTGGAACTACAACAGGCGCAACTAACTGAATTGGCACTGACATAACTGGCATTGGCACTGACACAAACAAAATTGGTACTAACACAGGCAGAACTGGCATCAACACAGGAATGGAAACCTCAATGGCATTCCTCTTTAGCAAGGGAAACTCAGAATCGGACTGGAGATTGAATTAGAGAAGAGGCTTCTTCCCTGCCACCTCCTCTTTGCTTACAATGGTGAGGGTTGGTCCCTCTCTGCTGATAGCAGTGAGTATGGTCTGATCCAAGGCCAAATCCACACCAGAGGCAAAGGAAAAGATCAACTTTCTAGAAGACATGGTTGACGCTAATTAAAAGCTATAAGGGACAAACTGAGCTGATATCTCTGTATTATTGAAAAAGAACTGGATTAGACCATTGCTCAACTTGAGTTGTTGCTTTTGATTTGATTTATAAAATTAGAACCCTCATTTAACAAATTTAGGTATGCTAATGGGGTTCTATAAAAGAGATTTAAAGATTTGGAGGAGAGACTTTGCCATTGGATTTTGTTGGATCTGAATTTGATTTGATTTTGAGACCCACATCCAACAAATTTAGGTATGTTGAATGGGGTTCATTTGTATGTTTGAGAATTTTGAAAGCTTTCTGTCTTGATGTTTTTGATATTTTGATTTGATTTGAAAAGAAGAACTTCTCATTTAATAAATTTAAGTATGTTAAATATGGTTCAAATGTGTGTTTGATATTTTGAAGATTTTGTTTTGATGTTGATTATTGCATGTTGATTTTTTGATGATGTTGTTTTGATTTTGAACAATGAAACTCTCATTTAACAAATTTATGTATGTTAAATGGAGTTAATTGCGTGTTTGATTTTGATTGTTGTGTGTGATGTTGATTTAAATTTTTTTTAAAGAAGGAACTTTTTGAATTAAATGAGAATTTGACATATAATAGGACACAATGGAGACGAAGGATTCATATAGCCGACCCCACTTAGTGGGATAAAGGCTTGTTGTTGTTGTTGTTGTTATAAGGAACTCTTACTTAATAGATTTGGGTATGTTAAGTGAAACTAATTGATTAGTTTGCTTTGAAAATATGGTTTTGATATTTTTGAAAATAGAAACTCCCATTTAACAAATTTGAGCATGTTAAATGGAGTTAGTTAATTGATTTGTTTTGTTTGAAAAATATGTTATAAAATTTTGTAAAGGGATTTGTTTGATGTATGTTTAATTTTGATTTCGACAAGAACCCTCATTTAAAAAGTTTAGGTATGTTAAATGAGGTTTAATTTTATATATATTTCTTTTTGTTTACAAAGAGATTTGAAAATTTTATTTTTGTATTTTTCTTGGCTTTTATACTTAACAAACTTTGTTATGTTAAGTGAAGTTCAAATGATTTTGTTTTGAAAAAGCTTTTGAAAATTTTAAGAAAGATTTTATTTGCTTTACTTTGAATTTTATTGAAATTTTCTTAAATGTGGGATTAACCTTGCCTCACCAAGCCAGTGGTGAAGAGGTTCTAAATTTTATTTGGTTTATATTTAGTCATCTCCATTCTTTAGTTAATTTGTTTTTTACCTATTGGAGGACCCAATAGGGGTTTTAAGACCCACCTCGAGTGAGGTCCTAAAACCTAGAGGATGTTGGCTAGCTTCATTTAAGGATGAAATAAACAAAGTGCCAATGGAAAGAAAGACAGTCTTGGGATCATATAGAATATAAGTCCACTATCGATGCTTGGAGATGATAATTGTCCACTAAAGATGGAGAGAAGAATTTATCCACAACAGAGTCGCTAGAAAAATCTGGGGTGTTCTTTTTATTTGGAATGTGGGACACCACATAGATCTTAGGGGATACTTTTTGAAGTGATCAGGTATGATATTACGGTATAATGTACTATCTCGAAAGATAGAAATATCACCCTATAATAGACCTAATCACCTAATAAGGACCTAATCACCTAATCACCTAAAAATGGTTTAAAGATTCTATTCATGAGATCCATAAATATAGCTGCAGCGTCGGTTAAGCCAAAAGGCATCACCACAAACTGATAATGTCCATATCTTGTACTGAATGTAGTCTTTGATATATCTTCTTCTTTGATTCTAAGCTGATGATAACCTGATCTTAAATCAATTTTTGAAAATATTGAAGCTCCTTCTAATTGATCGAAAAGATCATCAATCCTTGGCAAAGAATATCTATTCTTCAATGTGAGTTAGTTAAGCTCTTTGTAATCTATACATAGCCTTAAGCTGCCATCTTTTTTCTTTACAAACAATACAGGGGCTCCCCAAGGGGATGTGTTAGGCCTGATAAACACAAATTATTTATAATCCTTATGCATCAATTAACACAATCTTATGTAAATCTCTTCATAAATTTATCATCCTCCTAATGACTATTTGACTATGATCATACTTATATCACTAAAAGAAAAATCTAGCTCTGATACCACTTTTGTCATGACCCAACACAAAACCTTATAATATCAAGGCGAAAATGGACAATCAGACAGATAATAAAAACACGTTACTTAACATCACCAATAGAAAATAAAAACTACATAATATTTTTTCAAATCATATAAGAGTCACTACAAATTCAAACCACATTTAACAAATTTGTCCACACATATAAAATATCCACCAATAAAAATCATATAAAAGATGGTCTAAAATATAAACTAACATAAACCAACATAATAACTATCCCTTGAAGTCCCTTTATGACGATAAATATAATCCTACCTTCTATCCTCCATCTAATTAGGAAGATTACCTAAAAATATATATAAACAACTTGCAATTAAATAAAATTTTCAGTGGATAAATTATATTTTTACACTATAGTAAAACAAGAAGGCAGAAATAATATGCATGACAAGTTTTACTATAAACATGAACTTCGAGTAAAATTATGATTCAACAATCAAGCATATAAGAGGTAGATGCAAATGAATATTTCTTAGGAACTTTATTTTATAATTTTTCAACCATTTCAGGAGTCACTGTCTAAGACTTTTTTCATAACTCATCCAAAAGACAAGTAACCATTTACATTTACCTTTTTCATGCACGAGTACATTACGTCCTCAGTCAATATCATAAGGGGGTGAACTCCACTTTCAGGCATACACATTCATAATATATAATTTATAAAACTATCCATAATTGTAATAAATCGCTAAGATAATTACATAAAGTAACAAATATGATCTAACATTCAGACTATTCATTCAAAATAGAGAAAATGAGAAAATAAATCATAATTTGAAGTACAGAAACAATTTATAATCATGTACAAATGCATTCAATCACATAAAAAATAAGTATATTTTTACCATAACTGAAAGAATATAATCACCCACTGTACTGTAAAACTTCTTCTTGAATTTACTTCCCTTTAAAACTTCTTTCTTTATTTTGAGTACCTATAAAATAAAAATCTTGACTTGATCGATATTTAAAAGCAATTTTATTTTATTTTATTCATTTCTCATATATAAATTTTGTGTATATCTTTTAATATTTATTGATCATATTCATCAAATTTTCATTATTTATTTTTCAAAATCAAGTTAACTTTGTAATAAATAATAATATTGATTATCATATTTAGTTGATTTAGCCATTAGTTTATATAACATAGACAATATCCTCTATTTATTTTAAATTAATACATATTTTCCCTATTTTTGTTTTAATTAAATATTTTATTAATTCTTTTCATTTAATATTTACTTAGTTTAATACATAATATTTATACATATATAAAATGCCATATAAGACTCTTTAAATCCTCTTAATTTTTTTTAAAATAAAATAAAATGTTAGGTTTTAAAGTGGCTTAAAATAAATAAACTTAATTTTAAGTTCAATTGATAATTATTTTACTAATCTAACATTAATTTTAAATTTTAATTAGAGGTTATGAAAATTTAACATAAGCTTGTGATTTCATAACTATTGTGTTAAGAGTCTATATAGTTGCATTTCATTCCTAAGCTTTAAATATAATATTTTCATTTATTGATTTTCAAATTAATTGTTCTTATAAAACTTTCAACTTATTTATCATTTATTTACATAATTTTTGATATAATTAAAACATATGCTGTGTAATGAAACAATTATGTAAAAGTTTGTATAGTAAAATGGATTTTAGGGTTTTCAATTTTTGAAACTAAAGAATTATATAGATATAAATGCATTCCCTCAATTTATTAAAACCAAGAGAAATTAAAGATACCTCTGGGTTCTGCCCTAGACCCTTTTCCTCCCGTCACTCGTCCATAGCCACGCACATGCCCAACCCTCCTTCTTTCTATAAGCGCACGGCTCGAGTCTCTCCTCCACGCGTGCTATCCTCCCGGTCAACTCCCCTCTTCCTCGAGCACATTCACGGAAGGCTACAAGCTTTGACATCGACGAAAGCTTATGGTGGCTCAACGGTGGCTCGGCATCAGTGTCTCACTCGCTAGGGCACGTACCCAAGGAAGTCGTCTTCCCCCGTTGCGACAGTTTTTCTCTTTTTTTTTTTTTTGTCTTCTTTTTTTTTCAGTTTGAATTTTCCGGTTATTACACCTCGTAGGTTTTAATTAGCACCAAAACCATTTGTTGGTTGAAAAACATTAGTTGAGTTCAAGTTTGATAGGTCAGGACTTAATTCCTTTAGATTTAACCAAAATTTTGGGTAAATAATAGTATTGTCGAATCACGTAAAGAAACAATAAAGCAAACTTATTCACTCAAAGAACTATTGCAACAAAGACTTTAAACCGTAAACACCAACGTGAAAAGCAAAATCATAGAACATAATACAAGTGTTCCATTAGGCTGCACTGCTCTTCAAGTTGCTGTAGTGGTGTTGATGATAACTAGACTTCAGTAGACTAAATTTCTA